>OU744317.1:0-600000 GCA_916610145.1 Eristalis arbustorum
TTGTAAATATCTAGACACCCGTGTATAGAAAATAATACTTCTTTAAAGAACGTTAATCTAGTTCTTTCAATTTGTTGGCACTTTTCAAATACAGACGTCATATCCTCCATGTAAACAGAATTATATTTACTAATTTCTGCAATTGCTTGTTCGTATTTTTCTCGACATTTTGAACTTCATCTTTTGTTTTTTGTACTCGATCATGCATTTTCTTAACCTAAAAAAATGAGACATTTATTGTAAGATTGTATTACTATGATTTCGTAATTACTTGATCCGGTGATAAAGAACTATCAGCTGTTGCATTTCTTTCTTGATTAGAAGCAGACTTTTCTGTTTTACATGCAGAATGATAATCAGCCTTGGCCTTTTCAACTTTTGCTAACAATTTTGCCCATGGCTTCTGCGCTTTTTTAAATAGGTCTTCCATATCTTTCCTTTCTTTAATTTGCATTATCGTTTTATGATAATTGTCCTTTTGCCATGTTTTAATTTGAGTAGTAACATCTGTGCACAGATTTTCCTTTATTTTTAAATGCACATCCGAGAGACGTTCGGATTCTGTCAAAACTCCTTTCCAAGCTGCTTCTGTCGTTCCATACTCAGGACCTTTTCAAAATAAGAATGATGTAAATTCTAAAGATATTGTGTCGCAAAATACGTAAAAAGTACCAAATCTGCATTAGCACCAACCTCTAATCCATCCCCATCGATCCCCCCAAAACACCCTTGTCCACCGACTCATAACCCAACAACGCCCAAAAAGCTGAACAAAAATTTCCAAAATATTCATAGTCCAACACACACCAATCGACCCGAAGAAATCATCAAACTCACCCATAACCCAAACACAACCTTCAATGCCGATACCGAAGGCTAAATACCTTATAAAAAATAATAAACAATTTCCAAACATTGCCCTAAGTCATTTTGAATACCGCATCTGAATACATCACATCTACATATATATAAACATTAATCGAAAAAAAAGCATTAATCAGAGCTTCAAGAACATCACAAGCTTAATTAATTAAATGATTACTAATGAGACACACCTAAACAAAATAAACCAAAATAACTTCTTCAGTTACTCAACGTCAAGCACCAACAACACTTCATCGTCAGCTTGAAGCATAAGCGCGACCTTGGATACACGTGAGAGGTCTCGGGAATTTAAAATGCACTTACTTGAATAAATATAAATTATGGAATGTATAGAAAGTATGGCAGATGAAAAACTGTCCAAGAACTACATTCTGGCGCGTCTTACTAACTTGGAATAGAAGTTTCATGTTGATTCCACCAATAATGAAAGCTGATCTTCCAAGGACAAAGAGCCATTGAATAATGGGTTTGAAGATTTGTACAATGAATTGCAGGATATGTATCTCTGCTTCAAGACACACTTGATGAATAAAATTCATATATTCACACCGACAACTGTCCTGGGTGAATCCAGCAACATACCTAGTGCATAGCAGCTCTGCACGTAACAATAAAGAGAAACTACACTACGTGAAGTCAAGTTTGAAGGGGCCATCTTCTAGTAGGCGCAAACAACTATCAGAAGGCATTCGACATACTGACGTCAAGATATGACCACAAATAAGTGCTAGTGAACGCATGGCTCAAGATTCTTTTCACCCAAACAATAAAAAATAACGAGGACACAGAAAACTTGAAACCAACACGGAGTATCTGCACTCGTTAAAAAATATTCAGCTATCGGTAAGCCAATGGGACATTATCTTAATATATGCCCTATCGACAAAATGGCTATGTTGGAAGAGAAACTTGGATCATGGAAGGAGTTACCTACGATAAATGAACTCTCAGAATTTTTGAAGAAACGTTTCCAAATGTTGAAGCTGTCGACTAACAGAAACAAAACCCTTCTCACCGCCCAGCTAGGTAAAAATTAACATACCATATTCACAAATCGACAACAGATGAGTTTATATGCACCGTGTGCAAGAAAGTTGAGCATTTGTGCGCACATGCAAGAAGTGCATCACAATGAGCATAGCCGATCGCAATAGCACAGTAAATCGAATTGGTTTGTTCGAACTGTTTAGCATATAGTCATTTGACGCAACAATGCCCTAGCCAGGGACGATATTATTATTGTTAAAGAATACTCGCATCTGCACGTGAATTCAACAGGAGAATTGCCGAATTCCTTCCCACTACATCGCTCGAAAACAACACAATAACATACACTCGCTACACAAACAGTACACACATCACACAAGTACAACTCTTATTCTTCAGCAATTGGCACTCAGTCAGCCCAGAGCAGCATGGTAGATCCAAATGCGTCATCATTTAACTCTAGCAGTGCATATCCTGCAGGAAACAACACTGCAGTCAATAACTTCCATGCTCAACCAGACACAACACATCAAATTCTACTTGCCACAGCCGTAGTAAAGCTAGAGTATGGAGATCGTCTTAAGTTGCGGGTGTTCCAAGACCAGAAGCGACATGTATCACTGAATCTGCAGCACAAATACTCTATTTGAAGACTAGAAGTGCACTTGTTGAAGTATATTGACTGGGCTGAGTTATCAGCGGAGCATGTAAACATCATAATCGGGTCGCTGCACAATAGGTTCGCGACCAATACCAACGCCCTAGTCTTGAATGTTGGGCATGAGTGTTACCGGCAAAATAGATTAACATCAATAAGGTGTAAACACATCGCAGGATTGAAGATTGATCCGTAGTTTCATCGACAGTAGCGCTGTGGGTTTACTTCTGGAAAGCTACGAGTATGCTGATCTTGTATTCCGGGAAATCGCTCGCGGTCCCTAATCGCACAAAACACGCAGTTAGGTTTGACACTTCTTGGTAGAACACATAAAGAGCTCATGAATAACGCTAAAAACTTCCAATTACATACCCAAATACCCAAGAATCAACTACAATCATCACAGAGCACACCAGGGCACAGTCTGCATTCTCACCAAGCTATATACCACTCTACAGCTACCAATAACATCCCCAAATAAACCAGAATCAGCTACAGTCGTCACAAAACACACCAGAGCACTGTCTGCGTACACGTCAGGAGTCTACCAAGCCAAATATCACTCAACAGCTACCAATCGCACCCCCAAATACACTACCAGAACACCGTCTGACTTCTTACCAAGCTCCCACCAAGCTAAATATCACCCACAGTCACTAATTGAACCCCAAGTGAATACACCATTCATTCTCATGTTGCTCCTACCAAACCAAATACCCCTCTACAGCTGCCAGTTAAAGCCGAAATAGACAAGAATCAACTAAATATTGGTTTGAACGCTTTCCTTGTCTCTATCCAAGTTGTGCTGATTTAAATCAATTGGAAGTTTCCGATGACTCAGTACGTATTGATCGTTGATTTATAGTCTAGACGCATAGTCGACGCCAAGTTTTTAAAATAAAGAAATATTGATTAAATTGGATGTGTATAAACAATTTATTACTTCATTAGTATATTATATATCTTTAATATTGAATGAATCTATATTTTTTATAATTTAATTTTAAATAAAAATTTAATGCATCAACATACGCATGCGATAGTTAATTACTAACAACATTTTTATTGTATTTGGAATAACAACGGTTAAATATGCACTTATTTTTTAAAATAATAAAGTAAAACAAATTATAATTTACTGATGTTATAAGACCTTTGTGATTGAAGATGACTTCCCCAAAATTGTCAGCGTTGTATTGATTTACGTCTGTACGGATTCAACATAGTTAGCTGGATACAGACCGACTTTACCGTTTTTCCTTCCTTTACACCAACCCTGTTCATCTTCATCTTCTAATTTTTCAAATACATCACCTGATAAATGTAAAAATACACGAATTAATATCGCACATAACATAATGTTAACCTTACCCTGTTTAAAGGTCAATTCATCACTTTCAGCGCCTTCGTAATCATACAGTGCCTTAACGGGAATGCCTGGCTCACCGTTATCGACTAATACATTGTCAACATCAGCATCTCCTTCGTCCCATTCTTCTTCTTCAAAGGGATTTGGCTCCGATTTTCCGTTGCTATAAACGTTTTGTAGTTTATTTCATTAATATGTAATAATTTATAATGTAATGTACACATGTGTAATGTCATTTAAATGTCTTTTGTTTTTATTATTAATTAATTAAAAAATATGTATGTAATCTTTTTCTAATATTAAAGTATTAAAAAGTAACTTACTTCGCTGTGAAATTGCGATTATTTGGCGATGGACCCCGAGTATTGTTTTTCCGATTCGGTGATATGTCACAATTGTTTGAGTTTGCGTTGCCAGATACTGCCTTAGAATTGTTTTTGCTTGCAGAGTTCACTGAAGCTCGTTTTAAACTATTTTGGCTGAAGTTGGGGGGTATTCCTAAGAATGTTTTTTTATGAGTAGACATTAGAAGTAATTTAGAAAGGATACTATTATGTATTTACGTGTAAATCTTCAGCAACAGGCCGCTGATTTATAAGTGTTATTGGGGCTGCTGCAGAGCTTCCTTTGATTTATTGCCCTTAGCGATATCTCGAAACTCTTCCGTATACTCCTGGAAAAAAGTTATATCACACATTGTTCGGATAATATGCCATCCGTTTTTTCCTTACCACGAACGTAGGCCAGTTCATTGCCATATTAACACCATGGTTGTTTGACCACCACTTTAAGTCTTTCTGATGATCGGCATTACTTATAGTATGATAAAACTCCTCATAAATTTGAGGTAGACTGTGTAGATATATAATATTTAAATAAAACATTTATTTTAAATGGAATAATGCTTCACCTTGGAATCTTTGTAATATCTAGACACCCGTGTATAGAAAATAATACTTCTTTAAAGAACGTTAATCTAGTTCTTTCAATTTGTTGGCACTTTTCAAATACAGACGTCATATCCTCCATGTAAACAGAATTATATTTACTAATTTCTGCAATTGCTTGTTCGTATTTTTCTCGACATTTTTGAACTTCATCTTTTGTTTTTTGTACTCGATCATGCATTTTCTTAACCTAAAAAAATGAGACATTTATTGTAAGATTGTATTACTATGATTTCGTAATTACTTGATCCGGTGATAAAGAACTATCAGCTGTTGCATTTCTTCTTGATTAGAAGCAGACTTTTCTGTTTTACATGCAGAATGATTAATCAAGCCTTGGCCTTTTCAACTTTTGCTAACAATTTTGCCCATGGCTTCTGCGCTTTTTTAAATAGGTCTTCCATATCTTTCCTTTCTTTAATTTGCATTATCGTTTTATGATAATTGTCCTTTTGCCATGTTTTAATTTGAGTAGTAACATCTGTGCACAGATTTTCCTTTATTTTTAAATGCACATCCGAGAGACGTTCGGATTCTGTCAAAACTCCTTTCCAAGCTGCTTCTGTCGTTCCATACTCAGGACCTTTTCAAATAAGAATGATGTAAATTCTAAAGATATTGTGTCGCAAAATACGTAAAAAGTACCAAAATCTGCATTAGCACCAACCTCTAATCATCCCCATCGATCCCCCAAAACACCCTTGTCCACCGACTCATAACCCAACAACGCCCAAAAAGCTGAACAAAAATTTCCAAATATTCATAGTCCAACACACACCAATCGACCCGAAGAAATCATCAAAACTCACCCATAACCCAAACACAACCTTCAATGCCGATACCGAAGGCTAAATACCTTATAAAAAATAATAAACAATTTCCAAACATTGCCCTAAGTCATTTTGAATACCGCATCTGAATACATCACATCTACATATATATAAACATTAATCGAAAAAAAAGCATTAATCAGAGCTTCAAGAACATCACAAGCTTTAATTAATTAAATGATTACTAATGAGACACACCTAAACAAAATAAACCAAAATAACTTCTTCAGTTACTCAACGTCAAGCACCAACAACACTTCATCGTCAGCTTGAAGCATAAGCGCGACCTTGGATACACGTGAGAGGTCTCGGGAATTTAAAATGCACTTACTTGAATAAATATAAATTATGGAATGTATAGAAAGTATGGCAGATGAAAAACTGTCCAAGAACTACATTCTGGCGCGTCTTACTAACTTGGAATAGAAGTTTCATGTTGATTCCACCAATAATGAAAGCTGATCTTCCAAGGACAAAGAGCCATTGAATAATGGGTTTGAAGATTTGTACAATGAATTGCAGGATACGTATCTCTGCTTCAAGACACACTTGATGAATAAAATTCATATATTCACACCGACAACTGTCCTGGGTGAATCCAGCAACATACCTAGTGCATAGCAGCTCTGCACGTAACAATAAAGAGAAACTACACTACGTGAAGTCAAGTTTGAAGGGGCCATCTTCTAGTAGGCGCAAACAACTATCAGAAGGCATTCGATATACTGACGTCAAGATATGACCACAAATAAGTGCTAGTGAACGCATGGCTCAAGATTCTTTTCACCCAAACAATAAAAAATAACGAGGACACAGAAAACTTGAAACCAACACGGAGTATCTGCACTCGTTAAAAAATATTCAGCTATCGGTAAGCCAATGGGACATTATCTTAATATATGCCCTATCGACAAAATGGCTATGTTGGAAGAGAAACTTGGATCATGGAAGGAGTTACCTACGATAAATGAACTCTCAGAATTTTTGAAGAAACGTTTCCAAATGTTGAAGCTGTCGACTAACAGAAACCAAAACCCTTCTCACCGCCCAGCTAGGTAAAAATTAACATACCATATTCACAAATCGACAACAGATGAGTTTATATGCACCGTGTGCAAGAAAGTTGAGCATTTGTTGCGCACATGCAAGAAGTGCATCACAATGAGCATAGCCGATCGCAATAGCACAGTAAATCGAATTGGTTTGTTCGAACTGTTTAGCATATAGTCATTTGACGCAACAATGCCCTAGCCAGGGACGATATTATTATTGTTAAAGAATACTCGCATCTGCACGTGAATTCAACAGGAGAATTGCCGAATTCCTTCCCACTACATCGCTCGAAAACAACACAATAACATACACTCGCTACACAACAGTACACACATCACACAAGTACAACTCTATTCTTCAGCAATTGGCACTCAGTCAGCCCAGAGCAGCATGGTAGATCCAAATGCGTCATCATTTAACTCTAGCAGTGCATATCCTGCAGGAAACAACACTGCAGTCAATAACTTCCATGCTCAACCAGACACAACACATCAAATTCTACTTGCCACAGCCGTAGTAAAGCTAGAGTATGGAGATCGTCTTAAGTTGCGGGTGTTCAAGACCAGAAGCGACATGTATCACTGAATCTGCAGCACAAATACTCTATTTGAAGACTAGAAGTGCACTTGTTGAAGTATATTGACTGGGCTGAGTTATCAGCGGAGCATGTAAACATCATAATCGGGTCGCTGCACAATAGGTTCGCGACCAATACCAACGCCCTAGTCTTGAAATGTTGGGCATGAGTGTTACCGGCAAAATAGATTAACATCAATAAGGTGTAAACACATCGCAGGATTGAAGATTGATCCGTAGTTTCATCGACAGTAGCGCTGTGGGTTTACTTCTGGAAAGCTACGAGTATGCTGATCTTGTATTCCGGGAAATCGCTCGCGGTCCCTAATCGCACAAAACACGCAGTTAGGTTTGACACTTCTTGGTAGAACACATAAAGAGCTCATGAATAACGCTAAAAACTTCCAATTACATACCCAAATACCCAAGAATCAACTACAATCATCACAGAGCACACCAGGGCACAGTCTGCATTCTCACCAAGCTATATACCACTCTACAGCTACCAATAACATCCCCAAATAAACCAGAATCAGCTACAGTCGTCACAAAACACACCAGAGCACTGTCTGCGTACACGTCAGGAGTCTACCAAGCCAAATATCACTCAACAGCTACCAATCGCACCCCCAAATACACTACCAGAACACCGTCTGACTTCTTACCAAGCTCCCACCAAGCTAAATATCACCCACAGTCACTAATTGAACCCCAAGTGAATACACCATTCATTCTCATGTTGCTCCTACCAAACCAAATACCCCTCTACAGCTGCCAGTTAAAGCCGAAATAGACAAGAATCAACTAAATATTGGTTTGAACGCTTTCCTTGTCTCTATCCAAGTTGTGCTGATTTAAATCAATTGGAAGTTTCCGATGACTCAGTACGTATTGATCGTTGATTTATAGTCTAGACGCATAGTCGACGCCAAGTTTTTAAAATAAAGAAATATTGATTAAATTGGATGTGTATAAACAATTTATTACTTCATTAGTATATTATATATCTTTAATATTGAATGAATCTATATTTTTTATAATTTAATTTTAAATAAAAATTAATGCATCACATACGCATGCGATAGTTAATTACTAACAACATTTTTATTGTATTTGGAATAACAACGGTTAAATATGCACTTATTTTTTAAAATAATAAAGTAAAACAATTATAATTTACTGATGTTATAAGACCTTTGTGATTGAAGATGACTTCCCCAAAATTGTCAGCGTTGTATTGATTTACGTCTGTACGGATTCAACATAGTTAGCTGGATACAGACCGACTTTACCGTTTTCCTTCCTTTACACCAACCCTGTTCATCTTCATCTTCTAATTTTTCAAATACATCACCTGATAAATGTAAAAATACACGAATTAATATCGCACATAACATAATGTTAACCTTTACCCTGTTTAAAGGTCAATTCATCACTTTCAGCGCCTTCGTAATCATACAGTGCCTTAACGGGAATGCCTGGCTCACCGTTATCGACTAATACATTGTCAACATCAGCATCTCCTTCGTCCCATTCTTCTTCTTCAAAGGGATTTGGCTCCGATTTGCCGTTGCTATAAACGTTTTGTAGTTTATTTCATTAATATGTAATAATTTATAATGTAATGTACACATGTGTAATGTCATTTAAATGTCTTTTGTTATTATTATTAATTAATTAAAAATATGTATGTAATCTTTTTCTAATATTAAAGTATTAAAAAGTAACTTACTTCGCTGTGAAATTGCGATTATTTGGCGATGGACCCCGAGTATTGTTTTCCGATTTCGGTGATATGTCACAATTGTTTGAGTTTGCGTTGCCAGATACTGCCTTAGAATTGTTTTTGCTTGCAGAGTTCACTGAAGCTCGTTTTAAACTATTTTTGGCTGAAGTTGGGGGGTATTCCTAAGAATGTTTTTTTATGAGTAGACATTAGAAGTAATTTAGAAAGGATACTATTATGTATTTACGTGTAAATCTTCAGCAACAGGCCGCTGATTTATAAGTGTTATTGGGGCTGCTGGCAGAGCTTCCTTTGATTTATTGCCCTTAGCGATATCTCGAAACTCTTCCGTATACTCCTGGAAAAAAAGTTATATCACACATTGTTCGGATAATATGCCATCCGTTTTTTCCTTACCACGAACGTAGGCCAGTTCATTGCCATATTAACACCATGGTTGTTTGACCACCACTTTAAGTCTTTCTGATGATCGGCATTACTTATAGTATGATAAAACTCCTCATAAATTTGAGGTAGACTGTGTAGATATATAATATTTAAATAAAACATTTATTTTAAATGGAATAATGCTTCACCTTGGAATCTTTGTAATATCTAGACACCCGTGTATAGAAAATAATACTTCTTTAAAGAACGTTAATCTAGTTCTTTCAATTTGTTGGCACTTTTCAAATACAGACGTCATATCCTCCATGTAAACAGAATTATATTTACTAATTTCTGCAATTGCTTGTTCGTATTTTTCTCGACATTTTTGAACTTCATCTTTTGTTTTTTGTACTCGATCATGCATTTTCTTAACCTAAAAAAATGAGACATTTATTGTAAGATTGTATTACTATGATTTCGTAATTACTTGATCCGGTGATAAAGAACTATCAGCTGTTGCATTTCTTTCTTGATTAGAAGCAGACTTTTCTGTTTTACATGCAGAATGATAATCAGCCTTGGCCTTTTCAACTTTTGCTAACAATTTTGCCCATGGCTTCTGCGCTTTTTTAAATAGGTCTTCCATATCTTTCCTTTCTTTAATTTGCATTATCGTTTTATGATAATTGTCCTTTTGCCATGTTTTAATTTGAGTAGTAACATCTGTGCACAGATTTTCCTTTATTTTTAAATGCACATCCGAGAGACGTTCGGATTCTGTCAAAACTCCTTTCCAAGCTGCTTCTGTCGTTCCATACTCAGGACCTTTTCAAAATAAGAATGATGTAAATTCTAAAGATATTGTGTCGCAAAATACGTAAAAAGTACCAAAATCTGCATTAGCACCAACCTCTAATCCATCCCCATCGATCCCCCCAAAACACCCTTGTCCACCGACTCATAACCCAACAACGCCCAAAAAGCTGAACAAAAATTTCCAAAATATTCATAGTCCAACACACACCAATCGACCCGAAGAAATCATCAAAACTCACCCATAACCCAAACATAACCTTCAATGCCCATACCGAAGGCTAAATACCTTATAAAAAATAATAAACAATTTCCAAACATTGCCCTAAGTCATTTTGAATACCGCACCTGAAAACATCACATCTACATATATATAAACATTAATCGAAAAAAAGCATTAATCAGAGCTTCAAGAACATCACAAGCTTTAATTAATTAAATGATTACTAATGAGACACACCTAAACAAAATAAACCAAAATAACTTCTTCAGTTACTCAACGTCAAGCACCAACAACACTTCATCGTCAGCTTGAAGCATAAGCGCGACCTTGGATACACGTGAGAGGTCTCGGGAATTTAAAATGCACTTACTTGAATAAATATAAATTATGGAATGTATAGAAAGTATGGCAGATGAAAAACTGTCCAAGAACTACATTCTGGCGCGTCTTACTAACTTGGAATAGAAGTTTCATGTTGATTCCACCAATAATGAAAGCTGATCTTCCAAGGACAAAGAGCCATTGAATAATGGGTTTGAAGATTTGTACAATGAATTGCAGGATACGTATCTCTGCTTCAAGACACACTTGATGAATAAAATTCATATATTCACACCGACAACTGTCCTGGGTGAATCCAGCAACATACCTAGTGCATAGCAGCTCTGCACGTAACAATAAAGAGAAACTACACTACGTGAAGTCAAGTTTGAAGGGGCCATCTTCTAGTAGGCGCAAACAACTATCAGAAGGCATTCGATATACTGACGTCAAGATATGACCACAAATAAGTGCTAGTGAACGCATGGCTCAAGATTCTTTTCACCCAAACAATAAAAAATAACGAGGACACAGAAAACTTGAAACCAACACGGAGTATCTGCACTCGTTAAAAAATATTCAGCTATCGGTAAGCCAATGGGACATTATCTTAATATATGCCCTATCGACAAAATGGCTATGTTGGAAGAGAAACTTGGATCATGGAAGGAGTTACCTACGATAAATGAACTCTCAGAATTTTTGAAGAAACGTTTCCAAATGTTGAAGCTGTCGACTAACAGAAACCAAAACCCTTCTCACCGCCCAGCTAGGTAAAAATTAACATACCATATTCACAAATCGACAACAGATGAGTTTATATGCACCGTGTGCAAGAAAGTTGAGCATTTGTTGCGCACATGCAAGAAGTGCATCACAATGAGCATAGCCGATCGCAATAGCACAGTAAATCGAATTGGTTTGTTCGAACTGTTTAGCATATAGTCATTTGACGCAACAATGCCCTAGCCAGGGACGATATTATTATTGTTAAAGAATACTCGCATCTGCACGTGAATTCAACAGGAGAATTGCCGAATTCCTTCCCACTACATCGCTCGAAAACAACACAATAACATACACTCGCTACACAACAGTACACACATCACACAAGTACAACTCTTATTCTTCAGCAATTGGCACTCAGTCAGCCCAGAGCAGCATGGTAGATCCAAATGCGTCATCATTTAACTCTAGCAGTGCATATCCTGCAGGAAACAACACTGCAGTCAATAACTTCCATGCTCAACCAGACACAACACATCAAATTCTACTTGCCACAGCCGTAGTAAAGCTAGAGTATGGAGATCGTCTTAAGTTGCGGGTGTTCCAAGACCAGAAGCGACATGTATCACTGAATCTGCAGCACAAATACTCTATTTGAAGACTAGAAGTGCACTTGTTGAAGTATATTGACTGGGCTGAGTTATCAGCGGAGCATGTAAACATCATAATCGGGTCGCTGCACAATAGGTTCGCGACCAATACCAACGCCCTAGTCTTGAAATGTTGGGCATGAGTGTTACCGGCAAAATAGATTAACATCAATAAGGTGTAAACACATCGCAGGATTGAAGATTGATCCGTAGTTTCATCGACAGTAGCGCTGTGGGTTTACTTCTGGAAAGCTACGAGTATGCTGATCTTGTATTCCGGGAAATCGCTCGCGGTCCCTAATCGCACAAAACACGCAGTTAGGTTTGACACTTCTTGGTAGAACACATAAAGAGCTCATGAATAACGCTAAAAACTTCCAATTACATACCCAAATACCCAAGAATCAACTACAATCATCACAGAGCACACCAGGGCACAGTCTGCATTCTCACCAAGCTATATACCACTCTACAGCTACCAATAACATCCCCAAATAAACCAGAATCAGCTACAGTCGTCACAAAACACACCAGAGCACTGTCTGCGTACACGTCAGGAGTCTACCAAGCCAAATATCACTCAACAGCTACCAATCGCACCCCCAAATACACTACCAGAACACCGTCTGACTTCTTACCAAGCTCCCACCAAGCTAAATATCACCCACAGTCACTAATTGAACCCCAAGTGAATACACCATTCATTCTCATGTTGCTCCTACCAAACCAAATACCCCTCTACAGCTGCCAGTTAAAGCCGAAATAGACAAGAATCAACTAAATATTGGTTTGAACGCTTTCCTTGTCTCTATCCAAGTTGTGCTGATTTAAATCAATTGGAAGTTTCCGATGACTCAGTACGTATTGATCGTTGATTTATAGTCTAGACGCATAGTCGACGCCAAGTTTTTAAAATAAAGAAATATTGATTAAATTGGATGTGTATAAACAATTTATTACTTCATTAGTATATTATATATCTTTAATATTGAATGAATCTATATTTTTTATAATTTAATTTTAAATAAAAATTTAATGCATCAACATACGCATGCGATAGTTAATTACTAACAACATTTTTATTGTATTTGGAATAACAACGGTTAAATATGCACTTATTTTTTAAAATAATAAAGTAAAACAAATTATAATTTACTGATGTTATAAGACCTTTGTTATTGAAGATGACTTCCCCAAAATTGTCAGCGTTGTATTGATTTACGTCTGTACGGATTCAACATAGTTAGCTGGATACAGACCGACTTTACCGTTTTTCCTTCCTTTACACCAACCCTGTTCATCTTCATCTTCTAATTTTTCAAATACATCACCTGATAAATGTAAAAATACACGAATTAATATCGCACATAACATAATGTTAACCTTTACCCTGTTTAAAGGTCAATTCATCACTTTCAGCGCCTTCGTAATCATACAGTGCCTTAACGGGAATGCCTGGCTCACCGTTATCGACTAATACATTGTCAACATCAGCATCTCCTTCGTCCCATTCTTCTTCTTCAAAGGGATTTGGCTCCGATTTTCCGTTGCTATAAACGTTTTGTAGTTTATTTCATTAATATGTAATAATTTATAATGTAATGTACACATGTGTAATGTCATTTAAATGTCTTTTGTTTTTATTATTAATTAATTAAAAAATATGTATGTAATCTTTTTCTAATATTAAAGTATTAAAAAGTAACTTACTTCGCTGTGAAATTGCGATTATTTGGCGATGGACCCCGAGTATTGTTTTCCGATTTCGGTGATATGTCACAATTGTTTGAGTTTGCGTTGCCAGATACTGCCTTAGAATTGTTTTTGCTTGCAGAGTTCACTGAAGCTCGTTTTAAACTATTTTTGGCTGAAGTTGGGGGGTATTCCTAAGAATGTTTTTTTATGAGTAGACATTAGAAGTAATTTAGAAAGGATACTATTATGTATTTACGTGTAAATCTTCAGCAACAGGCCGCTGATTTATAAGTGTTATTGGGGCTGCTGGCAGAGCTTCCTTTGATTTATTGCCCTTAGCGATATCTCGAAACTCTTCCGTATACTCCTGGAAAAAAAGTTATATCACACATTGTTCGGATAATATGCCATCCGTTTTTTCCTTACCACGAACGTAGGCCAGTTCATTGCCATATTAACACCATGGTTGTTTGACCACCACTTTAAGTCTTTCTGATGATCGGCATTACTTATAGTATGATAAAACTCCTCATAAATTTGAGGTAGACTGTGTAGATATATAATATTTAAATAAAACATTTATTTTAAATGGAATAATGCTTCACCTTGGAATCTTTGTAATATCTAGACACCCGTGTATAGAAAATAATACTTCTTTAAAGAACGTTAATCTAGTTCTTTCAATTTGTTGGCACTTTTCAAATACAGACGTCATATCCTCCATGTAAACAGAATTATATTTACTAATTTCTGCAATTGCTTGTTCGTATTTTTCTCGACATTTTTGAACTTCATCTTTTGTTTTTTGTACTCGATCATGCATTTTCTTAACCTAAAAAAATGAGACATTTATTGTAAGATTGTATTACTATGATTTCGTAATTACTTGATCCGGTGATAAAGAACTATCAGCTGTTGCATTTCTTTCTTGATTAGAAGCAGACTTTTCTGTTTTACATGCAGAATGATAATCAGCCTTGGCCTTTTCAACTTTTGCTAACAATTTTGCCCATGGCTTCTGCGCTTTTTTAAATAGGTCTTCCATATCTTTCCTTTCTTTAATTTGCATTATCGTTTTATGATAATTGTCCTTTTGCCATGTTTTAATTTGAGTAGTAACATCTGTGCACAGATTTTCCTTTATTTTTAAATGCACATCCGAGAGACGTTCGGATTCTGTCAAAACTCCTTTCCAAGCTGCTTCTGTCGTTCCATACTCAGGACCTTTTCAAAATAAGAATGATGTAAATTCTAAAGATATTGTGTCGCAAAATACGTAAAAAGTACCAAAATCTGCATTAGCACCAACCTCTAATCCATCCCCATCGATCCCCCCAAAACACCCTTGTCCACCGACTCATAACCCAACAACGCCCAAAAAGCTGAACAAAAATTTCCAAAATATTCATAGTCCAACACACACCAATCGACCCGAAGAAATCATCAAAACTCACCCATAACCCAAACACAACCTTCAATGCCGATACCGAAGGCTAAATACCTTATAAAAAATAATAAACAATTTCCAAACATTGCCCTAAGTCATTTTGAATACCGCATCTGAATACATCACATCTACATATATATAAACATTAATCGAAAAAAAAGCATTAATCAGAGCTTCAAGAACATCACAAGCTTTAATTAATTAAATGATTACTAATGAGACACACCTAAACAAAATAAACCAAAATAACTTCTTCAGTTACTCAACGTCAAGCACCAACAACACTTCATCGTCAGCTTGAAGCATAAGCGCGACCTTGGATACACGTGAGAGGTCTCGGGAATTTAAAATGCACTTACTTGAATAAATATAAATTATGGAATGTATAGAAAGTATGGCAGATGAAAAACTGTCCAAGAACTACATTCTGGCGCGTCTTACTAACTTGGAATAGAAGTTTCATGTTGATTCCACCAATAATGAAAGCTGATCTTCCAAGGACAAAGAGCCATTGAATAATGGGTTTGAAGATTTGTACAATGAATTGCAGGATATGTATCTCTGCTTCAAGACACACTTGATGAATAAAATTCATATATTCACACCGACAACTGTCCTGGGTGAATCCAGCAACATACCTAGTGCATAGCAGCTCTGCACGTAACAATAAAGAGAAACTACACTACGTGAAGTCAAGTTTGAAGGGGCCATCTTCTAGTAGGCGCAAACAACTATCAGAAGGCATTCGACATACTGACGTCAAGATATGACCACAAATAAGTGCTAGTGAACGCATGGCTCAAGATTCTTTTCACCCAAACAATAAAAAATAACGAGGACACAGAAAACTTGAAACCAACACGGAGTATCTGCACTCGTTAAAAAATATTCAGCTATCGGTAAGCCAATGGGACATTATCTTAATATATGCCCTATCGACAAAATGGCTATGTTGGAAGAGAAACTTGGATCATGGAAGGAGTTACCTACGATAAATGAACTCTCAGAATTTTTGAAGAAACGTTTCCAAATGTTGAAGCTGTCGACTAACAGAAACCAAAACCCTTCTCACCGCCCAGCTAGGTAAAAATTAACATACCATATTCACAAATCGACAACAGATGAGTTTATATGCACCGTGTGCAAGAAAGTTGAGCATTTGTTGCGCACATGCAAGAAGTGCATCACAATGAGCATAGCCGATCGCAATAGCACAGTAAATCGAATTGGTTTGTTCGAACTGTTTAGCATATAGTCATTTGACGCAACAATGCCCTAGCCAGGGACGATATTATTATTGTTAAAGAATACTCGCATCTGCACGTGAATTCAACAGGAGAATTGCCGAATTCCTTCCCACTACATCGCTCGAAAACAACACAATAACATACACTCGCTACACAACAGTACACACATCACACAAGTACAACTCTTATTCTTCAGCAATTGGCACTCAGTCAGCCCAGAGCAGCATGGTAGATCCAAATGCGTCATCATTTAACTCTAGCAGTGCATATCCTGCAGGAAACAACACTGCAGTCAATAACTTCCATGCTCAACCAGACACAACACATCAAATTCTACTTGCCACAGCCGTAGTAAAGCTAGAGTATGGAGATCGTCTTAAGTTGCGGGTGTTCCAAGACCAGAAGCGACATGTATCACTGAATCTGCAGCACAAATACTCTATTTGAAGACTAGAAGTGCACTTGTTGAAGTATATTGACTGGGCTGAGTTATCAGCGGAGCATGTAAACATCATAATCGGGTCGCTGCACAATAGGTTCGCGACCAATACCAAAGCCCTAGTCTTGAAATGTTGGGCATGAGTGTTACCGGCAAAATAGATTAACATCAATAAGGTGTAAACACATCGCAGGATTGAAGATTGATCCGTAGTTTCATCGACAGTAGCGCTGTGGGTTTACTTCTGGAAAGCTACGAGTATGCTGATCTTGTATTCCGGGAAATCGCTCGCGGTCCCTAATCGCACAAAACACGCAGTTAGGTTTGACACTTCTTGGTAGAACACATAAAGAGCTCATGAATAACGCTAAAAACTTCCAATTACATACCCAAATACCCAAGAATCAACTACAATCATCACAGAGCACACCAGGGCACAGTCTGCATTCTCACCAAGCTATATACCACTCTACAGCTACCAATAACATCCCCAAATAAACCAGAATCAGCTACAGTCGTCACAAAACACACCAGAGCACTGTCTGCGTACACGTCAGGAGTCTACCAAGCCAAATATCACTCAACAGCTACCAATCGCACCCCCAAATACACTACCAGAACACCGTCTGACTTCTTACCAAGCTCCCACCAAGCTAAATATCACCCACAGTCACTAATTGAACCCCAAGTGAATACACCATTCATTCTCATGTTGCTCCTACCAAACCAAATACCCCTCTACAGCTGCCAGTTAAAGCCGAAATAGACAAGAATCAACTAAATATTGGTTTGAACGCTTTCCTTGTCTCTATCCAAGTTGTGCTGATTTAAATCAATTGGAAGTTTCCGATGACTCAGTACGTATTGATCGTTGATTTATAGTCTAGACGCATAGTCGACGCCAAGTTTTTAAAATAAAGAAATATTGATTAAATTGGATGTGTATAAACAATTTATTACTTCATTAGTATATTATATATCTTTAATATTGAATGAATCTATATTTTTTATAATTTAATTTTAAATAAAAATTTAATGCATCAACATACGCATGCGATAGTTAATTACTAACAACATTTTTATTGTATTTGGAATAACAACGGTTAAATATGCACTTATTTTTTAAAATAATAAAGTAAAACAAATTATAATTTACTGATGTTATAAGACCTTTGTGATTGAAGATGACTTCCCCAAAATTGTCAGCGTTGTATTGATTTACGTCTGTACGGATTCAACATAGTTAGCTGGATACAGACCGACTTTACCGTTTTTCCTTCCTTTACACCAACCCTGTTCATCTTCATCTTCTAATTTTTCAAATACATCACCTGATAAATGTAAAAATACACGAATTAATATCGCACATAACATAATGTTAACCTTTACCCTGTTTAAAGGTCAATTCATCACTTTCAGCGCCTTCGTAATCATACAGTGCCTTAACGGGAATGCCTGGCTCACCGTTATCGACTAATACATTGTCAACATCAGCATCTCCTTCGTCCCATTCTTCTTCTTCAAAGGGATTTGGCTCCGATTTTCCGTTGCTATAAACGTTTTGTAGTTTATTTCATTAATATGTAATAATTTATAATGTAATGTACACATGTGTAATGTCATTTAAATGTCTTTTGTTTTTATTATTAATTAATTAAAAAATATGTATGTAATCTTTTTCTAATATTAAAGTATTAAAAAGTAACTTACTTCGCTGTGAAATTGCGATTATTTGGCGATGGACCCCGAGTATTGTTTTCCGATTTCGGTGATATGTCACAATTGTTTGAGTTTGCGTTGCCAGATACTGCCTTAGAATTGTTTTTGCTTGCAGAGTTCACTGAAGCTCGTTTTAAACTATTTTTGGCTGAAGTTGGGGGGTATTCCTAAGAATGTTTTTTTATGAGTAGACATTAGAAGTAATTTAGAAAGGATACTATTATGTATTTACGTGTAAATCTTCAGCAACAGGCCGCTGATTTATAAGTGTTATTGGGGCTGCTGGCAGAGCTTCCTTTGATTTATTGCCCTTAGCGATATCTCGAAACTCTTCCGTATACTCCTGGAAAAAAGTTATATCACACATTGTTCGGATAATATGCCATCCGTTTTTTCCTTACCACGAACGTAGGCCAGTTCATTGCCATATTAACACCATGGTTGTTTGACCACCACTTTAAGTCTTTCTGATGATCGGCATTACTTATAGTATGATAAAACTCCTCATAAATTTGAGGTAGACTGTGTAGATATATAATATTTAAATAAAACATTTATTTTAAATGGAATAATGCTTCACCTTGGAATCTTTGTAATATCTAGACACCCGTGTATAGAAAATAATACTTCTTTAAAGAACGTTAATCTAGTTCTTTCAATTTGTTGGCACTTTTCAAATACAGACGTCATATCCTCCATGTAAACAGAATTATATTTACTAATTTCTGCAATTGCTTGTTCGTATTTTTCTCGACATTTTTGAACTTCATCTTTTGTTTTTTGTACTCGATCATGCATTTTCTTAACCTAAAAAAATGAGACATTTATTGTAAGATTGTATTACTATGATTTCGTAATTACTTGATCCGGTGATAAAGAACTATCAGCTGTTGCATTTCTTTCTTGATTAGAAGCAGACTTTTCTGTTTTACATGCAGAATGATAATCAGCCTTGGCCTTTTCAACTTTTGCTAACAATTTTGCCCATGGCTTCTGCGCTTTTTTAAATAGGTCTTCCATATCTTTCCTTTCTTTAATTTGCATTATCGTTTTATGATAATTGTCCTTTTGCCATGTTTTAATTTGAGTAGTAACATCTGTGCACAGATTTTCCTTTATTTTTAAATGCACATCCGAGAGACGTTCGGATTCTGTCAAAACTCCTTTCCAAGCTGCTTCTGTCGTTCCATACTCAGGACCTTTTCAAAATAAGAATGATGTAAATTCTAAAGATATTGTGTCGCAAAATACGTAAAAAGTACCAAAATCTGCATTAGCACCAACCTCTAATCCATCCCCATCGATCCCCCCAAAACACCCTTGTCCACCGACTCATAACCCAACAACGCCCAAAAAGCTGAACAAAAATTTCCAAAATATTCATAGTCCAACACACACCAATCGACCCGAAGAAATCATCAAAACTCACCCATAACCCAAACACAACCTTCAATGCCGATACCGAAGGCTAAATACCTTATAAAAAATAATAAGCAATTTCCAAACATTGCCCTAAGTCATTTTGAATACCGCACCTGAAAACATCACATCTACATATATATAAACATTAATCGAAAAAAAGCATTAATCAGAGCTTCAAGAACATCACAAGCTTTAATTAATTAAATGATTACTAATGAGACACACCTAAACAAAATAAACCAAAATAACTTCTTCAGTTACTCAACGTCAAGCACCAACAACACTTCATCGTCAGCTTGAAGCATAAGCGCGACCTTGGATACACGTGAGAGGTCTCGGGAATTTAAAATGCACTTACTTGAATAAATATAAATTATGGAATGTATAGAAAGTATGGCAGATGAAAAACTGTCCAAGAACTACATTCTGGCGCGTCTTACTAACTTGGAATAGAAGTTTCATGTTGATTCCACCAATAATGAAAGCTGATCTTCCAAGGACAAAGAGCCATTGAATAATGGGTTTGAAGATTTGTACAATGAATTGCAGGATACGTATCTCTGCTTCAAGACACACTTGATGAATAAAATTCATATATTCACACCGACAACTGTCCTGGGTGAATCCAGCAACATACCTAGTGCATAGCAGCTCTGCACGTAACAATAAAGAGAAACTACACTACGTGAAGTCAAGTTTGAAGGGGCCATCTTCTAGTAGGCGCAAACAACTATCAGAAGGCATTCGACATACTGACGTCAAGATATGACCACAAATAAGTGCTAGTGAACGCATGGCTCAAGATTCTTTTCACCCAAACAATAAAAAATAACGAGGACACAGAAAACTTGAAACCAACACGGAGTATCTGCACTCGTTAAAAAATATTCAGCTATCGGTAAGCCAATGGGACATTATCTTAATATATGCCCTATCGACAAAATGGCTATGTTGGAAGAGAAACTTGGATCATGGAAGGAGTTACCTACGATAAATGAACTCTCAGAATTTTTGAAGAAACGTTTCCAAATGTTGAAGCTGTCGACTAACAGAAACCAAAACCCTTCTTACCGCCCAGCTAGGTAAAAATTAACATACCATATTCACAAATCGACAACAGATGAGTTTATATGCACCGTGTGCAAGAATGTTGAGCATTTGTTGCGCACATGCAAGAAGTGCATCACAATGAGCATAGCCGATCGCAATAGCACAGTAAATCGAATTGGTTTGTTCGAACTGTTTAGCATATAGTCATTTGACGCAACAATGCCCTAGCCAGGGACGATATTATTATTGTTAAAGAATACTCGCATCTGCACGTGAATTCAACAGGAGAATTGCCGAATTCCTTCCCACTACATCGCTCGAAAACAACACAATAACATACACTCGCTACACAACAGTACACACATCACACAAGTACAACTCTTATTCTTCAGCAATTGGCACTCAGTCAGCCCAGAGCAGCATGGTAGATCCAAATGCGTCATCATTTCACTCTAGCAGTGCATATCCTGCAGGAAACAACACTGCAGTCAATAACTTCCATGCTCAACCAGACACAACACATCAAATTCTACTTGCCACAGCCGTAGTAAAGCTAGAGTATGGAGATCGTCTTAAGTTGCGGGTGTTCCAAGACCAGAAGCGACATGTATCACTGAATCTGCAGCACAAATACTCTATTTGAAGACTAGAAGTGCACTTGTTGAAGTATATTGACTGGGCTGAGTTATCAGCGGAGCATGTAAACATCATAATCGGGTCGCTGCACAATAGGTTCGCGACCAATACCAACGCCCTAGTCTTGAAATGTTGGGCATGAGTGTTACCGGCAAAATAGATTAACATCAATAAGGTGTAAACACATCGCAGGATTGAAGATTGATCCGTAGTTTCATCGACAGTAGCGCTGTGGGTTTACTTCTGGAAAGCTACGAGTATGCTGATCTTGTATTCCGGGAAATCGCTCGCGGTCCCTAATCGCACAAAACACGCAGTTAGGTTTGACACTTCTTGGTAGAACACATAAAGAGCTCATGAATAACGCTAAAAACTTCCAATTACATACCCAAATACCCAAGAATCAACTACAATCATCACAGAGCACACCAGGGCACAGTCTGCATTCTCACCAAGCTATATACCACTCTACAGCTACCAATAACATCCCCAAATAAACCAGAATCAGCTACAGTCGTCACAAAACACACCAGAGCACTGTCTGCGTACACGTCAGGAGTCTACCAAGCCAAATATCACTCAACAGCTACCAATCGCACCCCCAAATACACTACCAGAACACCGTCTGACTTCTTACCAAGCTCCCACCAAGCTAAATATCACCCACAGTCACTAATTGAACCCCAAGTGAATACACCATTCATTCTCATGTTGCTCCTACCAAACCAAATACCCCTCTACAGCTGCCAGTTAAAGCCGAAATAGACAAGAATCAACTAAATATTGGTTTGAACGCTTTCCTTGTCTCTATCCAAGTTGTGCTGATTTAAATCAATTGGAAGTTTCCGATGACTCAGTACGTATTGATCGTTGATTTATAGTCTAGACGCATAGTCGACGCCAAGTTTTTAAAATAAAGAAATATTGATTAAATTGGATGTGTATAAACAATTTATTACTTCATTAGTATATTATATATCTTTAATATTGAATGAATCTATATTTTTTATAATTTAATTTTAAATAAAAATTTAATGCATCAACATACGCATGCGATAGTTAATTACTAACAACATTTTTATTGTATTTGGAATAACAACGGTTAAATATGCACTTATTTTTTAAAATAATAAAGTAAAACAAATTATAATTTACTGATGTTATAAGACCTTTGTGATTGAAGATGACTTCCCCAAAATTGTCAGCGTTGTATTGATTTACGTCTGTACGGATTCAACATAGTTAGCTGGATACAGACCGACTTTACCGTTTTTCCTTCCTTTACACCAACCCTGTTCATCTTCATCTTCTAATTTTTCAAATACATCACCTGATAAATGTAAAAATACACGAATTAATATCGCACATAACATAATGTTAACCTTTACCCTGTTTAAAGGTCAATTCATCACTTTCAGCGCCTTCGTAATCATACAGTGCCTTAACGGGAATGCCTGGCTCACCGTTATCGACTAATACATTGTCAACATCAGCATCTCCTTCGTCCCATTCTTCTTCTTCAAAGGGATTTGGCTCCGATTTGCCGTTGCTATAAACGTTTTGTAGTTTATTTCATTAATATGTAATAATTTATAATGTAATGTACACATGTGTAATGTCATTTAAATGTCTTTTGTTTTTATTATTAATTAATTAAAAAATATGTATGTAATCTTTTTCTAATATTAAAGTATTAAAAAGTAACTTACTTCGCTGTGAAATTGCGATTATTTGGCGATGGACCCCGAGTATTGTTTTCCGATTTCGGTGATATGTCACAATTGTTTGAGTTTGCGTTGCCAGATACTGCCTTAGAATTGTTTTTGCTTGCAGAGTTCACTGAAGCTCGTTTTAAACTATTTTTGGCTGAAGTTGGGGGGTATTCCTAAGAATGTTTTTTTATGAGTAGACATTAGAAGTAATTTAGAAAGGATACTATTATGTATTTACGTGTAAATCTTCAGCAACAGGCCGCTGATTTATAAGTGTTATTGGGGCTGCTGGCAGAGCTTCCTTTGATTTATTGCCCTTAGCGATATCTCGAAACTCTTCCGTATACTCCTGGAAAAAAGTTATATCACACATTGTTCGGATAATATGCCATCCGTTTTTTCCTTACCACGAACGTAGGCCAGTTCATTGCCATATTAACACCATGGTTGTTTGACCACCACTTTAAGTCTTTCTGATGATCGGCATTACTTATAGTATGATAAAACTCCTCATAAATTTGAGGTAGACTGTGTAGATATATAATATTTAAATAAAACATTTATTTTAAATGGAATAATGCTTCACCTTGGAATCTTTGTAATATCTAGACACCCGTGTATAGAAAATAATACTTCTTTAAAGAACGTTAATCTAGTTCTTTCAATTTGTTGGCACTTTTCAAATACAGACGTCATATCCTCCATGTAAACAGAATTATATTTACTAATTTCTGCAATTGCTTGTTCGTATTTTTCTCGACATTTTTGAACTTCATCTTTTGTTTTTTGTACTCGATCATGCATTTTCTTAACCTAAAAAAATGAGACATTTATTGTAAGATTGTATTACTATGATTTCGTAATTACTTGATCCGGTGATAAAGAACTATCAGCTGTTGCATTTCTTTCTTGATTAGAAGCAGACTTTTCTGTTTTACATGCAGAATGATAATCAGCCTTGGCCTTTTCAACTTTTGCTAACAATTTTGCCCATGGCTTCTGCGCTTTTTTAAATAGGTCTTCCATATCTTTCCTTTCTTTAATTTGCATTATCGTTTTATGATAATTGTCCTTTTGCCATGTTTTAATTTGAGTAGTAACATCTGTGCACAGATTTTCCTTTATTTTTAAATGCACATCCGAGAGACGTTCGGATTCTGTCAAAACTCCTTTCCAAGCTGCTTCTGTCGTTCCATACTCAGGACCTTTTCAAAATAAGAATGATGTAAATTCTAAAGATATTGTGTCGCAAAATACGTAAAAAGTACCAAAATCTGCATTAGCACCAACCTCTAATCCATCCCCATCGATCCCCCCAAAACACCCTTGTCCACCGACTCATAACCCAACAACGCCCAAAAAGCTGAACAAAAATTTCCAAAATATTCATAGTCCAACACACACCAATCGACCCGAAGAAATCATCAAAACTCACCCATAACCCAAACACAACCTTCAATGCCGATACCGAAGGCTAAATACCTTATAAAAAATAATAAACAATTTCCAAACATTGCCCTAAGTCATTTTGAATACCGCATCTGAATACATCACATCTACATATATATAAACATTAATCGAAAAAAAAGCATTAATCAGAGCTTCAAGAACATCACAAGCTTTAATTAATTAAATGATTACTAATGAGACACACCTAAACAAAATAAACCAAAATAACTTCTTCAGTTACTCAACGTCAAGCACCAACAACACTTCATCGTCAGCTTGAAGCATAAGCGCGACCTTGGATACACGTGAGAGGTCTCGGGAATTTAAAATGCACTTACTTGAATAAATATAAATTATGGAATGTATAGAAAGTATGGCAGATGAAAAACTGTCCAAGAACTACATTCTGGCGCGTCTTACTAACTTGGAATAGAAGTTTCATGTTGATTCCACCAATAATGAAAGCTGATCTTCCAAGGACAAAGAGCCATTGAATAATGGGTTTGAAGATTTGTACAATGAATTGCAGGATATGTATCTCTGCTTCAAGACACACTTGATGAATAAAATTCATATATTCACACCGACAACTGTCCTGGGTGAATCCAGCAACATACCTAGTGCATAGCAGCTCTGCACGTAACAATAAAGAGAAACTACACTACGTGAAGTCAAGTTTGAAGGGGCCATCTTCTAGTAGGCGCAAACAACTATCAGAAGGCATTCGACATACTGACGTCAAGATATGACCACAAATAAGTGCTAGTGAACGCATGGCTCAAGATTCTTTTCACCCAAACAATAAAAAATAACGAGGACACAGAAAACTTGAAACCAACACGGAGTATCTGCACTCGTTAAAAAATATTCAGCTATCGGTAAGCCAATGGGACATTATCTTAATATATGCCCTATCGACAAAATGGCTATGTTGGAAGAGAAACTTGGATCATGGAAGGAGTTACCTACGATAAATGAACTCTCAGAATTTTTGAAGAAACGTTTCCAAATGTTGAAGCTGTCGACTAACAGAAACCAAAACCCTTCTCACCGCCCAGCTAGGTAAAAATTAACATACCATATTCACAAATCGACAACAGATGAGTTTATATGCACCGTGTGCAAGAAAGTTGAGCATTTGTTGCGCACATGCAAGAAGTGCATCACAATGAGCATAGCCGATCGCAATAGCACAGTAAATCGAATTGGTTTGTTCGAACTGTTTAGCATATAGTCATTTGACGCAACAATGCCCTAGCCAGGGACGATATTATTATTGTTAAAGAATACTCGCATCTGCACGTGAATTCAACAGGAGAATTGCCGAATTCCTTCCCACTACATCGCTCG
The DNA here is from genome assembly GCA_916610145.1 of Eristalis arbustorum. Taxonomy (NCBI): domain Eukaryota; kingdom Metazoa; phylum Arthropoda; class Insecta; order Diptera; family Syrphidae; genus Eristalis; species Eristalis arbustorum. The sequence continues at coordinate 26,321 of OU744317.1, forward strand.
AAAACAACACAATAACATACACTCGCTACACAACAGTACACACATCACACAAGTACAACTCTTATTCTTCAGCAATTGGCACTCAGTCAGCCCAGAGCAGCATGGTAGATCCAAATGCGTCATCATTTAACTCTAGCAGTGCATATCCTGCAGGAAACAACACTGCAGTCAATAACTTCCATGCTCAACCAGACACAACACATCAAATTCTACTTGCCACAGCCGTAGTAAAGCTAGAGTATGGAGATCGTCTTAAGTTGCGGGTGTTCCAAGACCAGAAGCGACATGTATCACTGAATCTGCAGCACAAATACTCTATTTGAAGACTAGAAGTGCACTTGTTGAAGTATATTGACTGGGCTGAGTTATCAGCGGAGCATGTAAACATCATAATCGGGTCGCTGCACAATAGGTTCGCGACCAATACCAACGCCCTAGTCTTGAAATGTTGGGCATGAGTGTTACCGGCAAAATAGATTAACATCAATAAGGTGTAAACACATCGCAGGATTGAAGATTGATCCGTAGTTTCATCGACAGTAGCGCTGTGGGTTTACTTCTGGAAAGCTACGAGTATGCTGATCTTGTATTCCGGGAAATCGCTCGCGGTCCCTAATCGCACAAAACACGCAGTTAGGTTTGACACTTCTTGGTAGAACACATAAAGAGCTCATGAATAACGCTAAAAACTTCCAATTACATACCCAAATACCCAAGAATCAACTACAATCATCACAGAGCACACCAGGGCACAGTCTGCATTCTCACCAAGCTATATACCACTCTACAGCTACCAATAACATCCCCAAATAAACCAGAATCAGCTACAGTCGTCACAAAACACACCAGAGCACTGTCTGCGTACACGTCAGGAGTCTACCAAGCCAAATATCACTCAACAGCTACCAATCGCACCCCCAAATACACTACCAGAACACCGTCTGACTTCTTACCAAGCTCCCACCAAGCTAAATATCACCCACAGTCACTAATTGAACCCCAAGTGAATACACCATTCATTCTCATGTTGCTCCTACCAAACCAAATACCCCTCTACAGCTGCCAGTTAAAGCCGAAATAGACAAGAATCAACTAAATATTGGTTTGAACGCTTTCCTTGTCTCTATCCAAGTTGTGCTGATTTAAATCAATTGGAAGTTTCCGATGACTCAGTACGTATTGATCGTTGATTTATAGTCTAGACGCATAGTCGACGCCAAGTTTTTAAAATAAAGAAATATTGATTAAATTGGATGTGTATAAACAATTTATTACTTCATTAGTATATTATATATCTTTAATATTGAATGAATCTATATTTTTTATAATTTAATTTTAAATAAAAATTTAATGCATCAACATACGCATGCGATAGTTAATTACTAACAACATTTTTATTGTATTTGGAATAACAACGGTTAAATATGCACTTATTTTTTAAAATAATAAAGTAAAACAAATTATAATTTACTGATGTTATAAGACCTTTGTGATTGAAGATGACTTCCCCAAAATTGTCAGCGTTGTATTGATTTACGTCGGTACGGATTCAACATAGTTAGCTGGATACAGACCGACTTTACCGTTTTTCCTTCCTTTACACCAACCCTGTTCATCTTCATCTTCTAATTTTTCAAATACATCACCTGATAAATGTAAAAATACACGAATTAATATCGCACATAACATAATGTTAACCTTTACCCTGTTTAAAGGTCAATTCATCACTTTCAGCGCCTTCGTAATCATACAGTGCCTTAACGGGAATGCCTGGCTCACCGTTATCGACTAATACATTGTCAACATCAGCATCTCCTTCGTCCCATTCTTCTTCTTCAAAGGGATTTGGCTCCGATTTGCCGTTGCTATAAACGTTTTGTAGTTTATTTCATTAATATGTAATAATTTATAATGTAATGTACACATGTGTAATGTCATTTAAATGTCTTTTGTTATTATTATTAATTAATTAAAAAATATGTATGTAATCTTTTTCTAATATTAAAGTATTAAAAAGTAACTTACTTCGCTGTGAAATTGCGATTATTTGGCGATGGACCCCGAGTATTGTTTTCCGATTTCGGTGATATGTCACAATTGTTTGAGTTTGCGTTGCCAGATACTGCCTTAGAATTGTTTTTGCTTGCAGAGTTCACTGAAGCTCGTTTTAAACTATTTTTGGCTGAAGTTGGGGGGTATTCCTAAGAATGTTTTTTTATGAGTAGACATTAGAAGTAATTTAGAAAGGATACTATTATGTATTTACGTGTAAATCTTCAGCAACAGGCCGCTGATTTATAAGTGTTATTGGGGCTGCTGGCAGAGCTTCCTTTGATTTATTGCCCTTAGCGATATCTCGAAACTCTTCCGTATACTCCTGGAAAAAAAGTTATATCACACATTGTTCGGATAATATGCCATCCGTTTTTTCCTTACCACGAACGTAGGCCAGTTCATTGCCATATTAACACCATGGTTGTTTGACCACCACTTTAAGTCTTTCTGATGATCGGCATTACTTATAGTATGATAAAACTCCTCATAAATTTGAGGTAGACTGTGTAGATATATAATATTTAAATAAAACATTTATTTTAAATGGAATAATGCTTCACCTTGGAATCTTTGTAATATCTAGACACCCGTGTATAGAAAATAATACTTCTTTAAAGAACGTTAATCTAGTTCTTTCAATTTGTTGGCACTTTTCAAATACAGACGTCATATCCTCCATGTAAACAGAATTATATTTACTAATTTCTGCAATTGCTTGTTCGTATTTTTCTCGACATTTTTGAACTTCATCTTTTGTTTTTTGTACTCGATCATGCATTTTCTTAACCTAAAAAAATGAGACATTTATTGTAAGATTGTATTACTATGATTTCGTAATTACTTGATCCGGTGATAAAGAACTATCAGCTGTTGCATTTCTTTCTTGATTAGAAGCAGACTTTTCTGTTTTACATGCAGAATGATAATCAGCCTTGGCCTTTTCAACTTTTGCTAACAATTTTGCCCATGGCTTCTGCGCTTTTTTAAATAGGTCTTCCATATCTTTCCTTTCTTTAATTTGCATTATCGTTTTATGATAATTGTCCTTTTGCCATGTTTTAATTTGAGTAGTAACATCTGTGCACAGATTTTCCTTTATTTTTAAATGCACATCCGAGAGACGTTCGGATTCTGTCAAAACTCCTTTCCAAGCTGCTTCTGTCGTTCCATACTCAGGACCTTTTCAAAATAAGAATGATGTAAATTCTAAAGATATTGTGTCGCAAAATACGTAAAAAGTACCAAAATCTGCATTAGCACCAACCTCTAATCCATCCCCATCGATCCCCCCAAAACACCCTTGTCCATCGACTCATAACCCAACAACGCCCAAAAAGCTGAACAAAAATTTCCAAAATATTCATAGTCCAACACACACCAATCGACCCGAAGAAATCATCAAAACTCACCCATAACCCAAACACAACCTTCAATGCCGATACCGAAGGCTAAATACCTTATAAAAAATAATAAACAATTTCCAAACATTGCCCTAAGTCATTTTAAATACCGCATCTGAATACATCACATCTACATATATATAAACATTAATCGAAAAAAAAGTATTAATCAGAGCTTCAAGAACATCACAAGCTTTAATTAATTAAATGATTACTAATGAGACACACCTAAACAAAATAAACCAAAATAACTTCTTCAGTTACTCAACGTCAAGCACCAACAACACTTCATCGTCAGCTTGGAGCATAAGCGCGACCTTGGATACACGTGAGAGGTCTCGGGAATTTAAAATGCACTTACTTGAATAAATGTAAATTATGGAATGTATAGAAAGTATGGCAGATGAAAAACTGTCCAAGAACTACATTCTGGCGCGTCTTACTAACTTGGAATAGAAGTTTCATGTTGATTCCACCAATAATGAAAGCTGATCTTCCAAGGACAAAGAGCCATTGAATAATGGGTTTGAAGATTTGTACAATGAATTGCAGGATACGTATCTCTGCTTCAAGACACACTTGATGAATAAAATTCATATATTCACACCGACAACTGTCCTGGGTGAATCCAGCAACATACCTAGTGCATAGCAGCTCTGCACGTAACAATAAAGAGAAACTACACTACGTGAAGTCAAGTTTGAAGGGGCCATCTTCTAGTAGGCGCAAACAACTATCAGAAGGCATTCGATATACTGACGTCAAGATATGACCACAAATAAGTGCTAGTGAACGCATGGCTCAAGATTCTTTTCACCCAAACAATAAAAAATAACGAGGACACAGAAAACTTGAAACCAACACGGAGTATCTGCACTCGTTAAAAAATATTCAGCTATCGGTAAGCCAATGGGACATTATCTTAATATATGCCCTATCGACAAAATGGCTATGTTGGAAGAGAAACTTGGATCATGGAAGGAGTTACCTACGATAAATGAACTCTCAGAATTTTTGAAGAAACGTTTCCAAATGTTGAAGCTGTCGACTAACAGAAACCAAAACCCTTCTCACCGCCCAGCTAGGTAAAAATTAACATACCATATTCACAAATCGACAACAGATGAGTTTATATGCACCGTGTGCAAGAAAGTTGAGCATTTGTTGCGCACATGCAAGAAGTGCATCACAATGAGCATAGCCGATCGCAATAGCACAGTAAATCGAATTGGTTTGTTCGAACTGTTTAGCATATAGTCATTTGACGCAACAATGCCCTAGCCAGGGACGATATTATTATTGTTAAAGAATACTCGCATCTGCACGTGAATTCAACAGGAGAATTGCCGAATTCCTTCCCACTACATCGCTCGAAAACAACACAATAACATACACTCGCTACACAACAGTACACACATCACACAAGTACAACTCTTATTCTTCAGCAATTGGCACTCAGTCAGCCCAGAGCAGCATGGTAGATCCAAATGCGTCATCATTTAACTCTAGCAGTGCATATCCTGCAGGAAACAACACTGCAGTCAATAACTTCCATGCTCAACCAGACACAACACATCAAATTCTACTTGCCACAGCCGTAGTAAAGCTAGAGTATGGAGATCGTCTTAAGTTGCGGGTGTTCCAAGACCAGAAGCGACATGTATCACTGAATCTGCAGCACAAATACTCTATTTGAAGACTAGAAGTGCACTTGTTGAAGTATATTGACTGGGCTGAGTTATCAGCGGAGCATGTAAACATCATAATCGGGTCGCTGCACAATAGGTTCGCGACCAATACCAACGCCCTAGTCTTGAAATGTTGGGCATGAGTGTTACCGGCAAAATAGATTAACATCAATAAGGTGTAAACACATCGCAGGATTGAAGATTGATCCGTAGTTTCATCGACAGTAGCGCTGTGGGTTTACTTCTGGAAAGCTACGAGTATGCTGATCTTGTATTCCGGGAAATCGCTCGCGGTCCCTAATCGCACAAAACACGCAGTTAGGTTTGACACTTCTTGGTAGAACACATAAAGAGCTCATGAATAACGCTAAAAACTTCCAATTACATACCCAAATACCCAAGAATCAACTACAATCATCACAGAGCACACCAGGGCACAGTCTGCATTCTCACCAAGCTATATACCACTCTACAGCTACCAATAACATCCCCAAATAAACCAGAATCAGCTACAGTCGTCACAAAACACACCAGAGCACTGTCTGCGTACACGTCAGGAGTCTACCAAGCCAAATATCACTCAACAGCTACCAATCGCACCCCCAAATACACTACCAGAACACCGTCTGACTTCTTACCAAGCTCCCACCAAGCTAAATATCACCCACAGTCACTAATTGAACCCCAAGTGAATACACCATTCATTCTCATGTTGCTCCTACCAAACCAAATACCCCTCTACAGCTGCCAGTTAAAGCCGAAATAGACAAGAATCAACTAAATATTGGTTTGAACGCTTTCCTTGTCTCTATCCAAGTTGTGCTGATTTAAATCAATTGGAAGTTTCCGATGACTCAGTACGTATTGATCGTTGATTTATAGTCTAGACGCATAGTCGACGCCAAGTTTTTAAAATAAAGAAATATTGATTAAATTGGATGTGTATAAACAATTTATTACTTCATTAGTATATTATATATCTTTAATATTGAATGAATCTATATTTTTTATAATTTAATTTTAAATAAAAATTTAATGCATCAACATACGCATGCGATAGTTAATTACTAACAACATTTTTATTGTATTTGGAATAACAACGGTTAAATATGCACTTATTTTTTAAAATAATAAAGTAAAACAAATTATAATTTACTGATGTTATAAGACCTTTGTTATTGAAGATGACTTCCCCAAAATTGTCAGCGTTGTATTGATTTACGTCTGTACGGATTCAACATAGTTAGCTGGATACAGACCGACTTTACCGTTTTTCCTTCCTTTACACCAACCCTGTTCATCTTCATCTTCTAATTTTTCAAATACATCACCTGATAAATGTAAAAATACACGAATTAATATCGCACATAACATAATGTTAACCTTTACCCTGTTTAAAGGTCAATTCATCACTTTCAGCGCCTTCGTAATCATACAGTGCCTTAACGGGAATGCCTGGCTCACCGTTATCGACTAATACATTGTCAACATCAGCATCTCCTTCGTCCCATTCTTCTTCTTCAAAGGGATTTGGCTCCGATTTTCCGTTGCTATAAACGTTTTGTAGTTTATTTCATTAATATGTAATAATTTATAATGTAATGTACACATGTGTAATGTCATTTAAATGTCTTTTGTTTTTATTATTAATTAATTAAAAAATATGTATGTAATCTTTTTCTAATATTAAAGTATTAAAAAGTAACTTACTTCGCTGTGAAATTGCGATTATTTGGCGATGGACCCCGAGTATTGTTTTCCGATTTCGGTGATATGTCACAATTGTTTGAGTTTGCGTTGCCAGATACTGCCTTAGAATTGTTTTTGCTTGCAGAGTTCACTGAAGCTCGTTTTAAACTATTTTTGGCTGAAGTTGGGGGGTATTCCTAAGAATGTTTTTTTATGAGTAGACATTAGAAGTAATTTAGAAAGGATACTATTATGTATTTACGTGTAAATCTTCAGCAACAGGCCGCTGATTTATAAGTGTTATTGGGGCTGCTGGCAGAGCTTCCTTTGATTTATTGCCCTTAGCGATATCTCGAAACTCTTCCGTATACTCCTGGAAAAAAAGTTATATCACACATTGTTCGGATAATATGCCATCCGTTTTTTCCTTACCACGAACGTAGGCCAGTTCATTGCCATATTAACACCATGGTTGTTTGACCACCACTTTAAGTCTTTCTGATGATCGGCATTACTTATAGTATGATAAAACTCCTCATAAATTTGAGGTAGACTGTGTAGATATATAATATTTAAATAAAACATTTATTTTAAATGGAATAATGCTTCACCTTGGAATCTTTGTAATATCTAGACACCCGTGTATAGAAAATAATACTTCTTTAAAGAACGTTAATCTAGTTCTTTCAATTTGTTGGCACTTTTCAAATACAGACGTCATATCCTCCATGTAAACAGAATTATATTTACTAATTTCTGCAATTGCTTGTTCGTATTTTTCTCGACATTTTTGAACTTCATCTTTTGTTTTTTGTACTCGATCATGCATTTTCTTAACCTAAAAAAATGAGACATTTATTGTAAGATTGTATTACTATGATTTCGTAATTACTTGATCCGGTGATAAAGAACTATCAGCTGTTGCATTTCTTTCTTGATTAGAAGCAGACTTTTCTGTTTTACATGCAGAATGATAATCAGCCTTGGCCTTTTCAACTTTTGCTAACAATTTTGCCCATGGCTTCTGCGCTTTTTTAAATAGGTCTTCCATATCTTTCCTTTCTTTAATTTGCATTATCGTTTTATGATAATTGTCCTTTTGCCATGTTTTAATTTGAGTAGTAACATCTGTGCACAGATTTTCCTTTATTTTTAAATGCACATCCGAGAGACGTTCGGATTCTGTCAAAACTCCTTTCCAAGCTGCTTCTGTCGTTCCATACTCAGGACCTTTTCAAAATAAGAATGATGTAAATTCTAAAGATATTTTGTTTATATTTTAAATAAACAAAATATTGATACCTTTTTCAATTAGTTCGGCCCACTTTTTAGACCACGTTCTTAAGTTTTTAGCATACACCTTTTCAATTTCAGCCCTTTCTTGGATGAGCTGCTGAAGATCTTGACATAATCTTAAAAATTACTCATTATCTCAAATGTACAAACAACGTTTATTGGTATTTACTTGTAGCCGTCTTCAATCCTTTTTGTTGTTCTTTTGTAATTTCCAGGTTCCCAAAAGGAATCGCTCCCGGCTTGAAGTAACTGATCGTCGCTGTGATGAGACATCTTTGGATAATTCTATCCCGTAGCCTTTATATGACATACAACCACAGGTGAAACGTAATATTGTTGTAATTCCCGTTGCTACCAGTTGATTTTCCTTTTTACCTATGGGTAACAATTTGAATTATTTTTAAAACATAATATGAACAAGGTTGTATGGTTAATAAATACATGACGCATTTTACAAAAAAAATTCAACTGCAGGCACTTCCTACCAAACACATTTTCTTAATTTGGTATATTAGAACAAGACTTATTATTGGTACACCTCCTTAAATATATTTGGTATGTACGCATATTATGTACTTTAATACATGGGTGTATTCAGCTAAACGGAAAGGCATTGTTCATCGGGTTGAGTCTATTTTTATATACGAGATCAGAATGGAATGGAAGGTACTGCAGTTGGGGTAATTAATATGGTTTAATAGGAGTTGTACCTAAAGCTACTCTATAACAATCGCATATTCAACATGCATGATCCTATTCTGATGCTGTCATTCATTTAAGCATACACATTTAGTGTTTCTCTTGTATCTGATACATCGGTTTCACCCAATTATACATACATAACATCTGCAATGGATATACATAGATTTCCTCTAAATAATTGTGAGTATTGACTTAAATGTTTGTTGCAATTTAATCTATAACATGTTTGCAATTCTATCGCACCAAAAGAAGATTATTATATGAATCGCCGAAATGGGTTGAAAATGTGAAATATCGAAGTCGGTCAATAACAGTCTCTGTAATGGATATACATAAATGTCGGCTTAATAAATGTGAGTGTTGCCTTTGATGTTCGTTGTAATTTGATCTACAACATATATGTAATTTAATCACCCATATAGAAAAAGGACTGAATATCAAAATCGATCAAGAATGTAACATATCGGCGCCCGTGGATCGTACATAGCTTCTGTAATGAATTTACTTCTATTACACTTTGATGAGTGTATGTAAAGCCTTTGATATTTGTTGAAATATATATTATTACATGCGTCCAAGTTTATTGTTTAATTAGAAGTTAAATATCCGTGATGTGTGTGCTGCAAGGCTACCTAACACCAATCGTGTCTATACAAGTTTTTTAAAGTCGTAATTTTATCGTCCAATTAGATACATGACTGGATGAAAGAACTAATTAATTTGGTGAAAAGGTTGTTCAATTAGAATCAAGATACTACAGCAAAATCGTCTGGAAATGTAGCATATCGACGCCGGTCAAGCACACATAACCTCTGCAATGGATTTATATAAACTCCAATTTGATAAAAGTAAGTAAAATAATTTTTATTTATTTAAATTAAGCCAATTACATATGTATGTGTAATACTTTTCTCCAAATAGATGCCAAATTTCGCTGAAGTATTTGTTGCAAAACTGCCGAAATCGCCGCGCATCTATTCATGACATACATTCGTAACTTTATATTAGAATTTTCGGAATTTCAGTTGGATAAAATGTAAGTATTGGTTTTGATATTGGTTTCATTTTACTCTTCTAATATGCGCGTGATTTTATTGTCCAATTAGGTTCAAACTTTGTTCTAGAATTGGTAGTGAATCTGATGACAGCCAGCTGGCATGAACACGTCTCGTTTGCCTAAAGTACGGCAGCCACAATTTGGTCGTTACCATTAGCAGAATATCTACTTTACTCAGGCAATTGAGTATTTCAAAATGTAATTTTATGCTGAAATATATGTTTTTGTGTTTCTCTTGTATCTAGCAAAAAAATAACGAGTAGTGTCTTTTTTCACGTTTTTCCTATCAATTTGATGATTTATTCGAATGCAAGTTGTGATGTTTTTAATAAATATGATCACAAAAAATTCAATTAATAAAAATGTACGTTTTTGTCATAGGTGCATCAGGACTATATCATTGAATTGGCAGATGATTGCTGATAATTTAAACCACGTTCGGGCGCAATGCATGGTTATTGGTATAGTTCCGGTATTTGGGGTGTCATACCTGCATGAATACTGCTCATTGAGTTGGCAATTGTTTGTTTAGAATGTGAGTAGTGTTGCGATATGTTTTTATGGCTCATAGCGCTGTGGTAGTCTTAAAGGGGATTGTTGACAATGTGAACAGTATACAAATAAAATAATAAGGCAGACAACGATTTTATACTTTCAAATAAACTATAGTCATTAAAAAGTTTTTAATGTTTACTGTACTAATAGCTTTTACATAGGTACTAGTGTTATGAACAAGCATTACATCGTATGTGAGGACATTGTATTTTTAATAATTATCTACTAAGCCAAAGCACACATAACATTTACAAATTGCACCCAATATATATATATATATACAAGAACCTCAAATAGCACACTATCAACTTTTCTGCATTCTCAAAAATCTACTATCAAACCAAATTTAACAATGACATGTCCATATACTCCAGCGCTAACCAAGGGCATAATGGAGTACACTTTGCACTCTCAACAAGCGTCTACAAAGTGAATGCATTTTGCATTTTGGTTTCAACCAGTCGATCCATCTTTGAACAGCAGATATAGACTCATTGTATTTCATTGTATTGGAACACATAGAATATACAACACATATTCGACTTCGAACAGTGTGTTTTGATATGTACAGGAAATCGTCTTGACCATTTCACACAGAAGGGTATAAGCGAACAAAAGAATACAATGCGAACGACACGTTCTTATGATCGAGTGAACGAAACAAAAGTATTGAATTGTTTCTTTCGTTCATATCCTTTCGAGCGAAGTGACAGAGACGAATGAATCTTCAAAGGTATTGGCTATTGGTCGAGATTGGATTGTAGTTGTTTGATTGCAATCACCAATGCTTTTGAGTGCATGGAACTTTTGAAATGAACGAAGAAGTGAATGAAGATTGACTCAGCTGCAGTTTATGGTTGCAATCAGCAATGCTTTTGAATGAACGGACCAATTTGGGTGGGAGTAATCAGCTATTCGCGAAGTTCACATGTATGATATTAACTGTTATTTCAGATACAATCGAGCATTCGCAGCACTAGAGAAGGGTTAATACCTTTGTTTCTTGATATTACCTGATACATGATCAAGGGAGAATAGACATAGAAGTTTACAATCTCCGTAATACTTTATTTCTGATACAATCGATCATTCGCACTCCTAGAGATGGGTTAATAATAATGTTCCTTGATATTACCTGATACAAATAAATCCTTTTCAGAATATTATACAGTCGAACACGCTTATTTGAAACTCGTTTATTTGAAAAACCCGCTTATATGAAACATTTATTCTGTCCGCGTGAAAATTTTCGCAAATTTCATACAACCTGTCCCGTTTTATTGGAACCCGCCTATGTGAAAAACTCGGATATTTGAAAAACAAAATATGAAAAATATATTGCTCTTCACAGAAAAGACACCGCTTAAATAAAAATGTTTCTCAAGAAAAATCAGATGAAATTGTAATTTTTTCTGAAGTTCTGCATGTATGTACGTATGTATATTTATTGAGATTTTTATTTTAATACATTTGCACATATTTGATTTTTTCCTATTACATGTTGTTTATTACACATATCACTTAGTGGAGATACTGCGGCAGACTTAGTCTTGGTCAGGCTAACAATGGAAGGATTTTTAAATTTCGGTGTACATATAATCGATAGCTTAAATTCATGATAACTTCACATCTGTATTTTTGTAAGCACGTATACTCAACAAGACGAGATTAAGAAAAGACACGAACAAAAATGTAATATATATAAAAGAACTTAACCTAAGACAAAGAAAGAATGTAGTTTGAGAGGGACAAAAATTTAGACACGAGAGATGAAACGATAATCGTAGTCATCTCGGCACTGGAGTTTGTGCGAGTATTACCATCATAAGGATTAATTCATTTTCACAATAGAATATTGAGATTTTAAACTTATACCTATAACTATTAGCGCCTTTTTTGAGTTCACTTCATTTAGTTTCATAATTATTATTGTATACATATTTTTATTTTTAATGTATGATATAGTATCTTATAATTTTTGTTTTATTTGTAAGTGTATTATATAAAATTTAAGTCATTTTCCATACATTTGTTAAACTAATAAAGACAAAGAGCTAAATGGCCATGGACGTTGATATGCTCAGCCTCTGTAAGTGTGTGGTGTTTGTTTTTTTATAAAACTCCGCGGTCAGTAAATTGTCGTCATCCCTTATGTCGAAGAAGGAACCCGACCCCTCGCCAAGGATGTTTATTGGTGACGGATAGTATCGTTCGCCTATTGAACATCCTATATTTTCTTCGGAGATATCCCTGAGGAGAGGATTCGCAAGGTTTTGGAGGGCAGCTACCCTCTTCTTACTTAAGATGGTAAGGTAGTCCAGCAAAGGCGTTACGCCAGAGTTTTGGTAGATGGATTTGTTACTGAACCATCTACCGCCCGGTCTTTTCCGTTTAGAGAGATTAGTTTTAAGGGATTGTCATTCTCAGTTAACAATTAAAAAATCGATACAGAAAATTAGAACACTATAGTTTTGAGTAGTTCTCTTCGTTCGTTATTGAATAATAAGTTGTTGCATAATAAGTTAATATAATTTGATACAGCAAACCGATATTATTAGTTCCCACTTCCACCTGATAACTCGTCTTCATATTGTTTCCGGAAGCAATGACCAACAGAGTACCAACTTCTCTGCTTTTACATATTCCAGTTATACGTTTCTTGACCTGTATATTCGGCATCTGGTTTGTTTATAAGATGCATCGACAAGAACATATAGTTCGCTAAATTATGTTCCTTTTGAACGTGGGTGTCGAAGCCATGTGGCACAATGTAAATAATATTTTCCTACTCCGCATATAAAGCAATTAGATTCCATATTTTATACCTCCTCTCTCTCTCTCCCACTATACCTTCGGCACGTGCTGTGTCTTGACTCCGGACAATTAAGGGTATTAATAACCCCTTGAGCACGCGCATTAACAAAAAAGAAAACCGACTCTCGTTGATCTCGAAGCTCTCCAAAAGCATCAACGATTAAGCCTGTATTACAATGACGAGGATGAAGAAAGTAATATCAAATATAATACGATAAACTTCATAATCATCTCCGTCTGGATCTAAAATTTTATAACCGATTCCACCACCCGCACGTACACCTTTATATGAATGGAATACGAAGCATGTAAGCATATCGTGACACTTTTTATCAATTTCGGTGTACGGATGTATACAATTATATTTAAAAGCATAACCCTAATCACTAACTGCTTGCCATTGTGTGTAACTGACTGCAATGTAGTACGTAAAGTCTTAAAGCCAACCGTAAAATCCAACAAATGATTAGCGAAAATAAAAGTTAGTGAAGATTCCAAGAATGAAAAATGTGAAATACCATAAGGAGTATAGGAAGGCGTTGTCTGTTATGGTAACACCGGCTTTTCAAACGTGATATCTTTAATTTATATTAAAAACATACTTTATGAATTCACCTCCTTCATTTTCGTGAGCTGTAAATGCGATTTTTTCCCAAGAAAATACTGTTTCCAAGCATTGCAAATATCTATTCGAAAAATACCGGCCAAAAGCAGGCGTCAAAATACATATGAATCCATTTCTATAGTTGCTGCACTCCAACATCTCCAAAAAGTATCTTGGCGACAGCCATTCACTATTAGTACACCTTACCGAGGCCTTCCGGGAGGTAACATATAGCAAAATACGTAAAAAGTACCAAAATCTGCATTAGCGCCAACCCCTAACCCATCCCCACCAATCCCTCCAAAACACCCCTGGTCCATCAACTCATACTCCAACAACACCCAAAATGTCGAAAAACATCTCTAAAATACACATGGAATCTAACACCTACCAATCGATCCGAAAAAGTCACCAAAAGTCACCCATAACCCTAACACAACCTTGCGTGCCCATACCGTAAGCTAGCTACCCTAAGAATACCAACAAACAGTTTCCAAACATCGCTCCATCAATAATAAAACATTTTATATAGTATCTCATCTAAAAATATCTATTCGTAAAGATCCAGCCAAAAGGAGGCGTCAAAATACATAAGAACATAAGAACTCATTTCTATAATAGCTGCACTCCAACATCTCCAAAAAGTATCTTGGTGTCCAGCCATTCACTAATCATACACCTTACCGAGGCCTTCCAGGAGGTAACATATCGCAAAATACGTAAAAAGTACCAAAATCTGCATTAGCACCAACCCCTAACCCATCCCCACCAATCCCTCCAAAGCACCCCTGGTCCACCAACTCATACTCCAACAACACCCAAAATGTCGAAAAACATCTCTAAAATACACATGGAATCTAACACCTACCAATCGATCCGATAAAGTCACCAAAAGTCACCCATAACCCTAACACAACCTTCCATGCCCATACCGTAGGCTAGCTATCCTAAAAATACCAACAAACAGTTTCCAAACATCGCTCCATCAATAAAAAGTAATTTTATATAGTATCGCGTCTAAAAATATCCATTCGCAAAGATCCAGCCAAGAACAGGCGTCAAGATACAAAAGAACCCATTTCTATAGTAGCTGCACTCCAACATCTCCAAAAAGTATCTTGGTGTACAGCCATTCACTATTCATACACCTTACCGAGGCCTTCCGGGAGGTAACATATCGCAAAATACGTAAAAAGTACCAAAATCTGCATTCGCACCAACCCCTAATCCATCCCCATCGATCCCTCCAAAACACCCCTGGTCCATCAACTCATACTCCAACAACACCCAAAATGTCGAAAAACATCTCTAAAATACCTGCCTGGTCCATCAACTCATACTCCAACAACACCCAAAATGTCGAAAAACATCTCTAAAATACACATGAAATCTAACACCTACCAATCGATCCGAAAAAGTCACCAAAAGTCACCCATAACCCTAACACAACCTTGCGTGCCCATACCGTAAGCTAGCTACCCTAAGAATACCAACAAACAGTTTCCAAACATCGCTCCATCAATAATAAGTCATTTTATATAGTATCTCATCTAAAAATATCTATTCGCAAAGATCCAGCCAAAAGGAGGCGTCAAAATACATAAGAACCCATTTCTATAATAGCTGCACTCCAACATCTCCAAAAAGTATCTTGGTGTCCAGCCATTCACTAATCATACACCTTACCTAGGCCTTCCAGGAGGTAACATATCGCAAAATACGTAAAAAGTACCAAAATCTGCATTAGCACCAACCCCTAACCCATCCCCACCAATCCCTCCAAAGCACCCCTGGTCCACCAACTCATACTCCAACAACACCCAAAATGTCGAAAAACATCTCTAAAATACACATGGAATCTAACACCTACCAATCGATCCGAAAAAGTCACCAAAAGTCACCCATAACCCTAACACAACCTTGCGTGCCCATACCGTAAGCTAGCTACCCTAAGAATACCAACAAACAGTTTCCAAACATCGCTCCATCAATAATAAGTCATTTTATATAGTCTCTCATCTAAAAATATCTATTCGCAAAGATCCAGCCAAAAGCAGGCGTCAAAATACATACGAACCCATTTCTATAGCAGCTGCACTCCAACATCTCTAAAAAGTATCTTGGTGTACAGCCATTCACTATTCATACACCTTACCGAGGCCTTCCGGTAGGTAACATATCGCAAAATACGAAAAAAGTACCAAAATCTGCATTAGCACCAACCCCTAACCCATCCCCACCAATCCCTCCAAAACACCCCTGGTCCACCAACTCATACTCCAACAACACCCAAAATGTCGAAAAACATCTCTAAAATACACATGGAATCTAACACCTACCAATCGATCCGAAAAAGTCACCAAAAGTCACCCATAACCCTAACACAACCTTCCGTGCCCATACCGTAAGCTAGCTACCCTAAGAATACCAACAAACAGTTTCCAAACATCGCTCCATCAATAATAAGTCATTTTACATAGTATCTCATCTAAAAATATCCATTCGCAAAGATCCAGCCAAGAACAGGCGTCAAGATACAAAAGAACCCATTTCTATAGTAGCTGCACTCCAACATCTCCAAAAAGTATCTTGGTGTACAGCCATTCACTATTCATACACCTTACCGAGGCCTTCCGGGAGGTAACATATCGCAAAATACGTAAAAAGTACCAAAATCTGCATTCGCACCAACCCCTAATCCATCCCCATCGATCCCTCCAAAACACCCCTGGTCCATCAACTCATACTCCAACAACACCCAAAATGTCGAAAAACATCTCTAAAATACCTGCCTGGTCCATCAACTCATACTCCAACAACACCCAAAATGTCGAAAAACATCTCTAAAATACACATGAAATCTAACACCTACCAATCGATCCGAAAAAGTCACCAAAAGTCACCCATAACCCTTACACAACCTTGCGTGCCCATACCGTAAGCTAGCTACCCTAAGAATACCAACAAACAGTTTCCAAACATCGCTCCATCAATAATAAGTCATTTTATATAGTATCTCATCTAAAAATATCTATTCGCAAAGATCCAGCCAAAAGCAGGAGTCAAAATACATACGAATCCATTTCTATAGCAGCTGCACTCCAACATCTCTAGAAAGTATCTTGGTGTCCAGCCATTCACTAATCATACACCTTACCGAGGCCTTCCAGGAAGTAACATATCGCAAAATACGTAAAAAGTACCAAAATCTGCATTAGCACCAACCCCTAACCCATCCCCACCAATCCCTCCAAAGCACCCCTGGTCCACCAACTCATACTCCAACAACACCCAAAATGTCGAAAAACATCTCTAAAATACACATGGAATCTAACACCTACCAATCGATCCGAAAAAGTCACCAAAAGTCACCCATAACCCTAACACAACCTTGCGTGCCCATACCGTAAGCTAGCTACCCTAAGAATACCAACAAACAGTTTCCAAACATCGCTCCATCAATAATAAGTCATTTTATATAGTATCTCATCTAAAAATATCTATTCGCAAAGATCCAGCCAAAACCAGGCGTCAAAATACATACGAACCCATTTCTATAGTAGCTGCACTCCAACATCTCTAAAAAGTATCTTGGGGTACAGCCATTCACTATTCATACACCTTACCGAGGCCTTCCGGTAGGTAACATATCGCAAAATACGAAAAAAGTACCAAAATCTGCATTAGCACCACCCCCTAACCCATCCCCACCAATCCCTCCAAAACACCCCTGGTCCATCAACTCATACTCCAACAACACCCAAAATGTCGAAAAACATCTCTAAAATACACATGGAATCTAACACCTACCAATCGATCCGAAAAAGTCACCAAAAGTCACCCATAACCCTAACACAACCTTGCGTGCCCATACCGTAAGCTAGCTACCCTAAGAATACCAACAAACAGTTTCCAAACATCGCTCCATCAATAATAAGTCATTTTATATAGTATCTCATCTAAAAATATCTATTCGCAAAGATCCAGCCAAAAGCAGGAGTCAAAATACATACGAATCCATTTCTATAGCAGCTGCACTCCAACATCTCTAGAAAGTATCTTGGTGTCCAGCCATTCACTAATCATACACCTTACCGAGGCCTTCCAGGAGGTAACATATCGCAAAATACGAAAAAAGTACCAAAATCTGCATTAGCACCAACCCCTGACCCATCCCCACCAATCCCTCCAAAACACTCCTGGTCCATCAACTCATACTCCAACAACACCCAAAATGTCGAAAAACATCTCTAAAATACACATGGAATCTAACACCTACCAATCGATCCGAAAAAGTCACCAAAAGTCACCCATAACCCTTACACAACCTTGCGTGCCCATACCGTAAGCTAGCTACCCTAAGAATACCAACAAACAGTTTCCAAACATCGCTCCATCAATAATAAGTCATTTTATATAGTATCTCATCTAAAAATATCTATTCGCAAAGATCCAGCCAAAAGGAGGCGTCAAAATACATACGAACCCATTTCTATAGTAGCTGCACTCCAACATCTCTAAAAAGTATCTTGGGGTACAGCCATTCACTATTCATACACCTTACCGAGGCCTTCCGGTAGGTAACATATCGCAAAATACGAAAAGAGTACCAAAATCTGCATTAGCACCAACCCCTAACCCATCCCCACCAATCCCTCCAAAACACCCCTGGTCCATCAACTCATACTCCAACAACACCCAAAATGTCGAAAAACATCTCTAAAATACACATGGAATCTAACACCTACCAATCGATCCGAAAAAGTCACCAAAAGTCACCCATAACCCTAACACAACCTTGCGTGCCCATACCGTAAGCTAGCTACCCTAAGAATACCAACAAACAGTTTCCAAACATCGCTCCATCAATAATAAGTCATTTTATATAGTATCTCATCTAAAAATATCTATTCGCAAAGATCCAGCCAAAACCAGGCGTCAAAATACATACGAACCCATTTCTATAGTAGCTGCACTCCAACATCTCTAAAAAGTATCTTGGGGTACAGCCATTCACTATTCATACACCTTACCGAGGCCTTCCGGTAGGTAACATATCGCAAAATACGAAAAGAGTACCAAAATCTGCATTAGCACCAACCCCTAACCCATCCCCACCAATCCCTCCAAAACACCCCTGGTCCATCAACTCATACTCCAACAACACCCAAAATGTCGAAAAACATCTCTAAAATACACATGGAATCTAACACCTACCAATCGATCCGAAAAAGTCACCAAAAGTCACCCATAACCCTAACACAACCTTGCGTGCCCATACCGTAAGCTAGCTACCCTAAGAATACCAACAAACAGTTTCCAAACATCGCTCCATCAATAATAAGTCATTTTATATAGTCTCTCATCTAAAAATATCTATTCGCAAAGATCCAGCCAAAAGCAGGCGTCAAAATACATACGAACCCATTTCTATAGCAGCTGCACTCCAACATCTCTAAAAAGTATCTTGGTGTACAGCCATTCACTATTCATACACCTTACCGAGGCCTTCCGGTAGGTAACATATCGCAAAATACGAAAAAAGTACCAAAATCTGCATTAGCACCAACCCCTAACCCATCCCCACCAATCGCTCCAAAACACCCCTGGTCCATCAACTCATACTCCAACAACACCCAAAATGTCGAAAAACATCTCTAAAATACACATGGAATCTAACACCTACCAATCGATCCGAAAAAGTCACCAAAAGTCACCCATAACCCTAACACAACCTTGCGTGCCCATACCGTAAGCTAGCTACCCTAAGAATACCAACAAACAGTTTCCAAACATCGCTCCATCAATAATAAGTCATTTTATATAGTATCTCATCTAAAAATATCTATTCGCAAAGATCCAGCCAAAACCAGGCGTCAAAATACATACGAACCCATTTCTATAGTAGCTGCACTCCAACATCTCTAAAAAGTATCTTGGGGTACAGCCATTCACTATTCATACACCTTACCGAGGCCTTCCGGTAGGTAACATATCGCAAAATACGAAAAGAGTACCAAAATCTGCATTAGCACCAACCCCTAACCCATCCCCACCAATCCCTCCAAAACACCCCTGGTCCATCAACTCATACTCCAACAACACCCAAAATGTCGAAAAACATCTCTAAAATACACATGGAATCTAACACCTACCAATCGATCCGAAAAAGTCACCAAAAGTCACCCATAACCCTAACACAACCTTGCGTGCCCATACCGTAAGCTAGCTACCCTAAGAATACCAACAAACAGTTTCCAAACATCGCTCCATCAATAATAAGTCATTTTATATAGTCTCTCATCTAAAAATATCTATTCGCAAAGATCCAGCCAAAAGCAGGCGTCAAAATACATACGAACCCATTTCTATAGCAGCTGCACTCCAACATCTCTAAAAAGTATCTTGGTGTACAGCCATTCACTATTCATACACCTTACCGAGGCCTTCCGGTAGGTAACATATCGCAAAATACGAAAAAAGTACCAAAATCTGCATTAGCACCAACCCCTAACCCATCCCCACCAATCGCTCCAAAACACCCCTGGTCCATCAACTCATACTCCAACAACACCCAAAATGTCGAAAAACATCTCTAAAATACACATGGAATCTAACACCTACCAATCGATCCGAAAAAGTCACCAAAAGTCACCCATAACCCTAACACAACCTTCCGTGCCCATACCGTAAGCTAGCTACCCTAAGAATACCAACAAACAGTTTCCAAACATCGCTCCATCAATAAAAAGTCATTTTATATAGTATCGCGTCTAAAAATATCCATTCACAAATATCCAGCCAAGAACAGGCGTCAAAATACAAAAGAACCCATTTCTATAGTTGCTGCACTCCAACATGTCTAAAGAGTATCTTGGAGTACAGCCATTCACTATGTATCCACCTTACCCACGCCTTCCAGGAGGTAACATATCGCAAAATACGTAAAAAGTACCAAAATCTGCATTAGCACCAACCTCTAATCCATCCCCATCGATCCCCCCAAAACACCCTTGTCCATCGACTCATAACCCAACAACGCCCAAAAAGCTGAACAAAAATTTCCAAAATATTCATAGTCCAACACACACCAATCGACCCGAAGAAATCATCAAAACTCACCCATAACCCAAACACAACCTTCAATGCCGATACCGAAGGCTAAATACCTTATAAAAAATAATAAACAATTTCCAAACATTGCCCTAAGTCATTTTAAATACCGCATCTGAATACATCACATCTACATATATATAAACATTAATCGAAAAAAAAGTATTAATCAGAGCTTCAAGAACATCACAAGCTTTAATTAATTAAATGATTACTAATGAGACACACCTAAACAAAATAAACCAAAATAACTTCTTCAGTTACTCAACGTCAAGCACCAACAACACTTCATCGTCAGCTTGGAGCATAAGCGCGACCTTGGATACACGTGAGAGGTCTCGGGAATTTAAAATGCACTTACTTGAATAAATGTAAATTATGGAATGTATAGAAAGTATGGCAGATGAAAAACTGTCCAAGAACTACATTCTGGCGCGTCTTACTAACTTGGAATAGAAGTTTCATGTTGATTCCACCAATAATGAAAGCTGATCTTCCAAGGACAAAGAGCCATTGAATAATGGGTTTGAAGATTTGTACAATGAATTGCAGGATACGTATCTCTGCTTCAAGACACACTTGATGAATAAAATTCATATATTCACACCGACAACTGTCCTGGGTGAATCCAGCAACATACCTAGTGCATAGCAGCTCTGCACGTAACAATAAAGAGAAACTACACTACGTGAAGTCAAGTTTGAAGGGGCCATCTTCTAGTAGGCGCAAACAACTATCAGAAGGCATTCGATATACTGACGTCAAGATATGACCACAAATAAGTGCTAGTGAACGCATGGCTCAAGATTCTTTTCACCCAAACAATAAAAAATAACGAGGACACAGAAAACTTGAAACCAACACGGAGTATCTGCACTCGTTAAAAAATATTCAGCTATCGGTAAGCCAATGGGACATTATCTTAATATATGCCCTATCGACAAAATGGCTATGTTGGAAGAGAAACTTGGATCATGGAAGGAGTTACCTACGATAAATGAACTCTCAGAATTTTTGAAGAAACGTTTCCAAATGTTGAAGCTGTCGACTAACAGAAACCAAAACCCTTCTTACCGCCCAGCTAGGTAAAAATTAACATACCATATTCACAAATCGACAACAGATGAGTTTATATGCACCGTGTGCAAGAAAGTTGAGCATTTGTTGCGCACATGCAAGAAGTGCATCACAATGAGCATAGCCGATCGCAATAGCACAGTAAATCGAATTGGTTTGTTCGAACTGTTTAGCATATAGTCATTTGACGCAACAATGCCCTAGCCAGGGACGATATTATTATTGTTAAAGAATACTCGCATCTGCACGTGAATTCAACAGGAGAATTGCCGAATTCCTTCCCACTACATCGCTCGAAAACAACACAATAACATACACTCGCTACACAACAGTACACACATCACACAAGTACAACTCTTATTCTTCAGCAATTGGCACTCAGTCAGCCCAGAGCAGCATGGTAGATCCAAATGCGTCATCATTTAACTCTAGCAGTGCATATCCTGCAGGAAACAACACTGCAGTCAATAACTTCCATGCTCAACCAGACACAACACATCAAATTCTACTTGCCACAGCCGTAGTAAAGCTAGAGTATGGAGATCGTCTTAAGTTGCGGGTGTTCCAAGACCAGAAGCGACATGTATCACTGAATCTGCAGCACAAATACTCTATTTGAAGACTAGAAGTGCACTTGTTGAAGTATATTGACTGGGCTGAGTTATCAGCGGAGCATGTAAACATCATAATCGGGTCGCTGCACAATAGGTTCGCGACCAATACCAACGCCCTAGTCTTGAAATGTTGGGCATGAGTGTTACCGGCAAAATAGATTAACATCAATAAGGTGTAAACACATCGCAGGATTGAAGATTGATCCGTAGTTTCATCGACAGTAGCGCTGTGGGTTTACTTCTGGAAAGCTACGAGTATGCTGATCTTGTATTCCGGGAAATCGCTCGCGGTCCCTAATCGCACAAAACACGCAGTTAGGTTTGACACTTCTTGGTAGAACACATAAAGAGCTCATGAATAACGCTAAAAACTTCCAATTACATACCCAAATACCCAAGAATCAACTACAATCATCACAGAGCACACCAGGGCACAGTCTGCATTCTCACCAAGCTATATACCACTCTACAGCTACCAATAACATCCCCAAATAAACCAGAATCAGCTACAGTCGTCACAAAACACACCAGAGCACTGTCTGCGTACACGTCAGGAGTCTACCAAGCCAAATATCACTCAACAGCTACCAATCGCACCCCCAAATACACTACCAGAACACCGTCTGACTTCTTACCAAGCTCCCACCAAGCTAAATATCACCCACAGTCACTAATTGAACCCCAAGTGAATACACCATTCATTCTCATGTTGCTCCTACCAAACCAAATACCCCTCTACAGCTGCCAGTTAAAGCCGAAATAGACAAGAATCAACTAAATATTGGTTTGAACGCTTTCCTTGTCTCTATCCAAGTTGTGCTGATTTAAATCAATTGGAAGTTTCCGATGACTCAGTACGTATTGATCGTTGATTTATAGTCTAGACGCATAGTCGACGCCAAGTTTTTAAAATAAAGAAATATTGATTAAATTGGATGTGTATAAACAATTTATTACTTCATTAGTATATTATATATCTTTAATATTGAATGAATCTATATTTTTTATAATTTAATTTTAAATAAAAATTTAATGCATCAACATACGCATGCGATAGTTAATTACTAACAACATTTTTATTGTATTTGGAATAACAACGGTTAAATATGCACTTATTTTTTAAAATAATAAAGTAAAACAAATTATAATTTACTGATGTTATAAGACCTTTGTGATTGAAGATGACTTCCCCAAAATTGTCAGCGTTGTATTGATTTACGTCTGTACGGATTCAACATAGTTAGCTGGATACAGACCGACTTTACCGTTTTTCCTTCCTTTACACCAACCCTGTTCATCTTCATCTTCTAATTTTTCAAATACATCACCTGATAAATGTAAAAATACACGAATTAATATCGCACATAACATAATGTTAACCTTTACCCTGTTTAAAGGTCAATTCATCACTTTCAGCGCCTTCGTAATCATACAGTGCCTTAACGGGAATGCCTGGCTCACCGTTATCGACTAATACATTGTCAACATCAGCATCTCCTTCGTCCCATTCTTCTTCTTCAAAGGGATTTGGCTCCGATTTTCCGTTGCTATAAACGTTTTGTAGTTTATTTCATTAATATGTAATAATTTATAATGTAATGTACACATGTGTAATGTCATTTAAATGTCTTTTGTTTTTATTATTAATTAATTAAAAAATATGTATGTAATCTTTTTCTAATATTAAAGTATTAAAAAGTAACTTACTTCGCTGTGAAATTGCGATTATTTGGCGATGGACCCCGAGTATTGTTTTCCGATTTCGGTGATATGTCACAATTGTTTGAGTTTGCGTTGCCAGATACTGCCTTAGAATTGTTTTTGCTTGCAGAGTTCACTGAAGCTCGTTTTAAACTATTTTTGGCTGAAGTTGGGGGGTATTCCTAAGAATGTTTTTTTATGAGTAGACATTAGAAGTAATTTAGAAAGGATACTATTATGTATTTACGTGTAAATCTTCAGCAACAGGCCGCTGATTTATAAGTGTTATTGGGGCTGCTGGCAGAGCTTCCTTTGATTTATTGCCCTTAGCGATATCTCGAAACTCTTCCGTATACTCCTGGAAAAAAGTTATATCACACATTGTTCGGATAATATGCCATCCGTTTTTTCCTTACCACGAACGTAGGCCAGTTCATTGCCATATTAACACCATGGTTGTTTGACCACCACTTTAAGTCTTTCTGATGATCGGCATTACTTATAGTATGATAAAACTCCTCATAAATTTGAGGTAGACTGTGTAGATATATAATATTTAAATAAAACATTTATTTTAAATGGAATAATGCTTCACCTTGGAATCTTTGTAATATCTAGACACCCGTGTATAGAAAATAATACTTCTTTAAAGAACGTTAATCTAGTTCTTTCAATTTGTTGGCACTTTTCAAATACAGACGTCATATCCTCCATGTAAACAGAATTATATTTACTAATTTCTGCAATTGCTTGTTCGTATTTTTCTCGACATTTTTGAACTTCATCTTTTGTTTTTTGTACTCGATCATGCATTTTCTTAACCTAAAAAAATGAGACATTTATTGTAAGATTGTATTACTATGATTTCGTAATTACTTGATCCGGTGATAAAGAACTATCAGCTGTTGCATTTCTTTCTTGATTAGAAGCAGACTTTTCTGTTTTACATGCAGAATGATAATCAGCCTTGGCCTTTTCAACTTTTGCTAACAATTTTGCCCATGGCTTCTGCGCTTTTTTAAATAGGTCTTCCATATCTTTCCTTTCTTTAATTTGCATTATCGTTTTATGATAATTGTCCTTTTGCCATGTTTTAATTTGAGTAGTAACATCTGTGCACAGATTTTCCTTTATTTTTAAATGCACATCCGAGAGACGTTCGGATTCTGTCAAAACTCCTTTCCAAGCTGCTTCTGTCGTTCCATACTCAGGACCTTTTCAAAATAAGAATGATGTAAATTCT
The DNA here is from genome assembly GCA_916610145.1 of Eristalis arbustorum. Lineage (NCBI taxonomy): Eukaryota > Metazoa > Arthropoda > Insecta > Diptera > Syrphidae > Eristalis > Eristalis arbustorum. Next base: position 51,929 of record OU744317.1, read on the forward strand.
AAAGATATTGTGTTTATATTTTAAATAAACAAAATATTGATACCTTTTTCAATTAGTTCGGCCCACTTTTTAGACCACGTTCTTAAGTTTTTAGCATACACCTTTTCAATTTCAGCCCTTTCTTGGATGAGCTGCTGAAGATCTTGACATAATCTTAAAAATTACTCATTATCTCAAATGTACAAACAACGTTTATTGGTATTTACTTGTAGCCGTCTTCAATCCTTTTTGTTGTTCTTTTGTAATTTCCAGGTTCCCAAAAGGAATCGCTCCCGGCTTGAAGTAACTGATCGTCGCTGTGATGAGACATCTTTGGATAATTCTATCCCGTAGCCTTTATATGACATACAACCACAGGTGAAACGTAATATTGTTGTAATTCCCGTTGCTACCAGTTGATTTTCCTTTTTACCTATGGGTAACAATTTGAATTATTTTTAAAACATAATATGAACAAGGTTGTATGGTTAATAAATACATGACGCATTTTACAAAAAAAATTCAACTGCAGGCACTTCCTACCAAACACATTTTCTTAATTTGGTATATTAGAACAAGACTTATTATTGGTACACCTCCTTAAATATATTTGGTATGTACGCATATTATGTACTTTAATACATGGGTGTATTCAGCTAAACGGAAAGGCATTGTTCATCAGGTTGAGTCTATTTTTATATACGAGATCAGAATGGAATGGAAGGTACTGCAGTTGGGGTAATTAATATGGTTTAATAGGAGTTGTACCTAAAGCTACTCTATAACAATCGCATATTCAACATGCATGATGCTATTCTGATGCTGTCATTCATTTAAGCATACACATTTAGCTTATCTTAAATGTGGGATTTAAATTCATTGAACTTTTTATGACGGCATAAGCCACTATGTCTACATTACAGAATAAACAATATTTGTTTGATTAAGGCAGAAGTTGTTCAGTTTTGTTTGAGCCAACTTTATCTTATCAACGAAATACTTTTGATATCATTCAATTTTAAACTAACGTTGCTGTTGCTGAATGGAATGACGTAATAAAAGAAAATGAATGGAATCATAAAATATCTCGCCCCAAATATTTTATGGAACATTTTGATTGGTAAATAAGATCTGGATTCTATAGGCTACATATCTGTAATATTAAGCATATATCTGCTTGTTAAGTATTTTATCATGGTTGCTGGAAATTATATCTAAAGGCATGTGCACATATCTTGCATGATACTATTTATATAATAATTTTTATAATATACACTTATTACCTTTGAATTATGTAGTAATATTGAGTCCTTTCACATACATTTAGTGACGGTGACTGTTTTAACATAACCTAGGGTGCAAGACCCCACTGTTCTTACCTAATTGACTTAAAGTATTTAGAGTATTTCCTTTTTACTCAATGTACACGAACGCTATTTACAACACTATCATGAGTGGTTGATTTTGTGTAACTAGAGTAAAACGTTAAACCTATTATTTATGTTTGAAAGGGAATACCGTCACAATCAGAAATTCGATATATTATGTATGTACGTTATACGTTATACGTTTAATTTAATTTAATAAATTTCAAAAAACAATTTACAGCACACATCACTGAATCAACAAATTTTACACAAAATTTAGGTGAACACTTAATGTTATGCATATATATGATATTTATTATGGTATATAGGATGCAACAAGTAGTTTCACTTGATGCTTTTAAAGCTTATTTCATCTTTTAAAAAATGTACGAACCTTCCTTATACACCTAATTTTCATTAAGGATGCATGCATTTATGATTATATATAAATATGTGTATATAAGATATGTCAAGTATGTTACTCTGATGTTTTTATTTCTTTTCCTGTTTAACGATATATTACATATCATATTTCTGTGTTAATTTCATTGTTTTATTCTAGTAAACCAGTTTCTAATATGATTTCATTTATATCACACAAGTTGCCATTTCTAATATTGCAAAAGCAAATCAAATATTATGCATGCATATATTTGGTAAGTGAACAACAAAAACTACCCATTGCAACTATATAATGAGAGGTCATGTTTAAATGAATTACTAAGAAGACCTTTGCCCTTACAAAATAAAAACTATCAGAATAGTAAAAAATACATAACACGTCGGAGTAATATTATTGTAAAGCATTTGTAATAATATTGTATTTCGAATTATAGCAAATACGCAAGTATGCCTACGTGCAAACTTATAAAAAAAAAATATATTTTTACCTTGGATTTATGCAGATATTTACATTCATTCACCATAAATATCCAGTTTGCTGAATTACGTATTTTAAACTCGTAGTTGATGCTCTTTCAAAAAACATGTACACATACACCAGTTCTGTACATGTAAATAAACATAAATATGCGACCATAAAAATATGCCAAATGGGAAAATCACTTATTTCAATCACTTAAAACATCTCCTTTTCAAACTGCTATATTCAATAGAACAGCTTTATTTTATTAGCAAAATTAGCACGGTGCACCTATTCCGCTCTTGATGAATACATAGGCATGTATGAATCAGTGGCACGGGCAATAAATGCCTTCAAATTATGGTTAGCACTCCATGTATATAAGAATTGCTTTAATCGGGTGATAAGATCTAACTTTCGTTTATAAAGTCGTTCGTTTACCTTTTATTTAGTGTTAAATTATTTAAACTGCAATTTATGTAAGTTAACAAATATTCGAAGAAACTAGGCGAAAACGTTCAGACGAAAAAAATATTTTAAGCTTGCGGAACTAGATCTTATTTACTTTTGACAGATATTTTGGAGTGCTTTAAAATTTCTCCATGGGTGTGTCCAGTTAGACAATTGTACGTAAGTTTTCCCAAAACCTTGTGAATGATTTATATTCTAAAATATATTCGAAAAAGTTATAGTTTCTTGAGCTTAAAGTGTTCTCTGTATAATTTTTGTTCTAAAGTGGCACCTACAAAACTACACATTTTTAGCTTAGTGTTAGTTTGTTTATTGAAATCTTATAATATTTGATTTACTTATTATTATATATATATATTTGCACCCACTGCGTTCACTTATTACAAAGTCAATTAAACCAAATCAAACTATGTTTCATGTTAAATAAATACTTTGCAAATGTTTTATTTTGTATTTGTCGAACAATTAGCTTAATGGGTAGGTGGGCATGAAATCGTAATACCCTATTTGTCTTAAAATTACCAGTGGATTGCTCATCTAAATGCTTGCTTGAATATAAGCATTAGACAGTTGATGACATGTGTATATGAGCTCGCGTAGTTTCATAAAATCTGGTCGAAAGTTGGACTCTAATCAGAAATCAATTTTACGTATGTGTGTGTGGATGCAGATGGAATTAATTCTTGATCCTACTATCAAGTGTCAGTTTCTTAGTCAAATGAAAAATTTGTGTTCCATTTAAGATGTGCATGGTTAACATTATGAGCGAAAATCTATTGTGGTTAGAATACCTTGCATCCTAATGTTGCTGGGTAACATATTGCATTAAATTGTACCTATCCGAATAAATAACCACTAGTGATACTTAGCGAACCATTTAATTTATAAGCTTTTCTTTTTTTCCTAAACATTCGAAAACATGGAGTGATTGATTTCCACAAATTAGCTTAATTCATTTCAATATAGCGTAGTATGAATATTTTAGAACAAATCACATTTTGATAAATAAAAACATTAGACATTACAAATTGCATTCATCACTTGATGGTTAAACAGAAGAAAAACATTCATTTAAATTTGGTAAGTATTCCAAGTTCCATCGTATTGAATATGTTTTTGCCTCTATTATGTATATTTTACTCATATAAATTGTATTGGAATTAATATTCTTTGTTATTCCATTGCATATTACAACAAATCGTGCGATCATTGTATGACCACATGTACATCCATGCATACATACACATTTGTAAATATAAAACTACGCTGTAGACACATGCAGCCAAGGCTTTTAATTAGTTTGAATGAGATGGTTTCTAAATTATAATTAAAGAAGTTCAAAGCCAGATATGTTTAGTGTAAATACTATACATATGTAAAGAGTTGCTGGTTAAATACGTTTGATTGACAAGAGATACTAATTGAAAGCGTAAATATGATTTAATATATGTTCATTTCGTAATGAGTTTGTTAATTATATTCAAACATTTACCAAATTTGCAAACACGACCTCATAATAATGTTTAGTATCATAAAAGTAATCATAAACAAATTCAATGCACATTAATTTTGACCCAAGAAACAGGTTAAGATGAATAAAAAATTGAGTATCATAATATGTTTACTGTCTCACGTAGATTTAGAAAGATGCAGCATTGGTTTTTTGACAACGACAATGAGACTTTTGAAGCGTCTCTTTCTCGTCCTTCAGTGTCAAGAATAGGGGATAAGGATCTTAAATCAATTTGCGTACCAAAGAAGTTTAGGGTGCTTGTTAATATTGAACTGTGCCCAAACGAAAGAATAGCAGTTACTGGTGGATGTGACGCTCTCGGAAATTGGAATCCAAAATGTGCCATTCCAATGAATCAAGATGAAGGTAAGTTTTGCAAAATATATATTTTTTCCAATTTATGATAATTATGTTTATTATTAAAAAAACAGTCAATAATGATATACAGTCTAGAACTATACCTTAATTTATTTGTATCTATTTTAGGATCCAATTGGTGGGAGGTTACAGTTAGGATACCACAGGATACATCTATAGGGTACCGATATTTTGTTTGCGCCAACGATTATAATGAAGATCATATTATGGTTCGAAAATGGGAAACGCATTTGTGTGTTCGAACCATTAGAGAGTTCGAAATTGAGAATCAAACATGCAATGATACATTTGGATACGTTAACGGAATAGAAAAAATTGATCGTGGTTGGCTAACATATGAGACGATTATACAATTTAAATTTTTTAATGCACCTTTTAAATGGAAACAAAGAATGAAGAAACGTTTGCTTTATGTAAAAGTAACACCTATGAACCTCCCAATTCATGGTGATAACAATCAATATAGTGTGCAGGCAGTGTCACCGCTGGAAGATTCCCTATCAAATGACACTAGAGAAAATGGTTCTGATGCTATTATATTTGGATTCTCGGAAGTAGCGAAATTGAAATACAATGAAAGTATTTTTCAACAGCAAAATCAATTTGGAATATCTTGTGGTGAAGAAGATTTGGTTATCTTTCATATGTCAATTGGAGACCCAGATACAACCGCATATTTAGTTGACTTATACGCCTACAGATCGAAGGCGTTAGTGGATGAACCCCCTAATCATTTGGGATACCACTACATTCTCCCGAATATTCTCAATAGATCTGAAGGTAATTTGGAAGTTCCGATTACTTGCGCATCTAAACATCGTCCCATTGGAATGATGCAAATTGGTTACTTAAAAGTGAAACCTTTTCGATCACATTGCTTCAATATGAAAGTCTCGTATGAACGCTATTGGAATCCGAAATGGACTGGTTTAGATGTTGGACATCGTGGTTCCGGTACAAGTTTTAAAACTAAAGATTCTGTGATAAGAGAAAATACAATAACATCATTAAAAAATGCAGCTGCTCATGGAGCGGATATGGTCGAATTCGATGTTCAACTTAGTAAAGATCTTGTGCCTGTAATTTATCACGATTTTAGGGTATACGTTTCTTTAAAATCAAAAGCAAATGCGAACGATAACGGCTATTTAGAGATACCAATGCGTGAGTTATCTTTAGATCAACTTAAAACACTTAAAGTAAGCACTAGGTACTTGATTATAGAAATAAACAAAATGTATTCAAACTCATAGTTTTTAGGTGTATCATGTAGCAGAAGGTCGTTCAAAAGAAACACGTTCTTTCTACAACGACGACATTCAAGAGCATCAACCATTCCCGCAATTATCCGATGTCCTTGAAGTTATTGATCCTCACGTGGGCTTTAATATAGAAATAAAATGGTCACAGAAATTGGACGATGGAACTATGGAAGAAGAATTTGAGCATGTTGTGGACCGCAATTTATATGTGGATTGTATTCTTGATGTTGTACTTCGTAAAGCGGCGGGAAGACGAATTGTATTTTCATGTTTTGACCCAGATATTTGTACCATGCTAAGACTTAAACAAAACTTATATCCAGTAATGTTTCTTACTCTTGGCGTTACAACAAAATATAAGAAATTTTTAGACCCCCGGGGGAATACTATTGAAGCTGCTGTTTGTAATTCGCTAACAATGGAACTCTTGGGCATAGTTGCGCATACAGAAGACCTATTAAGAGATCCGACTCAAGTAACTAAATGTGTAATTTTAAAGGTTTTTAAACTTTCATTTGTGTTTTTAGATCAATTTAGCAAAAGACAGAGGATTAATTGTATTTTGTTGGGGTGATGACAATAATAGCACAGATACCATACAATTACTAAAAAGAATGGGGCTTCATGCAATAATATACGATAAAATGGATATACTAACACCCAAAGAAAATAAAGTGAGTATAGTAAAGTTTTTATTCTCATTACACACATTCTACATTCATAACATATTCCTGCAGCAAAGTGTATTCTTGATGCAAGCGAAGCCGCACCAAAATGAGTTATTTGAACTACAGTGTTTAGAGACTCGGACTAATTGGGACGAGAAAGAAAATGTGGGCTGTGCAGATCAAGAAGATAAAACTAATTGATGTTTAAATTAATAGTACAGAGACATAACTATGTTATATTTCATCAAGAGATCAAAATTAAATATATATTCGAGGAATTGATTTCAAATCTAAAATGTTTTATTTTGTTCTTAAACATAAGTAGTTTTAATTTTCTTATTTTAATAATTATTTAATGGTACATACAAAAAAACGTATATTCAACATTATTAGGGAGCACATTATAAAATAATATTTAAGAGGGGTAACTAAACTCCTTATATAGTTATTTGGTATTGATAGAGGAGGAGAAACGCTCTCCCAGAAGATGATCCAAAGTTAGTGTAGTGTTACATTTCTACTCTATTACTCAATTGCCTCTTGAGCCCACGTCAATGTTGTATGTCTTTTTTTGAGGACAGCATATAATTCGTTTTGCGCTCATTCACCGCCAGACCCATTTTAGCCGCTACAGCTTCAATGTTAGCAAATGACTCATTAACGGCTAGCTGAGTTCTGCCAATCACGTCAATGCCATCGGCGTATGCTCACAATTGCATGGACTTCTGGAAGATCTTCAGATGATCTGGTGTATACGCCCTACCAGATCACCTCCAGCTGCCTTAAATATTTCAGCGGGCAAACCGTCCGCTCCAGCAGTTTTGATAGATTACAATCTTCTCTGCCGTTTTGTGTACCCGCCTGAAGCCGTTCATTAATAACCTGATAGGTCCATATCAGTGTGGCTTCAGACCAGGAAAGTCCACAACAGACCAAATCTTCACACTACGGCAGATCCTGGAAAAGACCCAAGAAATGCAAATCGACGCTTACCATCTGTTCGTCGATTTCAATCCCGCATATGACAGCGTGCATAGAGACAAGCTATACAACACCATGTCTAGTTTTGACATTCCTGCCAAACTCGTCAGGCTGTGCAGGATGACGATGGAGAACTCTTGCTGCTCCATCAAGGTCGGTAACGAACTCACCGAGACCTTCAATGTCAACGGGTTCTGGAGAAGAAGATTCAATCACGAACTGTACGAGCTGTACAGCGACATGAGCCTAGTTAGGCGTCTACGGATCCAACGCCTACGGTGGCTAGGTCATGTAGAGCGTATGGACATCAAAGCTCCGGCCCAAAGAATCCTCGAATCAAAACTGTCGGGCAAAGCAACAGAGGACGCCCGTGTTTAAGGTGGCGCACCCAAGTGGAGAAGGACCTCAACCAACTTGGTGTGCGAAACTGGAGACAGCTAGCCAGGGATCGCGCTAGTTGGAGAGGCATGTTGGTTGAGGCCCAGATCCACCCCGGACTATAGCGCCACACAAAGAAGACGAAGAAGAAGTGATCTTTCCAGATTCTCAGTTTCGACTGCGACTTTACTACCAGTTGTCGATTTTCACCCCGACAAGCTTCTGTCCGAGTTTTATTTCTATTGGATAATTGTTTCACCGTTTGGTAAAACTTTCGGATGTCATTCACCCATGCCATAACACCTCTCCATCTCCTCGACCGCGCGCTTCTCATGTTTGTTCTTTTTTCTTCTGAGGAACCTGCTTGGCTGCATGTGGCTGCCTGCACTCGTCGTCAAACCATGGGTTCCTTCTGGGTGGTGTCGTAAAACCCGGCACATGAGTGGCAGGTTCTTCGATGAATAGTGCAGGCGGCGTCCCATGACAAAGTCCACCAGCCTTAGTTCATTATTGGACGTGGTGTCGTGTAGGCTATGTTTCCTAATGACTTTAGCAAAGATGTCTTCCTTGCTGCTGTCATCTTTGTCCTCTTTCGGGGCGTGGGCGCAAATCAGGCTGATATTCCCGAATTTAGCCATGATGCGAATTATTATGAGGCGTTCGCTTTTACAGACAAAGCTTAAGACTTTTTGTCTCCCTCGTACAACAAATCCACATCCAAATAAGCGCCTCTCTCTACCGCAATCACCGTTTGTAGATTCGCATTTTTACATCATTTTCTTGCTCGGCCCATTACATGGCACTTCCTAGATGGCGGTGAAAGCTGCTTTATAGTAGTCAAGGGTCTCCACGAGTTCTTCGGCTGCATGTGGTCAGTTGAGTGACCTCCCATTCCACGTGCAGAACCGAAAAGCATGGTAATTTGTTCTTTCGCTAAGGTCGTCAACAGTAAATCGTCAGTATCCGAGGCATTTGGTTGTCTCTTAACAGTTTGTTTATACGTGGTTTAAGGCGTTAACCGCACGCTAGGCCCATTTATTTAACCCTTGGGTGAAGGGTCCGGATGACTCCGGTATCGGTCAGCTCGCTGAGGTTGTGAGTGCCGCCGTTGGGTAATCTGATTATAGGCTCCTCCGCCGCTATCCGTAAAGAGACATGAGTCCTGATTCAGACTCACCAACTCTTCCCCTATCTCGTTAGCTGCCGCCGAAACAACTTCTTAAAAGAACCAGCACAGTTTCCAGGCACGCATATAAAAAATCGAATAGCTAAGCCTACTCTTCTAACCAATGTGAGAGCTGCGATGAAGCTGATTGACTCTGAATTTAAAAATACTATTACATTTAAAAACTGGAGTCGTTTGTGACTTATGATATACTTATCCAAAGCACTACATAAAAGTGTGCGGGAAATGCTACGTAAGTGGCACTGACACTAGACAAGGCGATCCCACCACATTTTTTTATATAAAAAAATAGAGCCCTCAATTTTTTTACCATCACTTGCTGAATTTGTTTCCTTCTCAAAAAATATCTTATTAAATCAGATTCAATACATTTTCCATACATTTCATGTGAAAAGTACTCTGAGGTACTTGGTGCCAAGTACGCCAAATAGAGAAAAATTAAGGTACATGGGTCTAGGTTTAAACAAATTTTTGAATCTTCTTCTTCTTCTATAGGTTGAACACAGAACTTTTGTCTCGAAAAGACCAAGGGCTTCTTCCTCTGCTCATGAGATAGTCCTGGCTACCGCGCCATAGAGTAGGACTAGGATGATCAAGTCTTATATAATCTTAGTTTGGTCCTTCGAGGGAGAGAGCTACTACTACAATTTTGAGTGGGTACTGATTTGAATGCATTTAGGGTTGAACTGTAAAATGAATACCCTGTGGTAGCCAAAGATGGTTCTACTTCCTTTTACAGAAATAGGCCGGAAGCAGCACATTACCTTTGCTTTCTGTTGTCGGATATTTCTTTTGAAATATGGTAATATGCAAACACTACTTCAAAGAATTGTTCTTTCTGTTAATATAATATAAGAGTTCGCCAAAAAAGATTTAACATAATGGGTTCCTTGGCTCGAAATAATCAGAGTTAAGCTAAATTGATTAAGAGAACAATACACAACTTTCACTATAAAGATCAAATGATCATTGTTGTAAGACAACTAGCTTTTGAGAAGTACAAATTAAACCGGGTCAAAAATGGAAGCATAATTAGCTCAAATTAAAATTATGCTTTAACATATGTGCAAAAGTACGTTATAAGTATATCCGCAAATGACAGACCTCAATCTATGAAAACACATACGTATTTGCATAGGTTTTTATCTAAAACAAACGATTATTTACTATTACGTGTTTTTTTTATTTACATACACATGCATTCATCATATCTACATTCAATATCTACAATCAACAATACGTATCTGTTCAATGTTTACAGGGATCCATGTACGAAACTCTGCACAGCTTAAGGCATTTCTCATCTTAAAAGCGAATGAGAATAAGCAGAAATCACTAAATCTACATATGTACGTATACATGAACGTACATATGTACATTGTCTTTGTGTTCGCCAGGATCTCAGTTTATCATTTACTCTCAAAGAGAGAAGGTCGTTTATATTGAAGATATGCTTGGCTCGTATTGTAAATTTGGTATTTATATACTGTTGTGTGTGCAGGGCTATTGTTCATCTTTGGAAAATCAAACACATATTGTTTATGACCAAAAGCAAAGTGGGAAATTCAATATACACATCAATATAAAAGATGTCGCTATTATTGACTTGAATAGAAACGAATTCATCGATGTAATTTTTATACAGAACAAATACACAAACAATATTTATTTATACTTAATATTAAAAGGATACAGTGAACGATGCCGACGAATATTATTATGATGAAGACGATTTGACGGTAAAACCCTTACTTCCCTGGCCATCTTTACCAACTGATAGTGCAATATACGATTCTTCAAACCAAACTCATTCCGAAAAAGAACAAATGCAACAATTAAGCTTTACTGGAAATGAAAGTAATATGTTCAATTATACAGACTTAATGCAAAATACAACAGCAGTAACTGAAGGTTTGTTGAAATTATAATTTTAATTCAATTTTATCTTACGTCTTTCAAAAACCACTGAAGATATTCTCCACCACCTGGTAAAAAAACCTGTTCCCAATCACGACAACGAATCAAAGGACAACGACATTCCACTTACATCTACAACAGCTCAACGCAATACAAGATTGAAAAAAAATATTATCTCCGGTGTTCAGCGAAAGTGGAATCCAAATTCCAACATTAAAGATATATTATCTGGACAGATATTTAAGAAGTCTACTGGTTGCAATGTCAAGCACGGATATACAAATAATCGGAACTGCCGTAGGATAAACCATTTAAATTGGATGTAGGTGTTAAGATTACTTTGTATTATTCTATTATTAACGTGAACTTTTTTCTTACAGCAAAAGTCTCCTTGGGTTGTTGCATTCAATAAAAATAAAAGACAATTAGTGCTGAAAATGTTATCACATGACTAGGGGATTTTTTTTTTGATTAAAAATTTAATGATTCTGAATAGTTCACTTATATATGTTCATTTATACAATTGAAATTTTTTCTATGAATATCGGTAAAAGAAATAAAAACAAGTTAAAACATTTTTTCTGTTACGATCATTATTTTTTTTTTTTGAAATTGCATGTGTAGTCGAAATGCGTATAGTTAGTTATAATTTAGTTTGAGCTTATTTTCGCTTGGGTCCAACGTTGACAATTTTGAAATTAAATCAATAAATAATGCTTTCTGTGTTTTTAATTTATTATTTTTATTTTTCTTTATTAACATCATTCATTTTATTCCAACCGTTTTTGAAAACATGTCTGTTAATAAATTATCTTTAATTGTCCGTACGTAGTGGTGTTCATGCCGCAAATTTGAAATCTTTATTCTTCCATTTGCTCGTTCAGCTGAGCCAAAAGAGCAGCTCTTTTTGATTCTAATTCACTTTCACTAAGTGCTTGCTCATCCCCATTTCTCGAGGAACTGCCTGAAGGAGCCTTATCTGATATATTACTTGCTTGACTCAAAGAGGGAGAACGTTGTTTTCGCAAATCCTTTTCTTTTCGTTTCTTTTCTTTCTTCTTCTTTTTTAATATTTCTATTGAAACTGGGGATTCTTCTGCCACCGATCCATGTTCACTGTCAAGAGATGACTACAGAAAAATTGCATGTACAGTTTATCTGAATGCAATTTTAAACAAGTGTGTACTTACCGCTCTTGAAGACTTCCTATGCTTCTTCTTCTTCTTCTTCTTTGATATCTTTTCGCTTTCAATACTCTCAGTGCTGCTTAAAGAATGCTGTCATTGGTATTCGAAATATATATATATATTTATGTTTAATATCAAAAAACCTAGATTGTGTAATATTTGCAATTATTTAATTACCGAACGTGATCTCGATTTCTTTTTCCGGGCCTTCTCTTGTTCAAAGTCAGAACCATCATTTTCAACATCCTTAAATGTAAATGAATATTTAAATGTAATCGAATTATTATTTTTAACTTTCACAAAACTTACAGATTTAGAACTCGAACGTGACCGTTTTTTATGTTTTTTACTTTTTTTAGATTTCCTGGACCTTGAATGATGATGACTGCAGGCATCTTCACATTCTTTTATAAAATCTTCCCACACCTTTTCCAAACTGTAGTCTTTCTCGTAAAGAATACAGGCCTCCAAATGCTCAACCAGTTTTTTTGCTGTGTCAAATGCATCGGTGGCAGTTATATTTCCATCTAACCACTCGGCTTTGATTTCGCTCTCGAGCTTTTTTATACGCCTGTGTTCTTCTTTCAACCGTTCCTTTTCTATAACCTCAGCCTTAAAAATATTTAATAATATTTAAAACTTATATTTCGAAATTTAAATTATCTAACCTTTTCTAATAACGAATTGTACGTCAATTTAACATTTCCTGCGTCTAGATTAGCAGACCGCTTATCTTCACAAACAACAGTGGCAAAGTCTTCAAATGTTGTATTTGCCTGTACTTGAAACTGTTTCTCCTTAAGAATTTCACGGATAATTTTTTTTTCGTCATGAAATCTTGCTTTAAGGTCTTCAACGTAAAATTTAAATAAGTCTAAAGGAGTCGAACCGGACTGACCCAACATTGCAGAGAATCTTAGATCAGCAGATATAACTGGATAGAGCTCAACCCAAAGGGACATTGAAGTTAATTTCCCTTCTTCGTGTAGAGAATCTAATAATGTTAAAAATGCGTCTCTATTTTTTCTATGTTGTCTTTTCAGACGTTTTTTCTCCCGCTCTTTTTCCTCTTCCTCCTCTTTCTCCAGGGCACGAATGTGTTCTTCAAAAACAATCAGAGCATCTTCTTTATCCATTCCTAAAAGATTGACATCGTTTTTGAAAGAAGTGTTTTCCAGTAACATAACTTGAGCTTCGGACCATGTTGTTTGATGACTAATGGATGCCATCGATTCGAGTAGTTCACCTAAAACTTTCATATTTCGTTTTTTCATTACCCGTGCTTCCTCTTTTTCACGTTTGGATAAGTTAAAAATACAATCATCAAATATGTCTCTCCGATCTTGTTCCGGCACTGCTGTCCAAATCTTATTCGTCGAAAAGATTTCTTCACATTTATAGAACTTTATTTGTGAATTCATTTTTTCGGAAGACATTAGAAATTTTTCGAGATCCTCCTTGGCCTTTTTGGCTTTGATTCTGGATTCCTCGCGCTCGTCCTTGAGCTTTTGTGTTTTATACGCATTAAATGTTTGTTTTTTTTCATTCAAACCTTTAAACGAGTTGTATCGAGCATCTTTTGAAATAATCTTTACACATTGATCCCAATTGGCATTGGATGGTACATTTTTTTCTTTAAGAAGCTCTTTAAAGGCTTCAATAGCTTCCTTCTTGTCTTTGAAAACTAATTTTACTTCATCGTTTCCAGACTTTTGGTTCCTATCTATAATAATAGAAGAATTGTATGTAGGCATATGTGATACAAAATGTTTCACTTTTAGTAATTAAAAAAAGTAATGGACATTGAATAATAAAACATCGAATCATTTTATATGCTACTTATTATCACCTCGCTAGTATGCTCTGTGAAGTTCATTTAAAATATTCAATTTTTAAAACATAGTTACTCACTATCCTTTTCTTCTTTAGAAACTGTCTGAGGAATTTCAATTGATGCTAGTGTTGCAGCCATCGCTTGATCCAATGCTGAAGACGAGTTTTCGTTACTGCCGGGTGGGGTTTCACAAGCTGGTGAACTTATATCAGGTGTAGAAAGTTTTGCTACAGCCGCTATTGTAGCCGGTAGTACAGATGCAATTGAAGGTGGAATAATCATGCCTGCCATAGAAGACGATGTCATGGCTGCAACCGCTTTTGCTGCTGCTGCAGCTCTAAATTAAAATATTATTAATACTAGCTATAAGAATTATACTTGTCGCTTACTCTTCTGCTTTAACCTTCGCTTGCATTTCGACATATTCCGGTGGAGGTTCCCAACGCGAATCTTTTGTATTTACGTTATGGTAATATACTTTACCATTATCTGAGCGATATTCTTTCCATGGACAAGCCGCAATAATTTTTTCAACAGGCGTTTTCAATTCGTCGGGCTTATCCCACGAACTCTGCTTGGTTATGTTATTATAATAATAAGGTCTACCATCCGGTGCTTCATGTGCACTCCATTCAGTAGATGTAGCACCAAACGCTGCAGCAATTTCAGGCGGTGGACCAAAACCAGGAGGAGGCATATTAAAAGACGGTACAATTGGTGGATAACCCATAGTAGATGGTATGCCAGCCATCGGCGGTACAGATGGAGGAACATTCATATTTGAACTCTTGTTTGTGGCTATGCATACATAACCTTATGAACTTTTTTTTGCACTCAGTTTTTTGGTATGAACAAACACGATTTCTTAGCAAGTACTTTTACTTATATGCTTAGAACTTTTTAAATGTATATATGCTCTTTATAGACGCTCAATAAATATACATCAGATCTCAACCATACTTTTTTATAAACAGGAGTACGTTGTAAAAAACTGAAACGTCAAAAACGACTGAGGTGCATTTGCAACAGAAATAAAGTAGTAGAAATGGTATCGTTCAGTGAACAAATATTTTATAAATAATATCGATGTTTTTAATTACGAATGTTTCCATATCGATAAACATTTTTCTATTATTTGTTATTTAACTTTTGTTAAGACAGTAAATAGAGTCATTACTGGACGTGTTATGAATTTTAACCAGCGTTATATACAATTACTTTATATTGTATATATTCTATATAAAATATATCAAATTAATCGATTTGTATCCAAGCACTAAGATAATCAAATATTGAACACAGCCTTCCATATTTATCAACAAGACAATCATTTAGAAACCTGCTGTCATTTTAGAAATGACAACATTTTCATTGATATGCCCGCTTAACATCGAAATTTTATTTACTCTAAATGGTTTTTGATTTATTTATTTCAAGAGCTGGTAAGATAGCATTTTTATTTATTAGACGATAATAACATCATTTCTCTGGGATATCAAATGTCTGATATTAATAATTACAGTAATAGTAACCGCGGGTGGATTCTATTTTATAAATACTAAACAATGACATTGTGGATTATTAAACATCTGCAATCAAGTAAACGTAAACTTACACAGAGTAAGTATTTGTTTTGTTAGCTTTTATATATTTAATTTAACATCAGTTTAAATTCAATGAGGTGATAAATCTAAAATTTAAAAATACTGTACAGTTCTCAGTTGTCGACTTTATTATTCCCATTAAATAATTGGTGTAAAAACTGAAAATTGGATACTAATAAGATATTTTTATATAAAAAATCAATATCTATTCTACTAGAGATATATATGTATATACATATATATCAAGAATGTATGGTTACAGTTTGTATGGTAAATGATGAATTGGTTTTTAGCTTAGACCTATACACACATGTTCATGTCAGTAATCTTAGTATCTATAATACACAATTCAAATTGCTCATTAATGCTTTTTGTTTTAAAAAATATTATTCTTAATACACAATGAATATATAAAATCGCATCTGTGTGGTCAAATGTGTAGGTAAACTAAATCTAGTCTACAGATAATAATATTACTTACATTTAAATACTAATTTTTATTTTTATTGCTATGATACCTATGAATTGACACTTCAAGAACTCATTAGCGTGTGGATGTACATGTATACATATTTGTATGTCTATTTAATGTTATGAAAATTATTGTCATTTGTCTACTAATTTTTTTTGGTAGGCCAATAGAATTCTGTACTTTAAGTACGAAAACCTCATAGCTGTACAAAATCTCTTTATATGAGATAGATAACTCTTATGTTTTCGGTTCACATATTTGAAAAATGTTGTTCCATACTTTTTGCACTTCTTGTAGTAAAATATATGTTTATATGGGGTTACATAAAATATATTTGTCTATATAACAGAATTCTTTAGAATACTGTAGAACTATAATTTTTATTTGCATGACATTACACATCTAATCACAATATAGAATAACTGTACTATCTATGCAAGGATTTATTTGATATAAGCATTTTATTTCATTTTAGATGTGGTTATCACTAAACAGGTGTTTGCATAAAGCACAACAGTATCGTTACAGATGTATATTTGGACTACTGTTACTCATATCGGCGATGAGTCTATTAGTAAATATTCAAGGCAATAATGTCATGCGCAAATGTTTTATTCATTCGAATAAAAGTAACGAATCTGCTAAACTCGAAGATATACTTTTAAGTTCACGAAAACCGCGACCAGGAAAAACTATTTTCTTTCATGAAACATCGTGTTCACAAAGAGGAGAACATATTCTGAAGTTGAGCGCACGCCAAGCATGTGCTGTGGAATCAGCAGCATTGACAAATCCTGATCTAGATGTCTACGTCCTCTTTGCAAGCCCTACCTACATGACTAATATAAGTACCCAACCGGTTCTCCAAGCTCTATTAGAGTATCCAAATGTATATATTCGAAATTTAAATCTCTGGACATATGCAGCAGACACGCCTATATACGATTGGTTAAAAAACGGTGATCTGTTCTCATCGAAATATCTTTTATCACATATATCTGACTTTCTTCGATATCTTACACTGTGGAGATGGGGCGGAACTTACCTAGATTTGGATGTCATTGTCAAGAAAAGTTTAGAAGACATTCCACCGAATTATGCAGGCGCTGAATCAGAGAATTTTATAGCCGCTGGTGTTATAAATTTTGATGCGAATGGTTTCGGGCATGAGATCGCTGAATTGTGTTTAAAAGACTTTCAGATTCACTTCAATGGAAATGATTGGGGGAATAATGGTCCTGGTGTTATTACAAGGGTCTTAAAAGAAATCTGTAAGACTCATTCACCACTGGTTATGACTAGAGACCGTTGCTTTGGGTTCCAAGTTTATCCTAAGGATGCTTTTTATGCGGTACGCTGGAAAAATTGGGAGTATTTTTTTCATGAATCTCATTTAGAAGAAACTTTAAAGAAAACCGAAGAATCCTACATAGTTCACGTTTGGAATAAACACAGCAAAAATCGTGTTGTGGAAGTTGGTTCAAATGTTGCATACGGGAAACTAGCCGAAAAATATTGTCCAAAAGTATATTCATCAACTGGAATTTTTTTTTAATTTCACTACACAGTTTTGTATATAGATATATGTTTATTGTTATTCGACTTAATTAACTATTTGAATAAATCAAAGAAGTGTTTTCCAATGGACTCATTCGTTACACATGACTTTGTAATGTAATTTAAGTATTACTGTAATGTATTTTAGTGTATGTACGTGAACAAGTACTTGCATACATAAGTAAACAAACGTTGATTTCTATTAGTCATTACACATACTACATAAGTCCAAAGATTGTAAATATTTCTATAAACTTGTGATGTGAAAGTAGTACACGTTCATATATATTTACAACTTCAGGGTACTAGTACAATATCCTGAATTTATCTCTAAATTATAGTAGATATATGTTAAATTTTGTTATATCCGTTATATATAAATAAAAAAAATTGGATACTTATTTCTCTCATGAATATTGGGTGCTAAATCAGACCACAGCGTAATATTATCTACGTAGAAAGTTTAACCCAAATTTAATATTCTTAAATAGAAATATATTAGGTAAACTGTACCTAATATGACAAAAATTATAAATTGTAAACAATTAAATTTAAAGGTAAGTAGGTCTTATGATGTCCCATGTCAGCATTTCTTACGAAATATATAAAGAGAATTGGTTTGTTTACATATGTGAGTTGTGAATTCTTGGATCAAAAGCTCAGTCGATCATAAGACTGCATTGTTTTCCTAACGGATAATAGAAAAATTTTTTTAGGGGTTGTGCAGCTCGAACGATTCACTTTTAGTCTAGAGTCATTTCTCTTAACGCTGAACATTGACACCTATAGCAAGTGTTCTCATTAGTATGTAATTTCGTATTGGGAACCTTTAAACTCATAATAACTTCAAATTGATGAAGAGATACAGAAATGTACAGTTTTATATATACTACAAACCATTTACTTTTGAAATTGCACAATGGCACGCGTTAATAGAACTGTTCTCATAGACTTCGTATAGAATTACGTGTTAAAACCATTCCTTTGAATTGATTGGTACAACAGTCCATGAAAACCCATTAAAGAGCCGGTTTACAAAAACGCATTTATGTGCGTAAAATTTCAAAATGACTTATTGTATACCAGCTTTATGTCATAATTGTGAATAGTGGCATTTCCATCGCATTTTAAAACATGTTAAAGTTAATACCAACAAATTAAAAATATTATTTTACAATAATGCAGCAAAGAAGTACATCAATATTCACGAACATAGCAAAACTTAATTATTAATGAATCAATTATTATAGACGAAGAAATAACCAAATATTCAAACTTACAACTTCTTTAGTGCTAGTAATTTGTTCTATAGAACATTTACAATTCAATTTCTAAAGGAACTTCTGACAACACAATTTTATTTAGTAGTTACATATAATGATAATCATAATTAGTTGCATGCAGTAAATAGAGGACTGTAAATGAAAGTGAATAAAACATGTTTAAAATAAGATGGATGAAAGTAGACGCTTACATGCTTTTATATGTACGAAGGTCAAATATGTGTGTCACTAGACAAATAGAAAGATGTTTAACTACTCCCGGGATTAGTTACACGCACACTCGTGAAAGACGTACAGAGCGATTGAACTAACTATTAGAGTCAGCAGCACCAGAATGCCACTCATAGATTAGGCGTGAAAGTAGAATGTTTATTTCAGCTCGCAAGAAATTTTTCTATTGAAATTTTAATAATCTTTATTTATTATGGCCTATTTCTGAAATTAAAATCTTAATTTCGAAAAATTATTACCTGACCTGAACAGAATGCATACATTTAAGATATTCTTCATAATGTGCTGTTTACATGTTGTGTCCAGTTTCATTAAAGATCTCTATGCTAAGAGAAAGGATCCGGTTAGAACTAGTGAAGTTTTATAAATTTTACTTAAAATCAAACAATATAATACAACTCAAATTTTTAATAAAGGTAAAACATATGAAAACATTTGGAGCGATAATTTTGGAAATCGGAAAGTAATTAAATCAAAAAAAAGCAAAGGTAAGGATGACATGTATGACAAATGTTTGATTTTTAATTTTTGTAGTGTTTAATTTATTCCCTGTTCATGTCGATGGCGAATGTTTATCCAATGATGGACGTAGGTCTGGAGTATGTTTCAACGTATACGAATGTCGCTTAAAAGGCGGTATTGCGAAAGGAGATTGTTCCATGGGTTTTGGAGTATGTTGTATTTGTATGTTCACAAATCAATATATCTGATATAAAAACGTATTAACAAGACTTGTTCTATTTAAGTTGAAGCTTCGTGCGGCGGAACAATATCAAATAATATAACGTACTTAGTGTCACCTAACTTCCCCAGCTCAATGCCAAACAATTTTTCATTTTGCAACGTTAAAGTTAAAATTATGGACACAACTATAAGTCAACTTCGAATAGATTTTAATCATTTTTCACTTGGACAACCAAATAGGAAAACTGGAGTTTGTGATGGGGATATTTTTAATGTAACCGGTGGTCCCTTAGGCACATTTTCACTTTGCGGTCAAAATAGTGGACAGCATAGTAATAAGTATAATGAATATTGTTTTTTTTCGCGTAATTGTCATTTTTGTTTTTTATATAAGTTTATTACGACATAAGCGGACAGGCTTCCAGTTCTACGAAAACTTCACATATGGATCTTACGCAAAAACATAATCAGGGTGATGTGGAAATTATTCTCCAATTTACAAATCGATTCTTTCCGGTTCGTTTCTGGGAGATACGAATTTTACAGATTCCATTCAGTCAACGAGCTCCCAATGGTTGCCTTCAATATTTTATAGGCACTCATGGAGTGATGCAGGTATATATTTACCTTAAAGTGTACATATACATACATATAGCCAGATTACTTTTTGTATTATTTTACTTAACAGACCTTTAATTTTGCGGATAATGGACGTCATTTAGCTAATCAAAACTACAGATCTTGTATCCGACAGGAATCTAATATGTGTTCAATAATGTATCAACCCTGTGATGATCAGTCATTCAAAATAGGTCCTACTGAATTTGCATCAATCCAGAATGACATGGGAACTACTAACACATCAACACTGTCAACAATATCTCCGGGTAACACTTTAATGCATTTCATAAAATTAAACATAGAAATAAAATTTTTCATATCAAGGTCAATTTGCGAACAATGTTACAAGTGGTCCAGTTGATAACATAATAACTGAAACCACAACGTCCATTGCCTCCGTGTTGGATAATACTGAAGGTTCTGGAGAAGATCTCAATGCACAAGTGCCGATTATAACATCAAGAAAACCAGTGAGGGGGGGATTTGATATCTTATCTTTCTTACGAAGTGCTTTTAATTTAAGGAAAAATAATAGATCGTCAAGGCAAGTATTTACATCATGTAGTGATCGTATAACGATGCCATGTATAATCGAAGATTTTATTGGTGTTGGCCTTGGGCCTCTTCCTGGGTGTGAACCAGTGCATTGTGGAAGTCAATTTTGTTCTTCAGGAACTAAGCCGTGTCGCATTGAATCGACAGTAATACCATTTTATTTAGGTGTTCATTTTGGAGATGGCAATGGTAAAGGCAGTGCTGAGGATAATATTGGAGCGTGTATTCAATATAGTCAAATGCAATGTGTATAGTCAGTATGAATTGGATGTAGTGAATTGGATGGCATTAAGAAGTTGTATCAGAAACAAGTATTTATGTTTTTAGTACATATTTAGCTACTTAGCTTTAGAATAGCGAAGAATACAACCATATTTTTGCATTTTCCTCAACTTCCTTCATTCTACAAAAAACCTCTACTCTCTACGTCGAACTTCTTCTAACTCGAATACATTTTATATCTCGTGACAATTCGACTTAGTGGCAATCTATATATACAAAGTTAAATTTCAAAATGCGTGCGAGTTCAAACAGACAAACATTAGTATTTGTTATGAAACGAGCATTTAAAGCAGCATACACCTGGAGGCGAATCATTTGGTTTAAGGTCTTTCATTATGGATCAAAACAATAATCATGTAGTGTTCTTATTGCCATTCGCTGTACTCATAATTCATTAATTGTGTAGATAAAAGCACAACTTTTCCTTTCACACAAGAACTCAATATTCTTAAAATAAAAATCGTATTTTTCAAATAAAAATTTTTTTTTATAATGCAAAAAAAAAAATTAATAGCATTGTTGTTATCAAACCCAAATATTTATCATAGTGCAAACTACCTAATGTCCGGGCTTTTGTGAAAAAAATTAATTTAAAAATATATATATTTAGTTTGTACAATATTTTACTTATCGTTATAAAAACGAAGTGATTTTATTTTGTATTTATTTTTGAAATAATTAATAATAAATAAATTATGTCTTAAAAACACTCATATACACTTTATTGACTTTTCAATTATTCTTCCATGGTCGGTCCACTAGGACTGCTTTCTAATTTACGCCAAACAACGTTGCACATTTCTCTAACCAACGCCTTTTCTCCATCATCCATTTGCTCAATCGGCGTACCAGATAAATTCCCAAATCGGTCTCTCTCCAATTGTTCACGTACTTCTAAAACTTGTAAAGCGCGAATTACAGCTTCCGGTCTATTAGGTACAGGCTCCATTGTAATGTGGGAAACATTTGCTCCAGAAAGACGTTCTTCTTCTAATTGTTGAATTCTTCTTTCTAATGAACGTACGTATTGAAGAGTCTGATCAGATAGATTAGAACCTGTATGAATATCCTTAAGACCAAATCGATTGTAGATTATTTATTTGAACCTAAATTGGTATATATATTATTAGGTAGCTACCGGATATTGACGTTCGTAATTTCGTAAAGCTGATAATGTCTCATCTGCATTTGTACTGGAACTAGAACCATCCCCGTCATCACGTAATGTACTGCGTACCGGTGATCCGCAATTTGCACAAATTGCATTTGCAGCTATATGAGCACGTTCTTCGTCCAAATATAAGCAAAGTTCTTTCAGCTCGAGATTATCAGTTATAAGCTCTTGTTGTTTGTCATCTAGTTGACGTAGTTTACTCTGAGAAATAAAAAAATATTTCTAATGTAAAAAGAAGACTATTACTTCTTATAATTTAATATTTTATATATTATGCATACGTACATATTAGTGCAGATAATACATAACACATATAAGCTAAAATGTGATAGAATTCACCTGATACGCTGAGACTTCTTGTCTCATTACACTTGCTGTGTATCTCCCAAAACGTTGCCATTCTCTTGCCAATTTTCTGCCCTTCTGTCGATCGTCATCCAAAAAACAGCATAAATCTCTAAGTTCCTGGTTGTCGTCGACTAATCGTTGATTTGCTTCTTTTAGTGCTCTTAATTCTGTTATTAACGGCTGTAGTAATATTTTGTCAGTGTAAAGCTAAATACCAATGTACATAATATACCTGTATTTGACGGCTTTGTTCAGTTGTTAGTCTATTTGCTGATGGAATTCCCGTTGCGGATACTACAGATGAATTCTGCAATGTTGGGTCTTGATCAGATTTCCTAACAAATTTCAGCATCTCTTGTTGCTGTTGCCGTAGGTGACTATCCTGGTCCGGATTAGCAGAAAGTAATAACTGTGTTCTGTGCACAGGAACAGAGCGTTGTTGCACAAATCGTGAAGGGTTTCCTTGTGTTTTTACTGATTCTGGAATATAAACTGAAGAGAGTTTCGGAATATCCGGTGGATATTTTATATTTAAGTGCGGTGCACCCAGATCTACTGAAGTCGGATAGTAGGTAGATTTTCCGCCTGAGAGATGCTTCAAAATTCCACTTGGAGGTTGTGGTGGTGGTTGGTATCGCGGTGGAATTATGTGTGCCGGTTCGATGCCGATTGCGCCCTTCACCGGTCGTTGTTGCTGCTGATGGATACGCTGTATACACTGATTGCTTGATGATTGCGTCACCGATGAAGACGATGACGATTGATGGTGTACAGCAGCCACAGTTTGTAATTGGGATGGTGTATTTGATGCCAACTGAGCAGACTGCAAACTGCCTGGGATACTTTGTTTCGGATGAATTTGACCCGTTTGTTGCGTTTTCAAATGCTGTTGTTGATCTGGTTTGTTACCTCCAGATGATAAAACAATATTGCAATTGGCGTTTATTGAATTTCCACTTATTTTGTAGCTGTGACTATTGACTCCGGACATCTTATAATAATTTGTCCGTTACTTATTCTGTCATACACTGTTTTGCATTTTTTGTTTCTTAAGTGGAAATGTGTTTTCAATTCTAGGAACAATCAGGTCTAATATTGAAATATAGCATATTTCTTATAGTCCTAAATAAATTTCGATGAATATAAGATATGCTAGAAACCTGCAGTAAAAAATACATTAATACTTTAGACACATTTGAAATTAAGCACTTTTTTTACGCATTTTGAAATATGTTTAGAAGTTTCTCATTCATTTTTAGCAGATTGAAATGAATTAACAAAAATAAATACATTTGCGCCAATAATTGCATTGCTAAAAGCAATAACAATATAATATTTATAATGGTGTATCAAATGAAAGCAAATTGTATTTGTATGATGTGGTTGTAATGATGATTTCGAACTAGGAAACTTTCTAACTTGTCCTGAACACATACAGTAATAATTTGCATTCAGAAGATATGATTAGTACGAACATGATCGTTCATATCAACATAGGAATATATAAATGCATGCATGGACGTATAAACACAATATATATGTACAAACATTTTCACTTTTGTCCATATCAATTAGTTAGCAATCACTTATGCTTCTGAATGATTTTTAGGCCTTTAGTACCTATTAAGCATTTTTATATACATATTTTGTACACATTATATCCAATTATTCGATATAAGCGTTTTAAGTCTATTTTTCAAAACAAAACGTACAGCAAATGCACTGGTTATTGAGGACAAGATTTCTCCATTGTAAGTTTAAAGAAAGCGGATATTCTCTATATGTACCATAATCTCAAACTTTCAACTAAAATGCATAACGTGGAATATTCAACTTACTGAATTTAGAGTTAGAGAGTAGAGAATCTATGAAAAAATTACTTCCCTTTAATAATTGATAGTTGTATATCGCGCATATGAAAGATCATGATACACAAAACTAAAACACCATGTATTAGTAATTAGTCAAACCAATATAAAAATATAGTTCGCAAAAAGGGTTAACGAAAAAATCACAAGTAAATTTCATGCGTAATTTTTAATGAATCAACAAGGCGTAAATATGTAACCATAAATTTGGCTTTTTTTCTTTTTGTAAATAATATCGAATCACAATTGAAATGCACAAACAGTGAGTTTACCCGAGATCATGATCAAGTAGCGTTTATATGATTCTGTTTCGGAAAAAATGAGACGAATTGAGTTTCTTGTACATAAAGAGCCAGCATTGCCATTTGAACTAATATTGAATACATATCCGTACAGTACTTAGAAGAGATGTTTTACCACAATATTTATTTGTTTTATTAAAAAAACAATTTTGAGGTTTTTTAAATACATAAATTCTTTATTTCTTATTAATTTTTCTAAGCCCAATGAAACATTAAAGTGAAATACTCCTCATTCTGTTTTGACAGGGTAGATTGGTTCCAGAAAAAAAACGTTTAAAAGAAGACATTGATCGTATGCAATGCAGTGATTCGTTCCTAATATCTAAAACCTATTAAAATTAGTGAAAAACAAGGATTTTTTAAGAACAAGTATTAAAATATATCAAAACCGTGTAAAAACAGAAGTAGGTGTATGTAGAAAATGCTATGAATGTAAGCGAGAGACATGACTGTACGGAACTCCATGACATTCTGCTCGTTACTATTCGGAATGAGTACGGTGACCATCCGTTCCCTTTTTCGCTACAGCTTGCTTTTCATTTTTCTTTTGCTTTTTCATTTCTGGGAACAAGATTAGACCAACAGTTGGCGTTACAGAGACGGTTTTTTTACGAAATCTAAGGGTATTTGATTTGGTACTGTGTACTCTTGGTAAAGTGTACACTCGGAAATCCGACAAATATCTGGCAAAACGGGCTTTTAACATTTGTTGTGCTATAGATATAGTGTGTAATTCGAAAGCCTTAGAATTTCGAAAAATTCTTGAGAACCTATCTGAATGAGGCGACTTCTCGTGCTCAAAAATCTCTTTGTTGGAAAAATATTTCAGTACAATTAAACAATACTGTCATATCAAATGTAACTTCTACTAAAATTTTAGGAGCAACTTTAGAAACCACTGTATGATCCTTAAGGAAAGTCTGCCACCTTACGAGCCTATCGGACAACACCCATTAAAAACATATTCACCGACGCCGGTTTACGCCATATATCAGAAAATATCAACTACCAAAAGCCACTCTTTATACAAAAAGTCAACTCTCAAAATGTCACCAATCCACAACGATGCCAACAAAATCTTGACACGAAGAAAAACGCCTAAATTCCCCTCAACAATAACCTCAGCATCAAACCTCGCAAGAGAACTGAACATACCTATAAAGATACAGAAAAGCAAACCGCCTGGCACTAATGATTCCACAAATACTTACCTAAATAATGCCAACAAAATCCTGACACGAAAAAAACGCCTAAATATCCCTCAACAATAACCTTAGCATTAAACCTCGCAAGAGAACTGAACATACCTATAAAGATACAGAAAAGCAACCCGCCTGGCACTAATGATTCCACAAATACTTACCTAAATATGCATAAGAAAACAGCAACTTGCACAAATATATTCAATTCGCCATTTTCAGATTTTACAGATAGACACAAGGCACTCGATTGGCAGTTCTTTTTTACAGATGCCTCAAAAAGTGAAAACGGAACATATTAACTCGACATACATTAAAATATGTAACCAAAATTTTCCAGAACTCCTGACTCATATCTCAGAAGAAAATATCAATAATGTATATAGGATATTTCAATCCATTAATCTAGCAAATTATATTTAAACACTAGCCTAAAGCCCTGCGCTACTTATTTATAATATTGTTTACATAATTTACTTACCAAATAATCGATTAATAATCATAATAGTAACTGGGGAAAGGATACCACTGATCACAAGCTTGTAAAAAAATAAGAGGAAAGAGAATTGGGAAAGGACGCCACTGATCATAAGCTTGTAAACAAATATGAGGAAAGAGAATTGGGAAAGAACGCCACTCATAATAAACATGTAGACAAATATTAGAAGAGAGAAATGGAGAACGAGTCAGCGTGTGTATTCCGTAATGTAATCGATCATTAGGGTTACCAACGTATGGTTTCGTAACTCAGGCGGCTTGGACTTGATATCCGTCGCTTTCATGGTGATATCAGCCGATGGTATTATCTACATTGATATCATTCTGGCCGCTTCTTTGATCGCCAGGGCTTCTGCTTAGAAAAAAAACTGCCGTAATCAGGAATTTAGATGGAGCAGTGTGCTGCGTGCCACTGTGCATTTTTAATACAATTTAAAATTAAGTTCCGCCAGCTTATCCTTCTCCTATTTGGTACTTGGAGAACAAACGAGAAGACGTGATATAGTTTTATAGTAACCCTAATTTAAATAATAATTTACCTAACCATTCGAGACAGTAAGTCTACGAATTCTGTCCAAAGAAAGCCACTACTAGTGACCCTTTTGCCGGATCCAGGAAACTGTGCCGATCACGTTAGGATACCCGCTATCCAGTCACAGTTAGTTAAGTCCTTTAACCCCTCGGGGGTATAGGGCGTCAACCACGCCTGCGTGCCATCTCGTTCGTTTGAGCTTCCTCCAACTCATTCCTAAAGAACTCGATGCCTTTTCAACTGTTCTGCGCCATGTTTGCCTAGGACGTCCCGCTGGTCTGCCTGCCTGCGTAAGCGGATTCCACTGCATGGCGTACTTCGCAAGGGAATTGTCTTCGTGCCGTAGGGTGTGTCCAACCCACTGCCACTTCCTCCTTCGTATTGTGATGTTTATAGGTTCCTCGCCCGTTCTCAGCTACAATTGTTCTTAGAAATACGGTTCGGCCAGTTGCGTGGTAATGGTGTCCACTTTCCAGGTACTGCATCCATATAGCAGCACCGATTCTACGTTGGAGCGGAACAGTGGCAGCTTGGTTCTTAAGCCTTCCCCATTCTGTTGCACGTCCAGTTCCACCGCGATTAGCCGAGACCACACTTCCTTAATATAGAAAGCTGTTAACTTTCTCGATTTCCTGTCTGACAATGTTCAGCTGGGCGCAGTTGTCAGAAATACTAAGGGCTATAGTTTTTGCCGTGTTTATTTTGAGCCCCACTTTATTTGCCTTTGCTTCTAGATTTTGGGCCATCAAATGGAGATCCATTACCCGATGCGAAAGGAGACAAACATCATCAGCGTAGTCAAGGTGTTTAAGATAAGATGACATAGTCCATCGAATGCCAAAGTTTCCGTCCATCAATGCTGCACGGAGTATGTCGCTGATAACCACAAGAAACAATAGTGGTGACCGTATGCATCCTTGACGAACTCCACTTTGGACCTCAAATTCCTCTGACAACTTACCCTTGTGCAAGACGTGACACGTACTACTATTAGTTTTTCCGGAGTACCTCTCCTGCGCAAGGCCGACCAGGTACTCTAAAATAATATAATCTATGTAACATATATATTTGCCTTTCGGCGTCCAAACTATTAATTTTGTTTTTTTAGTCCTTAGGACAAACTTTATTATTTTTTTACTTACGGCCAAGAAAACAGCCCTCTGTTGTAGACCATTATTGATATTAAAAAGTGTGGTAGAAGTTACACCGCCAATTTTAACGACGAACTCTCTGCCCGTTATCGTGTTGTATATCATGTATAGTAATAGTTTATGTAAGGCAAGTCTAACCAGCTTAAAGAAAATGACCTCTAACCAAACGGTGTCAAACGCCTTCTCAAAGTCGATTAGACAAGCACCCGTACACTTTTTCTTATTTTTGTTGCATTGAATGTGGGATACCAGTTTTGACGCGGCAATTGTGGTGTAATGCCCCGCCCTAAAACCAAACTGGTTGTCCGGTATAATATTGTTGTCCTCGACCCACGTTTTTAGGGCTCGAATGACAATCTTTTCGAAGACCTTGCTGATGCTGTCTTCCAGTGTTCGGGATAATATGCATTACTGAGCGCGTTGTAAATGTCAATTGCCGCCGGAGGGAGATGACTAAGCACAGTGTTCGGGATACCATCTATCCCAGCTGATTTCTTGTTCTTCATCATTTTGAGGATCTCTGGAGATCTTCTTTGAAAATCACTATATGGTCTCCATTATTGGCAACGGAACTGTTTGCCATATTTTTGTCAATGAATCTAGTAAAACCATGATTCTCCAAACGCCATTGACTGATCTCATTACTGAGATAGAAGTGGTTTAACGAGGCTCTGTTCTCCATGCCGCTATGACGGCGGTGTTTGAAGCGACACGTGAGTAACTGGTGCAAATCTACAACACTTGTATTTTGGATGAAGGTTTTTAATTAGCATTTCCTTCGGCTTCCTTCTTTTGTAAAATTGATATTGTGCTCGTATTTCTATTTTTCATAAGTAAGGTTAACAATAACCATGTTTATGAACATCTCAAGTGTAAGAAATGTATAAATGTATAAATCTAATAAATAAATACAAATACAAAAACAACTGTTGTGAATAGCTGCTCACTAACACCACAGACTCCTTCACAATTATCAGAAGGACAAGGAAGAAATGGGCTCCAGCCTTGGATGGGTGGTGCATAGCAAGTGCTCCGTTCGGCGAAATAGCCAAAAAAGGGATGTCGTAACGACTCTAACCTTCAACGCCTGGTTAAGGAGTGTCTGTGCACATATAACTTTGGTGTCCTAAATACAAGAAAAACTCTGCTATCGAGTGAAGACCAGCGACCTCTAGATCTAATGAACGTCCACACTATTCTCAAAAACGGAAGGTACGAAACAACGCTCCTCTGGAAGATAGATCAAGTTTGTTTGCCGGACAGCTACCCAATGGCCAAGAGAGGGTTGGAATATCTTCCAAAGCGGATGCTGCGGGAACCACAACTTGCTGAGACGTTCAACCAAATAATTCACCAGTTCATCATAATATATATGATAATACATATGCTCCTATGCTCTCGCCTAAAGAAGTCGCGTCAGGACTGCATAAATCACGGTGGAAGTAGATCAGAACTATCAACGTTTCCTATGTGGTGGCTGTAAAGAAGATCCGGATACGTACATTTCAATAGATTGTCTTATCTATCAGATAAGCGTTAAATCAGCTAAGATCTCAAAGCGAGAGGTCCTTGATGAGAGGAAGCTTGATGATCATCTTTAATCCTTTGGTTTCATTAGCGCACTTTTAAATGTATATCAATATTCTCATGCAAGAATTCTGGCGCTCAAACATCGATGCGGCGCTTAAGGACGCAGAATATGCTAAATGGCTGAGGTGGGTTCACTACTTGCATGAAGTGGAAACAGTAAAAATTCCAAGATGCTACAAAACCAAGAACTGCGAAGCCGATGATCAACTTCGCGTATTTGTTGACGCCAGCGAAAATGGTTTTGTCGCCTTGAAGCCATTGAAACATGACTGATTAGGGCAAAAATAAGAGTGTCACCTCTTCAGGCACTGTCTATCCCTTGAGCTACAGGCAGCTGTCCTTGATGCGCGATTTGCGACATGTTTCGTTGAATCACATTCCACCCATTTTGCCAAGCGATGCATGGACCGATTGTCGGACTACAAAACCGTGCTATGCTGTCTTTGCTCAGACCATCGAAGATACCGACAATTTGTTGAGTTCCGGGTTAGCGAGAAACTTGAGCTTACCGAATCATCGGAGTGGAAATGGATACCCACTAAATCCAATGTGGCCGATGAAGCCACGAAATGGCAAAAACCGCTCGAATATTAATCGCACAGTCAGTGGCTTATCGGACCGCAATTCTTACGATCCTTCCCAGACTGCTGGTCGCAAGAAGAAGTAGCAGAAGAATTTACCAGACGTGCAGGACAAACGTTTTTCGGTCTAACAAGGTTTCAAGATGCTTAGGAGCTTAGCGTCCATCGAGTTATCCACAACGTGAGGAGCGAAAACAGACTCACCAGAGAAAGCGGGCTTTTCTAACAGAACGAACTTCAGGTGGCAGACGATGCACTGTTGCGGGAGACCCAAATAAGCCCATACACATAAGAAGTTTTTGGTTGTTAAGCAACCCATCATCCTCCCAAGATCCCACGTTCTTCTTCTTCTTCTTACGGCGCTACAGTCCGGGGTGAACCTGGGCCTCAGCCAACAAGCCTATTCAACTGGCACAATCCTTAACCAGTTGTCTCCAATTTTACACTCCAAGTTGGTTGAGGTCCTTCTCCACTTGAGTGTTCCATCGGCTTCGTGGTCGTCCTCTATTGCATTGCCCCACTAGTTCGGAGTCGAAGACTCTTCGGGCTAGAGCAGTGTTGTCCATGCGCTCAACATAGCCTAGCCATCTTAGGCGTTGAATCCGTAGACGCCTGACTAGACTCATGTCGCTGTACAGCCCGTACAATTCGTGGCTGAATCTTCTTCTCCAGGAACCTTCAACGCAAACAGGACCAAAAATAAAACGCAGAACTTTTCTCTCGAAGAGACCAAGTGCGTCTTCATCCGCTCTTGAGATGATACAAGCTTCAGCGCCATACAGCAGGACAGGGATGATCAAGGTCTTATATAATGTTAGCTTGGTCTTTCGGGAGAGGGCTCTGCTACTCAATTGCCTCTTGAGAACAAAGAAACAGCGGTTGGCAAGAGTTATTCTGTGATTAATCTCGGTACCGATGTTGTTTGCACTATTTACTTGGGAGCCAAGGTAGATGAAGTTCTTTACTACCTCAAAGTTGTAGCTGCCTATGGTGACGTTCTGACCGAGTCGTCGATGTTGTGTGTCCTTTCTTGATGACAGCATATACTTTGTTTTGCACTCATTCACCGCTAAACCCATTTTTGCCGCCTCGGTTTCAATACAAGCAAACGCTTCATTGACGGCTCGCTGAGTTCGGCCAATCACGTCAATGTCGTCCGCGTATGCTAGCAGTTGAACGGACTTTTGGAAGATCGTTCTCCTAGTATTGGCGTGTGAGTTTTGCACGACCTTCTCAAGTACAATGTTGAAAAAGTCATACGACACAGGTTGTCTTGCCTAAAACCTTTTTTGACATTGAAGGTCTCGGTGAGTTCGTTACCGACGTTGATGGAGCAGCGAGAGTTATCCATGGTCATCCTGCACCTATCTCCCGATTGTTGGCGCAGTCAAAGGGGTCTCCTTTCTTGTGGATCGAGCACGATACAAAGATTTCGCTCGTCGGACATACTTTCCTCCGACCATATCCTACAGATAAGTTGGTGCATGCACCTTACCAGCTCATCTCCAGCTGCCTTAAGGAGTTCTGCAGACAATCCGTCTGCACCAGCGGCTTTGTTCGACTTTAGTCTCGATATCGCTATCTTCAATTCGTCTAGATCGGGGGATGGAATTATCTTCTATCGTCGTCCATTGCGTGGAGCGCAACATTCCGTATGACAGCGCTGTATTTTTCGCCGTTAAACAGTCTGTAGAAGTGATCCTTCCAAGTTCTCAGTATAGACTGCGACTCTTCGTTCCGAAGTTAACAACTCGGAACGTTCGAACATTGAAAATATTGGAGGAGTGTCTGACGTCGATCGCAATGTGGTCAATCTGGTTGACGGTTGATTGGTCAGTGGACCGCCAGGTCCCTTTGTGAATGTTGGGGTGAGGGAAACGCCTACTGACTACAGAAAGGTTTCGCCCCATCATGAGGTTCAACAGCCTGAATCCATTGACGGACGGCTAGGGCTAAAATGCTAAAAAATAATTGGTTGGCTTCACAGCGCTTTGCTGACCTCTTCTGGCTGTGGTGGGTAGTGGAGTATTTGTATATTTTGTTACGCCCGCCAAAACCAATAGAGGTAAGCGATATTATCTTAATTGCGGATCGCAACAGCCCCACAAATTGTTGGCCAAAAAGGCGGCTGAATCTTAGCAGAATGTCCAAGGGCGGACAAGTTCGAAGTGCGTGGGTGAAAACCAAAAGCGGAACTTATCACACAAGAACTCGGATTATCAGAGCACGGATCGACCTACGAAGGCATTTTTGAATACACGAGTACAATTTGGTGTGTATTACTAAAACACTCTCCGCTCTTCCTCTGCAAGGTAGGTTCAGTGATACTACTCGGGGTTGGTTCACCTACTTTAAAACTCAGCGCTAAGGCTGTTCTCGAGGTGGAGGGCAAATGACGTGTTTCTTGCTTTCGCCGCTTCCGAGCATTTATTTGCATGCCTCCATAGACGTCACGCTTTAGCTCTTTCGAGCTAACTCTTCTCAAACTGCGGTAGGGACGATGTTCTTTAAGTCTCTGACAAATGAAATAAGGGGGTGAGAGGAAGACACTTTCGTGGTACTGTGAGTTGAGGTAGTAAGCCCCGGAGATCAAGTTATTGATCGAGTTCATCGCTCTCGCAGTATGACCTCGTATCAACTTCACCAGGAAATTGTCCACTCGTATCAGGTTCGCCCTGTTGTATAAAACCTCATTGGGAAAAGTGTCTTGGCACAATATTGGAGATCCCATCGATTCCAACTGACTTTTTCTTCTTTAGTGATGCGAAGACCGCTTGAAGATCTGCCTTTGAAATGAATACCTCTATACTACGTATATAGTCATCAATGTTATCATTTGACTCAGATCGTTACTCTCTTAGACGAAGTGACAAATTGTCACCACACATCAAAATGTATATTCTTGAATACAAGATATTATTTTGTTCTACTATTTTGTTCTTAGAATTAGCGGTTGTGTCCTCACCTCCACTCGTCTTCCTGGCAGACGGAATAATATGTGACAAAATAAGAGTCTTATACAGCATAATTTTGGTCCTTGGAGTCAGGAGTCTTGACCCGAGTTGCTTACACATACCGAAGTAACATCGATTGACAAGGTCGGTTCTACATCAGATCTCCACCGTGTTTTCATTTGTGGAGTTAACGTTTGCCCAGAGGTGGATGAACTCCTTTACTACTTCAATATTGTAGCTTTCGAACGATATATTTTATCCTAGGAAGTGTATGATTGGTCGTCAGCATATATTTTGCTTTGTTCTCATGATTCAAAGACTTTCCGGGCCAGAGCATTCATTTCTATCTGTTCTACATCGCCTAGCCATCTCAATCGTTGTATCTATCGTAGAACACGGCGTATCTGGGATTCACTTCACTTACTCAGTGAATCACTTTCAGATATCCCAGCAAGTAGATACCCGATTAATTTGGTGCGTTTGAGAAATGTCAAGGTTTGTATAGGGAGTTTTTAGTCTAACATTTTGTACGATGGCCTCAAAACGCCTTTACCTCATCGATAAGTGAACAATTCACTTCGAACGTATTCAACGATCCAAAGTTTTGATTTGTATTGAAACGTTCGACCGACGTATTCCACGATAGGGGTGAATGCTGGCATCTCAAAACGTTCGGACATCTATACTACTAACGGATTACCTTGCGTCGATCATAGTATGATAAATCTGGTCGACAAACCTTCGATCAGGATGTCGCCATGTTGTGAGTATCGTTATGGGATACCAAAGCCGTTCTCTCTTCCTAGGGTTGCGTTAAAATCACCAAGGACAATTTTAATGGCGTAGTTAGGGCATTGCACATACAACAGAGCTCGAATTCGACCATAGCTTCGAATAATTCTTTGTGATGAATACTGTCGCATCCGGCTTTAAAATCGATGAAAAGGAGTGAGTACTGATTTGAAGGCGCACTGGGCGTAGTAGTTTAGTGCGGTGTAAAAACGGCCTTAGACGTTCACACGGCTATAACTCTGTAATGGTAAAATCGCTTTTTGTGAAAGAGGCATATAGAGCTGATATTGCAGTCGTCGGGCATGCTTTCCTCTTCTCAAATTCCGCAGATGATCTGGTGCATACTCCCTACCATGGATGGAAGTAATTAATTTTGTCAATTTTGTAAAGGGAAGGCAAGCAACAAAGACAACCGACAATTTTGAGTATGAATAAATTAGTTGATCTATCCCCCTATTGTCTCTAGGGTGTAAAAAGGCTTTTTACGAGACTACAAGTAGATTATGGTATTGGCTTGAGAACACCACACGCAATTCAATTCAAAGAATAACTTATCTACTTTCATTTAATTCCATAATATAAGACACTTTGTTTTCGGTTCTCGGTTCTCCTTGTCTTCAAACCACAGAGCTACACTGTTAATTTTAATTATAATCGATATTATTCTTTTCTATTCTTGTTCATATATTAAAATGACTTGCAACTGACTTACAAACTGAATTTTCTTTTTATTATATTTTGACAACTCTATTTTGGGAAAGATTAATGGTAGTACAAATTTGGCAGCATTCCAACACAAGCGTAGAAGCTTCTTCTCCTCCTCTTCTAGTCCGGTACTTTTCAGGCGCGGCTCAATGTGAAATATCTCGGTATTAAGAAACTAAAATTTAACAATCACACGAAGCTGAATCTCAAAAAAGCCAGTCTCGGATGTCACCGCATCTACCCGCTCATGCGGAAATAAAATGGACTAATCCAGAAGACTAAGTGCTACTTTAAAAGCAACTGATTCGGCCAATCATAGCGCATGGATTCCCTAAATGGCAGACCATCTCCAAGACCAGCATGGAAAAGCTTTCGATATTTGAGAGGATGATACTCCGCATATGCACCGGTCTCACCTACGGCAGGGACCAGCAGAATTATCTCGAGAAAGCCCGCATCGTCCCCATACAAGAGTACTTACTAACACTGTTCCAGAGGCAACTACAAGACATCCGCAACCACCCAAACATAGCTATCAGGGACTATCAGGAGCCGCCTTACCACCAACCCATCCCTAGAGGAGCAACAAGGACACGCGGAATGTTGAACACCCCGATGTTATTGATAATTGATATATTTTAGATATTATAATTGATAACATTGTAAACCTTGTAAGCATTGTACATACGTTGGGCGCCTATTGTTGAGCCAACCCCTATTTCGCTGGCTTAAGCTTTTAGCATGTAAGACCAATTGTACGGTTTTTGTTCAAATAAAGTGAATTTAATCTTCGGTGTGCTCAGGCGTCCAATGTCAAAACTTCACTTCGTTGGTGGCTTTCATACATTGGACAGTCGGGCTCTGAGTTTTGCTGCAACGAGAAAAAGGTCAGAGTCGAAGTTTGCGCCACTGGTGTTCGTACATCTTCCGCAAATGAGCACAAGGTCGATTTGAATGGCGGCTCGACCGAGTTCGGCAGTTTGCTGTGTGAATTATCTTCCGAGGGAATCTTGTGCTAATTTTGACCATATTACGGCCGGTAAAAAAATCAGTGATTTGGAAGCCGTTATCTGTTTTAGTGTCGTGGAGTCTGTGCTGTGTTTTGTCATTGAAATCTCCGAGTACGATTTTGACATCGCACTACGGACAGGTTCCGTAGGCACCGTTCAAGAAGTAGTAGTCCTCTTTTATAGTCTGCAGCCTCGTCGGTAGGGGCATGTGAACATATGAGGGTAATGTTATAGTATCTGCCTTGGATGCGGATTACAGTCAGAGCGATCACTTATCGGGCTAAAGTCGATTACCTTCGACCTTAACTGTTTTCCCATAATGAATCCACAACCAAATATACGCAGCCTTTTGTGCAAGGTGTACATAATATATGTCGCACTCTTTCTAATTTTCCTTTCCAGCATATTTCCTAGAACGCAGAAATGTAATATTTCTCTTCCAGAAATATTATGGATGTTATCTCCTAATCTTGACAACTATTTTTATGAGTTAATTTAGTTCCAATGTCTGGGCTTTGTTCTTAACAACTGTGAACATTTTATTTTTTTAATGAATTTTGTTCGCTATTTATGCTGTTATTTTCTGCCAAAACCTGCCTGGGGTTTTAATGTTCTTTAGCCTTCAATGGCTGTGGTGACTACTTCAAAGTTAGGTTAAAGGACTACTTCACCGAATGGAGTTGGAATATTTTAGCCCAGTACTGGTCAGAGATAATGGAAGGATTCATTCCATTATCTCTGGTACTGGTCCTGTGCTACTCTTGTTTTCCTTAATAGCGCTTTTTTGGAATAGACTGTCGGTCTTACGTTTTTCTGCTTACTCGCCATCATACCAGGGTGGTAGCTAGCCTAAACTAGTTTTCGCTACGTTTATTTCAAATCTGTCATGTATGTATGAATACAAAATATCCAACATAACAACTTGTTTATGATGTGAGTGACGTTCTCCACTTTTAGTAAAATAGCGTCCAATTGTCACTAAAAAAACAGAGTGCATGGAAATAAGTGAATAAAACAATTAATCGGTATACAAAAAATATATGTTCATTTAAATATCTCATAACATTGTTTAAAAAATGCTTTACATATACATATACACATGTGTATATTTGTGTATATAAAATGCTGTGATAATACACCCGCTTTATTCAGATTTAGAAATATCAAATATTGTATGTGTAGATAGTATATCTTAAAAATGTTGTAGTCCTATTTAAAAATTGACATAATTATGATTAGTATAAAAATGTGAATATTATATTTACTTAGACATAACACTTTCTTAATTTAGATATGCAAGTTTGATCGTTCAAAAACAATAGACTTGAAAGTAATTTTAAGGCAAATGCATTTTTGTACTTTTTTCGATATTAAATTTTTAACCAAAAAGTTCGTTTGTAACATTGGAAAATTTCTTTTCTATAAATATATGTATATGGGTCGGATTTTTATTGTCAATTTCGTTTTCCTTTGTTGAGGTTGAAATTTATTGATTTTTATAAATTATATTATATTTTTCAATAGCATAAGGGATATAAAATGGAGATTTTATGGTTAGTCGATGTTTAATAAGAAATATTGAAAAATGCTTGAATTTAAATTTTATAAAAAGCTACACGTAAGGACAGATGCATATGTTGTGTTTAAAATCGTCAGATTTGTTAAAAGTCACATTTAAATTAATTTATATAAATATATATACGTTTTGCTTAAAATTGACTTTCTTCTCTGGTTGTAGTTTTTGTCGTAGTGATCGTTTCCGGCTCCCCATTTGTTTTTTCATGTGAAATACTCGTAATGACGGATTTAATTACAACAGAACTAGTACTAGTTTCGGTCGTATTGCTATATGAAGAATTAGGCATTTTATATTGCAATAAAAATAATGTGTAGTTATTGGAAATAATTTACCTAAGCGGTGCCAAATCCATTAAATTAGGAATATTTAAGTCTGTGATGTCCTTCATGTTCACGTTGGTAATAGTTTGATTAGTTTGTGTACTTATAACTGAAAGGCGGCCTGCAAATAAAAGTGTTTCTTTAAAGTTTTCTTTTTTTTAAGTTTCTAGCTACAGTCTACAATAAATAATATCTGCAAGGAATTTAATTTTTAGTTTTTTTTACTGTAGAAACGTCATCCTTACAGAATGGTTTATATTTTTCGCAGTAAAAAGGTAAGGGTAAGTTTTCATAGATAGTTTTAACAAATTAAATTGCTTAATTTATAAAAATACAAAAAAATATGTATATCTACATTTTCAAAGAATTATTACTATATATATTTATATATAGATTTCTTGACCAGTCATTTCTCCTTTACCTTACGACTTACATTAATATTTGCCTCGAACGATAATTGGTGTAAGTCTACTTCACTCTCATCGTGTTTCCTATGAACAAAAAAATTATGTTGGGTTTTACACCTTCTTAAGGAACTTCATTTTCTAGTTTAATCCAGTAAATCAAGATACTAATGAGTTTGCATTATTAAGGACGTTTACGAAAGCAATATCAGTATCTCTTAGGCCATCTTTAAACATAATACTACAATTCCTATGAACGAAAAAGTCTTATCGACATACTTTGAGTCAAATACAGTAAGCCAATGTATTAATAAATCTGTTTGTTTATTTTAAGGACATTTAATTAAGCAATATTTCGAAGCCTTGAACCTTTCACCACATCAAGAATGAATGAACCTAATAATATAAAACAATTCACATATTCATAAACAATACACACATAACGTAAATGGACATATATACACATAAAACATGTACTTACCAACTGTTTCTTCAGTTGTCGTAGAACAGAGAGTAGTTGTGGTGGTATTAAGATGATCGCGCACCGAATCGACTGTTATATCACCCATAGAGCTCGATATGGTTTCATTGCCACGATTCGGGGAACATTCAACCCCATTTGTAAGACCATTGGAGTCCAAACTTGCATGCTCCTTATTTATAGGTTTAGCTATGCTTTCTGTTGAATTTGCTTCCACCGTTTCCTGCTCATTAGTACTGTTTGCATCCTCATCTCTCTCTTCTAAATGCTCTACATAAATTTCGCCTAATGGAGCAACTACTTTTCCAGTTGCCAAACTTATACGTTGTAGTTCTGATGACGACATCATATAAAGAGCTTCGCCAAAATTAGTAAAACATAGTGAAGAAATGCCACTGCAATATGGAAATGATAAGACTCATAGTATTAGATATAATCAAACATACTTAATGTCCTCCCTTCTTACAGCGGCAGCATTTAATTGACGTTTTAACTCTGGAATAGAGAGAACAAGAATATCCCCCAGGTTGGTAAGGCATAGGAGCCCTACTTCATGATATTTTCTTGCTTCCATTGTCTCCACGTTACTCGCGTTAGAGTTTGGTTCAGGAATATCAGTCCTTGTGGACTTAGTTGGACTACCCTGTAACATTTCTACTGGCACGTTGCATGTAAAAGTTGCAAAAGCTAGGCGCCTTACCCGAGCGCCCTCATGGGCAGTAAGCTTATACTTTGTAATTGGTTTTAATTGAGGGAGTGAAAATACTTTAAACTGTTCTTCAGAGGCAATTAAGACTCGATGAGGTGCAGTACCTGGACCATTGAGTTCTAAAGGCACTCCGGACTGATCAAATACTGCAATACCAACAACCGGAGCTCTATGCTTCATCTGAATCTCTTTTGCTAATTGCGCTGAAATTCGTCGTGGAGTTGCAATAGATTCATCACCATTATTATTTAGTGATGCAGATGGCAAGTGCAAAAGAAACACGGATACACAACTCGAATTTGTAGCAGACCAGAGAGTAGCGGATGTTGTATGAACTGTAAATATATACCACAACTTTTAAAACAGAACAATGCTACAATTCGGTTATTTATCAATGATTCATGTGGGCATTTGTACGATGATAAATAAAATATTAATAATAAGGTAATACCATTTGTTATATAAGTCTTCGCAAAAATCAAACATCGGACCATTGACCCCATTCCATCATCGGGCGACCGTGCCTCAACTTGTCTTTCAACAGGTCGTGCATCGAGCTAAACAAAAATTTAGTAAACACATTTAATACACAGATTTTTGTATGTATGTTTATATAATGTTACCGTTGTAGCAGGCTGATTAGCATTATTTCTTGTTGAACGTCCTTTCCGTAACTTACGAAAAGACTCTCTTAATGATTTTTTAAAAGACTTCCGTCTGGACAATTGTTCCCCTGCTCCAGTAAGATCTATACAAATTAAAAATTAAATCGCTTAAAAACTGATTAAGAAAATGATTCTTGTGTTATTCGATTTACCATTTGGATTTAATGTGCATCTATGAAATACAGGTAAGAACGTTCTAAAGTCAAACAGAACGAGACCATGCGCAGTACCCGCAGAGACGAGACCCCAATCTGTCTGCAAGGCTAAGCAAGTGATACTAGCCGGAGGCAATACTTGTAGTATACCACTGATTTCAATTCCTGTATCTCCTACCGGATCGGCATTGTCAGTTAGTAGATTCTGCCGGACGTTCAATTGATCGTGTCCTTTCCAAACAAATCCATCCCTATCACTAACTAAATTCATGGTGGAAACTCGAAGAGGTCTTTTGTTGGAAATATCTTGTTCAAAGCTTGCGATTATTATCTGTCCTGCTGTGCCACCTATGATGATACGTCCTGTTTTAGGACAAAGTGAAAGTTTTTTCACAGCTAAACGAGGATCATCTGAATAGGGATCAAATAGTCCGGCTTTTCGGAAAGGTGGTTCCGATTCATCGAGTTGTTCTGTTGAATCACCATTATTTTCCTCCTGATTTTCGTGACTTAAAAGAGTAGGATAAATTATGCTATATAAGTTCAATGTATTATATATATTATTAAGAAAATTAAAGCTACCCAAATAAAATTGATGTTTTGAGATGGTAAATTGGTGTCATTACAACATCTGTACAGTTCCAAAATTTAACTGAACCGTCCTCATGACCGGTCAACATTATTTCGTATTCTTTACTTGCACTTGGTTCATAGTCGTTTGGCAAAACTCCGCCAGTAATGGGCCAATCAATGTTGCTGCAATCGGAATCTTGCTCCTCACCGGCTTTACAAATTTTCCTGTAAACTTCATCAGATACTTGTGAAATTAATTGATTGCATGTGACCGCTGATGCATGCACCGAATGTAAATACGGAGCTTTAATCACCGGCAACTTTGGATTGGTTAAATCATACGCGCAAAGTTCTTCTTCTAGAAGAACAATTAGCACTTCAACATTATTGGTATTTTCCTGGTATGTGACAAAAAAGTCGATGACTTTTGATGTAAAATCAAGACATGTTTTAGTCTCGTTGTTTACGTGAACGGATACACAATTATGATCACCATACGCAGATCGCGGCATACCGCCAGAAAATATAATCACACTGTCAGAACTACTAAAAAAAAGAATTCCGTTAAGATATATCCGAATTTAAACTTTACTACCTACCCTCTAATGCCTCTATACAATCGATTAATGCTTTTACATGGATCCGGTCCATATGGAACATAACTTAAATCCATTGGTGGGTCCGATGCATTCAAATGCCAAGTAGCGAAAGAACCATCAGCATGGTACCAGGTAAATTGAGTACCATCGGCATTTATGAACAAACCAACACTTTGTCCGTGACCCGGAGCGATGAACGATCTTATCACAGATGAAGTTTCTATGTCCCATAATACACACAAGCCACGATTATATGCTATAAGCAGCTGATTCCACGCATTTGGTATTTGTTTTATGGTTTCGATAGCTCCTGGATTTAATTTATAAGATGGTGGTACTTGTTCCAGTACAACGTCATGATAAATCGCCGGTTCTTTAACATTGAAATCCTTCAAATCTAAGTGATAAATATTTCCACCTTCTGTTCCAATCCAGACGACGTCTTTTGAGTATGAACAACATAATGATGATACTTTTTTTAATTTTCCATCAAATGAAAGTGTTTTAATTGCAACTAATGTAGATCCAACAGGTTCCCACAAAATCAGCTGATTAGCTGCCGTTAACGAAAGAAGGTTTCCCGTTCCATGAACCCATTCCAATAGTTGAACATTCAAATCAGCTGCCGTGTTGGACATTGTATGTTGCCCATAGAACTCTATTCCCGGTCTTCCGAAAATTTTAATTGCTCCATTTTGTGTGCCAATCGCCATGAGTTTGCTCTTAGTATCGAATGCCAAAGCAGATGGTTTATGAGGAAAGCCATGTTGCGCAGTCTTTGTACAAAGGTAAACATTTAAAATTAATGATTATGTACGCATTTAATAAAAAAAATAATAATAATAAGAGAAATTATATGTGTGACAATCCAAGTCCGAGGTTGCATGTTATGCATATTTCAATTGTTGTATCATGACTGTTGGGTGGGATGTATTAATCAAAATTTATACAATATTACATAATAGAAACAAGGGACGAAAAGTATGTATTTAATGTAAACTAGAGTCAGCTTCCATAATTATGATTAAACGAAGCTATGTGTTAATTGTAAATATACTTCAATATCTTTATAAAATACTCTGTTTGTATAGCATTTTGATAAGAACACATTTGAAATGACTCACATAAGTTCAGGTGTAAAGCGGTCACAATGAATTCTAATCAGTAGATATCTTTAGTACATTTTGTTGTCCCTTTGAACCAAACAAAAAACGTTCGAAGTTGATAAGATAACCACACCCGTGTAAACTGAGCCTGTTATTTTATATTATTCACCATAATTAAAAAAAGCTAGCATTTTATTAATATTGAATTTCCTTTTTATTTTTATATTGTTATTACTTAAACATAAGTATTGTCAAACAAGCTATAATGGCGGTTACAAACATCCAATACAAGTTCAAAATATATCGTTGCCTACGAATTAATGGCGTATATGTTTCAAAATATGTTTCATTGTGTAACAAACAGCATATTTCAACCTGAAATAACTACTCTACTATATATTAAAAGTTTGATGACCCTAATAATTATTATACATAGGAATACGAGCATTTTTTCCGAAATATCGATAATTATAAAAAACTAAGTTCTGTCGCTTTAGTTTCAATCTGCTTTCGATAATATTCCAAAAGAAACATAGCATTTATCTAAAAGTATATATGTTCCTTTTATCTCGATGTTATCATGTTTGTTTTTTTTTTTTTCAATTTGAAACTGTATTTAGGATCTAGGAGTAACTGCATACCAACCCTTTCTAAGATAAGATAAGCTACTGGAAACAACAAGTGTCATCTACGAAAATTTGTTAAACTTCACGGTTTGAGTCAATTACGTGTTTAATAAGAATTTTACTGCAAGTAGCCCAGTTAACTTGGACTATATACTTCTATAGTAATAAATACTGGAATATACAAATTCTCATCGACGTAGGATTTTGAACCATCAAATTCTGTTTAAGTAAGTTCTAATCGTGCGTTTGGATAACACACTCGTTTTCATTTTAATGGAAACGGTGACGCAATATGCCCGCAATGTGCTGTGTAGACTGCCAATCCGTGTTCACCGTCCGGATAAGAAGAACGAGCAAATTTAGCACTATACATAACGCTTATTGTATGCTCAATTGAATGAACATTTTTTGACTGATGTCATTTAGTAACATTAATTAAATAATTACTTCACGTCATAGGACAGGAAGAGGACTTTGCGCTAGTTCCTTCTTTTTACTTCAAGCAAGTTGTAGTTTTGTATGTAATTTATTTGTTGACTAGTTACCCACATAAAGAAT
Organism: Eristalis arbustorum; assembly: GCA_916610145.1. NCBI lineage: Eukaryota > Metazoa > Arthropoda > Insecta > Diptera > Syrphidae > Eristalis > Eristalis arbustorum. The sequence continues at coordinate 95,680 of OU744317.1, forward strand.
GGTAACATGAATCCAGCACGGAATTATATATGTATTAAAATATTTGGTCTTATATTATTTTAGATGTATATATCTTACCTTCCTGTATGCAAATAACTCCTTTTGCAAACGTTGTCGTTCAGCGGATGGCTGTTGACCCTTTCCCCTTATAAATTTCAACATTTTAAAAAACGTTTAATTTGTCTACCTTCCAGAATCAAATTGCGTATACCAGGTTCTGAAAAACATGCGTAAAATAAACCTGAATAAAGTATAAAAACGTTGCGGCCGAATGATTTCTTGGATTTAAGAAAATATTTTAAGACTCGCGAAACCGTGTTTTTTTTAGTTAGCAGTATACATTTACAAGATATAAAGAAAATTCTTCAAAATATTTGAGGAGTTCACATAATTTATGAAACATTCGATGAACTAACTATAAGATGTGATATGAAAAACATTTAATCCCATATCACATATTATAGTTCAAACTGTGAATATAAGAAAGTAGATTTTTTTACAGAACGCAGCTATCCAAAAAAGTCGAATAACTCTGCCTAAGCAAGACATATACATTATGTATTTCATTTAAATGAATGGAAATATTATCATTGATGTAATGCAAAAGGAATATTCACGACCCATGGAAATATACATAAGTGCAATTTATAAATGTGATGACTAATCCATTGTTGACTCCTTTCGGCAACAGGTGAATCAATCCAAATGTTCACATCGAGTTTATGAATACATATTGAACTTCATTATTAAAAATTACTACATAAGAAAATCCAACAGTATTATATCTTATATATTAAAAAGCGAAATTGGTAAGATATAATATAAACCTATATCAAAAGCCGCACCCTCATACAAGAAATACACTAGTTATTTAAGTTTTCGCACACAAATAAAGTATTGAGCTATTCTAGCGACACGTCAAAACTCTGTAGAAGACTACATCATTTCATGTTACCTTCTCTATAATCGAGTTTATCAATTATCAATTGCAACTTTATGAATGAGTACATATGTACATACGAACAAGTCTATTTGAATTGCAGGTAAATCTTTCACTGATTTTTTTTTAAATTCTAGTTCACTTATTTTTAAAGTATGCGTTCCTAAAATCCAACAAACGCACAAAAGCCGAAAACAACAAAATATATCACCTAAACTAAGAATTACTCTAGTGGCCCAATGAATGCAAATGCTTGTATATAGACATATGTTGTATTAAACGATGAATATTTGACTTTGTAAGGCTTAGATACGAGTTACTAGAAAAAGAACAAAATAAAACCTTCAGGTCGCGTCTGTGACAACTTAATTTCTTAACATATTTTTATCCACTGAACTGTTTGTGCGGAATTGTTCTCAGTCAAATCATGTAGGTGGCGTTCTGCTTTGTGTATGAAGTTATCTTCTTTGAAGCAAGTTTCACAATTGAATTGGACAGGGTGTAGAGAAATTAAATTTCAAAACATAATGATTTAAACTAAATTAGGTAAATATGTGAAATTATGTAGCTTTAAAATAAAGGAACGTTATACCGAATTTAATGTCTCATTTGTGTCCGCATTTTATCGTTCCATGAGCTGTCGAATTTCATCAAATCGTAGTATATCGCAATTGCGCTTTCAAACGGTCCTACTTTTACATTTTAAGTAGGATGCACGTAAATTAATTGGTTACAACGCAATAGAACGTTCACACGATTAAACATCACAGACCGAAATATCGTAATACAGGGCACAAAGGCTAGGTGGAGCTACACTCTACTCAACCGTGTGTAGTTTCTTGTTAGTTTTATTCATTCATAACTTTACAATTTTGGCGGTTTGAGTAAATAAGGCATTTATTTTTGTGTGGGCATTTTATTCATTGTAATTGTATATACATGGAAACCAATTGTGCCCTTGAAAACGAGTAGTAAAGGAGTTCATATTTCACGTACCGTACTATCGTAAGCCAGAGTAGCTTGTAGCTTCTAGTTGGTACTACTCTCTACTCAGTCTGCATGTTTGTGAAATATATATTTTTTAATTTATTTCTCAGTTTTATTTTTTTGGAAAACTGAGGCGACTATTTGTGTAAGTAATACATTTTTACTAGAGATTTTGTTGCGATTGGTTCTATATTTTCCCTTGGAAACAATATTTTCGTAAAGTCGATAAACGCTTAACATCGCCGTCAAAGACCGAATGCCAACAATTTTTGTGCAAGCTTTATAAAAATCAGTTTTATTTATGAAAAAGACAGTAAATAAGTTCAAAGAAGTTAAAGTCAATCAAATTATAACTCGAGTTAAGTCATACGTACTTCATAGTACTTACTTTCATTATTATATATATTAATTTGATACATAATTTTCTTGACTAATATTAGCAACGTTTTTGTATTTCTGGAAGAGGGCAACACTGAAACATACTAAAGATACGTCAGTTCTAGAAGATAAGAAAAATTTCTTGTTTTGTTTAGTCATTTCCTAATTGTTAACCTTTGTGAAAGTGTATTTCACACAATTCGCTTAAACAGTGCTAACTATTTAAAAAAAAACATGGAGTTTCCTGAGCTTGGAAAAAATTGTTCGGAAGTATCATGCAACAAATTAGGTATATATGTATATATGGATGTAGAAATAAATATAATTTTAAGATTTATATTAATTCCTTTTTCAGATTTTCTGCCTATGCAATGTGATTCTTGTGATAAAGTGTTTTGTTCCGAGCATTTCAACTATACTAAGCATTCCTGTCCTGGAGCATATAAAAAAGATTTTCAGGTTCCAGTATGCCCACTTTGTGGGGAGCCTGTACCGACACCCCGTGGAGTCTCACCTGATCAAACTGTGGGACAACATATGGATCAATACTGTAAATCAGAGACCAAGAAAATATTCACTAATCATTGCTCATACAAAAATTGCAAGAAGAAAGAGTTGATTCCAGTAAACTGCTCAGTTTGTAATTTAAATTTTTGCTTGCGTCATCGACATTCAGCAGATCATGAGTGCAAAGGTCCTAGCATACAGCCACGAAATCTAACGGCGTAAGTAATTACATCTATTTGTTCATGAATTGCTCTTAAAATCTTAAAAATATCTTTAGTAATGCTGCAGAATACCGTAAAAACAACAAACCTACAACGCTGTTTACGTCAAACTTGAAATCTACAGCCATAAGACAGAACACGAATATCTCAAGGGGTAGTCTTGAAGCTCAAAATATTCAAGGCGATATGGTACATATTTGTTATAAGTAATATAGTATAGTACTAAATAATGCATCTTTTAATCAGACTGACGATGAAGCTTTAGCTCGTGCTCTAGCTCTGTCTATTATGGAACTTGATGAGTCTGCCGACCGAAGTCGGAGGAATGAACAGCGGAGTCCGACCGTTGCAGTGGGAGGTCAAAGGAGTTCTAAAGAAAAATGTTCCTTATCGTAGCATATTTTTATATATGCATGTATGAATAATAGATATTGAAAGATGTAACTTAAATGGTAGTGAATTAAATTGAATATAAAAAAATGTATCTGTATTATATTATGTATGTATTTATTTCTGTAATTATGTTAAAAATTTACTTCCAACTCAGTTTTCTGTCACGAATTGATAATTCATATTATTTGGTGAATATTTTGAGTTATCCATGTCACATAAATTTAAGAACTTTTTAATTACCATTTACTTGCTAATCAGTAATCAGGACTGTTGTATTGCTTAGCTTTTGGTTCCCTATAATAACTAGCAATATAAAACCGCTAGAAAGCCTTTGGACTGAGTTGGACGGTGCATTGAACACATTATAGCGTACCAATGTGTAACACAACCAACCAGACAGACCGAGGTTAAAGGTTGGCATAATTTGTATTAATTTAAAAAATATAATTGCTCAATTTTTTTCGATGCTCTTTATTAATACTTCCTCAAGTGTAGAAACTGACAACAATAATGAATGTAGATATATTAGATCAAAGTACTTCTTAAATATACGTACGTGTTTTATTAATTAAAAATTTTAAAATACTTTTTACATCACGAAACAATAAATATGTGTGCTTGTATGTATTTCAAGGAAATGTGTTATAAGTAAAAGGCAATATATACAAGAAATCATTTCTATAGAACAAGTTTACTTTTGACTATTTAAAACATCGTCAGCAAGTTCTACTCCCTCAGGAACAAATGTGGTAACAACAGAACTATCAAAACTAACTTTCTTTTCTATTGCTTTTTTTTGTCCATTATGACCTTCGTTTGATGATATGCTCGCCTTGCGCGTTGCAGAAAAACTAACAATGCTCTCAGCAGCTAGTATGCTAGCACTTGATAACAAAATTGAAACTTGTTCCGCCGAAGGACAACCGGTTATAGTCATATCATCGTTAGAGTAACCATTTGTTGAAAGAATCTGTTCTAATTTTACGAAAGAGCTGATAATATTGTTCTGAAAAAAAAAAAAAACACTCACTTTAGTATGGTTTTTATATAATAAATAAAAAACTTACTCGTATCGGTCTGAATATGATGAATTCTGTATCTCGATTACTGAGATATAATTGCATAGATCGTTGTAGAATACATAGTTTATTTTTTATTAACCTCTGTGTCTCTTGAATTATACTACTTATATGCTGGGGACTTGCCCATGGACTATGGCGAAGGTTATAATTGATTTTGCTGGAACTAGAAGGTCCTTGCTTCTGATCACCTGCGCCTTGCAATAGTAGTGCTTGAGCCTTGTCTAGAAACCCAAGTAATGGGCTCACTAACATATTTACGGAGTCTTTTATAAATCGTTCGCAAACATACTTTAGTTGCTGGTCAACTTCTTTTCGGGAATCTACTAAGTGCTCTTTAATTTGCGGAGTTCCTTCTAAAAGGAATTCCAATAGTGCATTATTACTTCCCATTGAAAAAAGTTGTTTTCGTTTTTGTAAAAGCCCGAATGCTGCAGTTTTCACTTTGCTGAAATCAAGAGACGTTTCCTTTACAGTGAAGTCAACACGAAAAGGAGCAATTTGTTCTCGAAGAATTAAGAGATGTTTAATTTCAAAAAGTTCACCATCTATAGGAGTCTGAGTACAGAATAATTAATTTTAAAAATGATATCATTAATGACAAAAATTATGTGTGAGCTTACTTTTGAAGATGTAATTTTTCCTGCAGCTTTAGAAACACTTTGAATGCATAATTTTAATGCTTCTTGAGAGAGACCCTGAAAAACAGGCCTGTCCACACATCGATACAATCTCGACAAACACACCAGAGTTCTTCGAACTGTTGGATACCACATTCCATGCAAGTCCGCTGGAGAATCTATTAAAAAAATGTTATCAAATGGTTATACATATTTAACATGCTCTTACTAAGATTTCGCATTCTAAAACTCGTATCAACGCTTTCAACTTCTGTAACACTTGATGCGCTTGATAATAGTGATGATCTTGAATCTGAACGTTTAATTGGGTGTTCTTGCAGTGACATTGCAATACTCTGTGAAATAGAAAACATGTAGGTACAGTTGATATGTATATTTTACAAAACGCAACAATGAAACTTCTTAATAAAAAAAAAAATAATATCTACACGATCCACCCTTAGACTTAAGGCACACCAAGGTGCTTGCTACCAGTCCCGTTATTGATATCAAACAATTAATTGCTGTACAGATTCTCCAAAACAACCAAAAACCATAGTCAAATTCTCAAGTATAAACAAGTAACATCAATTGAGTAATAGAGCCCTCTCTTGAAGAAAGAAGTGGCTCTGTATAAGACACTGATCATCCAGGTCCTGCTATACGGCGCGGAGGCATGGACTATCTCGATAGCGGAAGATGAAGTCCTTGGTCTCTTTGAGAGAAAAGTTTTACGTGCGATCTTTGGTCCTGTTTGTGTTGACGAGTTCTCGAGGAGAAGATTGAACCACGAACTGTACAGCGACATGAGCCTAGTTAGGCATCCATGGATCTAATGTCTATGGTGGTTAGGTCATGTGAATGGATGGACATCACGGCTCCGGGCCGAAGAATCTTCGAATACGAACTTGTGTGGCAACGCAACAAAGGACGCCCGCGTTTTAGGTGGCGCACCTAAGTGGAGAAGAACCTCAATCAACTTGATGTGCGAAACTGGAGACAGCATGCCATAGATCGCGCTAGTTGCCCAGGTCCACCCCGGACTGTAGCGCCACACAAAGAAAAATAACTGAATATGGGGTTACTTATTTAAGATCATAATTTATTTTGAAAAGTTTACTAGTATTAAACAAATCAAAGTTATAATAAGTAAATGTTACTGTGTGATTATGATTATTTCAATATTGGAATGTGATTACAAATTGAAGATTTGAAATTATCATGTCACAACATGAAAAATGCATGGTCAGTTATGTACATACAAACGTATTCTGTTCAGGAACCTTTTTTAGAATATATACATCGATTAGTAAGAATAAAAAACAGTTAGAATTTCACTTACCTCCATCATTTCTAATTTCTCAGGGTAAGCAAGATCACCGGCTGATGGGTTGTAATTTAAAATATCAGACTGCAAATACAAATGCGCCCGGAATACTAATCTTTCTTGAACATCTTGCAACATTTGATTAGCAGTGCGAGAAAAAGCCTCTAACTGGTCAGCTAAAACATTGTAATAAAAAAATCACCCATCAGGTTATAACATTTATAGGATGCTTAAGGTTCGACTCCGTCAGATGCTGTGAAGGTAATGCTACATATTTTATCTTTGTATATCACTACTATACACCTCGACATCAGACCCAAAGAGACTGTGTGCTACCCTTTGGTCATATCACTATTCTATACCTTTTATCGGAAAAAATTTCGAATGATCCTCCACAGACTATACATATCATATATTAATCTAAACCTAATCTAAACATTTTCCCAACACTGAGTTAAAGCATTTATCCCACACAATACACATTATCGGTAGTTATGGTAGTTGTTTTCCATAGAGATATATACATTTTAGAGAATTTTAATTTTTAGTTATCAGGGTTTTTCACAAACGAATTTCAGTTAAGTCAATAAGTTAGTTTGTATATAAGTATACAAGGTGATTTGTGTATCTTTTCACTTAAATGGGTTTTTCGCTTAAACTAGTAGGTTTTAAGGGGGTTTTACTGTATGTTTATAATACTATATCCTTTTCAGATAAAATCAAATAAATTTATTATAAATATTAAAAACTCACGATTTTGCTGCACTTGTTCCTCTATCATTTCAATCCTTAAAATGCTACATATTTCAGCTAACGTCTCTAAATGGTTTATGTGGATTATCACTGGCCGCATTGTGTCATAGAGTATTGTACATAATCCCTCTAGATAAGAACTGTAATTATCAAAATATTAATATTTTTAAATAAAATTCAATTTAAATATATTTACGTTAGTTGTTCGCTTGGTAAGGAAAAATACTGAAAAAATAATCGGTGCTCATCCTGACAAACATTCACAAGAAACCCACACGCACTTCGCATGAGTGAACATTGATCTCCCTTATGGCTCATTCGCAAATCATATATTGCCTTTTCCACTGCTGAGGACATTATATTTGCTCGTTCTGATAAATAATTGTTGTGCATTTCGGACAGTAGTTGTTCATACTCCGATGCGTGGGAGATACGACGTTCAACCAATTCCGAAATTCGTTTAATTTTTACAGCATACGTTTGGTATTTCCCATAATACAGTGCAAAAGCGGCTTCAGCCTGAGGTCTAGTCTCTTGAGATCCAACATTCTTTGCGCTTAACGTCAAATGAGTAGCTTGTGACATTATGGTCGTAACATAATTTTTTATTAAATTTATTGCTTTTGATAGAATGTGCTTGTATTTAACAACATATGCGGACGAATCTTTATAGTTTGCCTTAAATTAAATAAAAAATAATATGATAATATGCGAAATATTTAAAATGTATGTAGATATTCACATTTCCTTGAAGATACTCCAAGCATTCATCTATTTTGTTCAAACATTCCTTAAAAGATTCACTCGCCACCGACATCGTTGGACTTTGGATGCGTTGATAGAGCAGCTCAACTTGATTGAAAAACTGCAACCGTTTCTTAATTTCTTCGTTAATTTCCTGCATTTTGTTTTGTTCATCTATAAGTTGTTGGCTTGCAGTGTTCAAAGAACTTGTTTTATGCGAAACAAATTCATATTGCGAGTTTAAATTAATTAGTTTTCTCATTGCTAAGTCTATCTTTTCCAGCATAATTTGGCATTCATTGCTCCGCGTTTCTAATTGACGCAAGTATCTTTCGTAAGTAATGTGCGAATGCGAATGGATTTCATCATTTACTCGGTCGTACCATAACAAGAAGTCATGTGTGCTGCAGATAGCAGATAAAGATCCAAGGAGGTCTTTGTAAGTGTTACTTACATGGTCCGGTGCATTAGCCATTATTAGTTTGCTGTCACAACCCGAGTCAATTAATTCATCATCTTCCACCTTGAACGATAACATTATTGAATATAGTAGTGCCCTTAATATTATAACTACATAAATACACGAGTGTAACATTTAGTCCTACCTCTTCAAATTGCCTTTTCCATTTGGATGTCAATATTTCTATACATATTTCCTGCTTACGTGTAAGTTTTGCTGTTGCGGTCTCTTTAGATTCCCACCGTAGTAATCGATTTCGTATTTTTTTAAGATTTTCATTTTCACTTTGAACTGAAGCTATATCAACCATGCTTGGAAAGAAAAATTGTATTTCAAAGTATTCTCAAAACTTCGTTCTTATCCGATCAAGATAATAAGTATTTGTTATTTATGTTGACAGATGACGTTTGCCGTTTTGGGATTTATCTCTGAGGAATAATATAAATTCCAATGACACTCAAAATGAAAAATTCCAAAAAACTGTTTTTTGAAAATAGTGTGCTACACATACTGCTACAGATAGTGTTATGAGAATTCCAGAATATATATACACTTACTTCTACTATGACCATTCCTACTTTATTTCTGAATTAAACTATGGAGTCATTTGACATCAGAAATCTATTATTAATAATGAAATTAGTTAATTTCTGCTTGTGACAAAATATATTATAACCAAAAAATAAACCGATTGAAAAAGGTACACTTTGTTATGCCCATGTGTCAATTACAATATAATTGTTGCTGCATCTGAATTTTGTATAAACGTTAAAAAATCCTGCAAGGCAATATTATTGCCGGCCTTAGTGTTCAAAGGGAAATTAAAATAAAGCTATGTTTACTTACTTCATAGCTACAAGATATGAATATCATATATCATAACACTGAAACTATGTGAGCAATTTCTCATATTATACTATGTATGCGAGATTGTCCAATTTCGGCATCGACAGTGAAATGTCGAAAGTATTATATTTTTCCAAACAAAACAATAAAACAAAATCTGGCAAGAAATGGCAAATTATTTAACTGCTCACTGTGACAAATCTACTAGTCCTCCTTGCTAACTATACAAAGTAGAATACATTGAAATGTAGGTACCTAATTGATGCAATTTTGAAATAGATTTATTGTATTGGAAATTGGGCAATTTTGATCCCTATTTTGCCTAGTGGGAACAAACCTTGAATCTATCAGCAACATTTCAGAAAAGAAATGTCCCAACCAGAAATTAACTCGTATAATATTAGTCGATTTCTGGTCCCAACAAGCAACTTACACTGGAAGTTATATTACAGTTCACATATGCGTAGACAAATTCCCATTGGAAATTTCGAATATTCGTTTCAGTATGATGTTTGGTCAGTGAAATGTCATTCGTTTAAAAAAAAATTTATAAATTGACAATGTTTTTCTCTTCGTCGATCGGAATTGTTAATTTTTAGAGTGATATGGCGCCTCAACCGGTTGTTACTGGACTGTCCCCAAAGGAGGGTCCTCCAGGGACACGGGTCATAATAAGGGGCGAATTTTTGGGAGCTCGAGCAAATGATCTTGTTGGTAAGCCAATGATATTAAAAATATATACATACATAAATATTCATACATACATATGTAGATAAGTAAATACACTTTATATTATTAAATGGTGTTTTTGATAATTATTAATATGATATCCAAACAAGTGGAAAACGTATTTTCTATGCAAATTATATTGGCATAGCATGATGTGAGTATTGAGCGTGTTTCCGCACTACTTAAGTACCCATCTCGAAGAGTTCTCCTCTTCCGTTCGACAGTCCTATATCCGTAGCAGAATTTTACTTTGATAAACTGAATTGATCATAATGTTTTCTTCCGTATAGTGTTTGACGAGACGGCATAATACAATATTTAGTTTTGTCCTCATTTATTCTAAGACCAGCCTGTTTCGCCCGTTCTCGAATCTTGGATGTGCGTATCATATCTCTTCGAAAAACCGAACACCTTACAGCTCTTTTTTTAAAGAAGTCATATTAAAACTTTCATCGATAGATTACTGTAAACTTACTAATTACATTAGTAAATATTTAAATATTAATACATTACAAAATATTTTAAAAATATGTAGAAAAGCGGAATACTTTGACATTCTGTATATCAAAACAGAAGGAAATAAAGAAACATGTCGAACACGAACACTAGAAGTCTAATCTTAGCATATATTTTTTTCCAAAACTTCGGAATTACTTGGTGGCATAGCGTTATGGACAGCTCCTTTAATGTCTCTCCAAAGATTTTCAATATGGTTTTTGTCAGGAGACTGAGCCGACCAGTTCATAACTTGAACCATTTACCTGAAACCATTATTTTTTGCTTTGGGACTAGTATGCTTTCGGGTCATTAATTACCGCTAACAGTAGTTGAAAATGTCTACATTAATATTTTGAATCGTGATTCCGCCAATAAGTTTACAAATGTTACGTGGAAATTCCTATCTTATTTCTTATCTTTTGTCCCGCTTTTTATTGGACTTCTTGCTGCTAATCATCTTCGTACAGTCATGTCGCCCATGTGAAATTTAGTTCCTACTTGGTTTGTGTAACGAATTTGGATTGCCGATTTATTCTATGTTGCGGGAACAATTGCATTCGCATTTCTTCACCCCATTTTTCGATATGATTCTAAATTAATTTTACTTTGTTGGTCAGTGCCAATGTTTACCGTGACACAGGCCGAGTAAAAGAAAGAAAGGTCTTCAATATAAAACGTTATTCTACCATCATAGCATATATTTTAAGGTTTTCTTTCCTTGTACCTATTTACAAAATGATGATACTATGATATAGATATTTTAATTGATAAAATGAAATATGATGAAACTAATAGCTTTTTTCCGAGCAAAGGTTTGACTATTTGTGGTTCTGACTGTCTTCTATCGGCGGAGTGGAAAAGTTCTAATAAAATTATTGCACGTACTGGTCCTGCAAAAGGTAAAGGAGACATTATTGTTACAACACTTAGCGGTGGCGTTGGCACATCAACAGTTCAGTTCCGTGCTTATCATGAAACGATTGGACCTCTTAAGGAGTCGGCTGTCTGGATTGAAGAATCTCCAACGCAGACTTTATCTTGGGGCAGACGAACGTTAGCACAATCTGGTTATACTCAAGAGGACCCCTTGGGATTGTCTATTGAAGGAAATGAACAAAAAATTCCGGAGGATTTGAGGGAACTTTTTCCAGATTGCAGCGGCGATTTATCGCAAGAAAATTTTTCACCGTCATGGTTTTTATTAGAAAATCATCTTGCAACTTCATTCGAGGATCTAAAAGCTGGTTTGTCGTACTTAAAACGAAAGGTGGAAAGCCAAAAAGAGGGACAACTTTCGTTTTTAAAATCAAATGCTGGATCTGTGATAGATCAGCTGGACACATTGATGAATATAAGAGATAAATTCCAAGAAGATGTAAAAGCGCAGGGACGCGATCCGCTTTCTGTTCTTCATGATTCAATTAAAAGTGCGTGCATTTGTTACAACCATAAAACATTAGTACATATTTTAAATATTATTCCAGGTTCCATTGTGGAATCCAAGAATATTTTCAATGATGTGTTAGTAAGAAAAGAAAAGGCTGATTCTACCAGAGCAGTACTTCTTGCACTTTCAAGACATAAGTAGGATATCAAATGACATAAAAGTATATCCTGTACAATACAATTTCCTTTAGATTCCTTTTTTCTTTACCGAATTCTGTTGACCGACGTGCTGCGGCAGGTGACTACGATATTCTTGTAAGCGATTATTCAAGGGCAAAAAATTTGTTTGGCAAAACCGAAATACCAGTGAGTTGAAACAAAATTTATAAAACTAAACAACCAACTCTTAAATGCTAATAATTTAATTGTAAAGATTTTTAAAAGGGTTCTGGATGAAGTTGATCAACGTGTACTACACATAAGAAAAGAACTGCACGAAAAAGTAATTAAAATGCCTCAAAGTGTTGAACAGCAGAAGAAATTTATTAAAGCGTTAACCAACATCGAGGTGAGGAAAAAATTATAAACATTTTGAATAAATTATACAATGTTATGAATATGAAACAGTTACAACAGAGTGGAAACCAACACAGTGATAAAAGTAAGGATACCGATCCTGCTTGGGATGCAATAGATGCACGTGCAAAATATTTGGAGCTAACCTTTAAGCATACTTTCGATCAATATTCATCTAAAGACTTGGGGCCAGAAAGTAATCACTTCATTAGATTAAAACAATTAAATATAATTCAAACAATTTTATAGAAACAAAAAATCGTGACCCTAATCAAGCGCCTAACCGAGTGATTTTTTGTGAAGAAATATGTGAAATTGCAGCTTCACAAATCCCCGATTTATGGAGGCTTGGGCAACTTTATTTTACTGGAGAGTTACGGGGTCCGCATGATCCAAAACCAGGTGACTTTAAAGTACATTTTAAACACCATCGTTATGTTTGTTCATAATTTAACTTGACCTCATACATTGCAGCGCATGGTATTGACTGCTATTGAAAAGTTCTGTAATTATCTACGAGTAACTATTTTGATTGCGTCTGATCTCCGGGCTTTGCGTCAAACCACTGGAATTTCATGGCCAATAGGCTCTTCTTCGGCGACGCACCAGTTTTTACCCTGGATTCAACAGTGCCTTCGATACATTCGCATTACATATGCTACTTTGATTCGCTTGGATTTACCAAACAATGCATTGGACATAATTCAAAAACTGATTAATGATGTTCGATTGTTTTGTTTTTCGATTATATTCAAGCGGTCTAACGATAGAGTAAAGAAAATGGGAACACGAGAAAGTTGGATTACAGGTGTTGATGAATTTCCGGGTGCCACAATGCTACCGTCAATGTTGGAAGAAATAATTGTGGAAACTCTCGAAGAAGGTCAGAATACGTGCATGAATCCAGAGATTAGGTATTTATCAAATAAAATGAAAAAAATTCTCTGATAATAAAATTAATATTTGTTTTCATATCATCCATTTCAAAGGGAAGGAAACCTTTTAGAACCGCAATCAGATGGTCAACGTGAGGTCTCCCAAAGATTACAGGAAATGCTGTCCACTTTTTGTGGGGTTATTGAAGAACTTGCATTCCAAACGAACGATGATGAAGCTAACACGTCGACTATATCACAGCTGCTAGGTTTTCCAAATTCCCAACAAAGCGGTCCAGATAGTAAAATGTGGGGCTCAGTTGTCTCTTGGGAGCAACGTATGTTATGCTGCTTAGCTAATTGCGCATATTGCAGCAAAAGTTTTTTTTCACACATTGGAACAGTATTTGTAAAATTTGGATATCCGTTACCCAATTTAGCTATAGAAACGTCACGATACTCGATTAATCAACTTTTTACAAATTTGCTTGAAGCTTATGTTGAGCATAAAGGAGATCCTCTGGTAGGAACTATTGAACCTTCCATGTATTTGGGACGTTTCCAATGGGACAATGAAGTAGAAATTGGGAAATTGCGTCCTTATGCTCACGAATGTTGTGACAATTTAGTAGGAGTGTACTCAGAGATTTTTACGATTTGCCCATCAGTCCTTAGATCAATACTGGAACCACTTGTCCAAACAGTTGCTGAGGAATTGGCACGTCTTATGAGCTGTGTACAAAAATTTAGTTACACAGGTGTTATTCAAGCTAATTTGGACATACGGTTGATGAGAGATGTGCTAAAATTGTATAGCAATGAGACGGCAAAGTAAGTAATAAAAAGCAATATTTTTTTCATATTATAATATAATAATATCAACCTAAACCGCAGGTCGTTTTTTTTGGAAGCGCTTGATGCTATAAACCCGCAAATGAACGCAGAACAATGCAAAAAAGTTGACACTATACTTCAAGATGTAAAAGAAAAAATGAAACTTCATTACGCTTGTTTTTCTGTTATCAATCCGTAAACCAGTATATGTTTCCACTTTTTTAATAACTAAATATTATTGTAATGTTATTAACATAAACCGCAGGTCGTTTTTTTTGGAAGCGCTTGATGCTATAGACCCACAAATAAACTTCAAGATTTAAAAGAAAAAATGAAACTTGGTTATGATTGTTTTTCTGTTATCAATCCCTATATATATACATACATATCTATATGCACGTATGTTTATACTTTTTTAATAACTTGTCTCGCCTTTGATGATTATATCCATAATAAAAACAAGTATTGCAACAAATTGGAATATTTATTTGTTATAATTATTACAGTTACATCTGAATATAAAATAATTTAAATAAACCAAAATAATTATGTTTAATTATATCAAATGTTTTGCAATATCTAAAACTTAAAATCGAATGATGAATTTTCATCCAGATTTTGAAATTTATGAACATTTTCTTTTATAGCCCGTTCCACATCAATTTGGTTGAATTTTTCTTGTATTCGAATTTTGATTGGATTCTCAATTGCAGCCATTATTTGATAGCGCAACATATTAGGTAATACATTAACCAAGAATTCCATGATATAATCAATAGTACCCGCGCCATCGCAACGTACTTGAATATTCCCCAGATCTATTTGAAGATCATTGATTTGAGGTTTTTGACGGGTATCTAATGATTGGCTTACATTAACGGTCACCTTAATATGCTGAACAGTAAATTGTGCGTGCCCAACTCTTGACACAAAACCAACACCAAAACCTACTTCCCATTGAGTCGCACCGCTTATTTTTTGTGTTCCAACTTGAAAACTTAGGGATATTGTGTTGTTTTCCATTGAAATTGTCATATTACCTACACGATAGAAAGATGATACTCCAGTAATCCACGTATTTACCATTTGCATTGAAAAAACGCCAACTGTGCGGTTGTAGTTGGGCACATGATAGGGATCGTATCCCATTGTACGGACTCTTTTTCGAGCCTCAGATATTGCCATATCTAAGGGTGATATAGAGTTCGGTAGTTTCCTGTCACCCATTAGATTCTTAATATTATTGTTTATCTCTTCTCTAAGCTGCTTATCGGCTTCTTTCAGCATGAACGGTTTCATGGCATCAAATACCAAATTCGGAGCTGAATTAATAATACTTTGAAAGACAGTTCCCAAAAAACCAAGATTTTGAAAATCCATAGACATATCGGAAAATGTAAGATCCATATTAATTTGTTCGGTTGTAAGCTTGCCGTCTAATTGCACTCCAAGTGTGGCAGTGGCTTTTGCCATAACATTTTTTAGTATAACTGTAAAGGGACCTTGCGCCTTAGAGAAGAATGAACTTAAAGTATATGAACCTTTGACTGTCATTGTATCTAATTGAATTCCAGCGTAAACCTTAAAAGTAAATAATTGTTAATACCCTAAGCTAAATCAATTCATTGGAAATACCTTCATTTCCTTGAGGTCTGCGTTAACTTGTTTGATACGAAACTTGGATAAGCCGTGAGCCTTAACATTTTTCATATTTAAGGAAGACATTGCTATACTCTTTGTCATATCTGGAACTTCCATCGGATCAGGTATAGGTGCCCCTGGAAATCCTATTGGGTCTTCTTGTTTGTAGTGTTCAAGTATTGCAAGTAATTGAGCTGCAACTCTATTTTCGGTTACCTGCAGATTATGTTCATCCACATTTGCCGGTGACGAGTCATCTTCCTCATGAGAATAAGAATTTTCACCTGATAAAATTAAACACATTTTTTCTCTGTAGAACACTTTACGTTGTATTTTTTACCATCATCGTATGCACAGTTGATACTTGAAGTTAATAGAAAAACAATGATCCATGTTATGCACGTCATTTTACGCAGTTTTTTTTAAAGAAAACTACTTTGAAGTGATAGAACCCTTATTTTGTGAAAAATAAATTATAATTTAAAGAGTAAGTGTCCGTACCACCGTACCGGAAAACTGATAATGAATGCACAGCCTATATTGTCTGGATCTTTAAATGGTCAAGGGTCGCGCGATTGTGAGATAATGGCTGAAAGTAATGATTGTGTGTTAAACAGATTGCTTCTCCTCATTTTGCAAGTACATACAAACATGTGTTTATATGTATGTATGTATGTACAAGTATTTGTACTGTTTAAGTAGAACTTGAGACAGTGTGATGTTTTGACAAGATATTGCTGAGTTTCAATTCGAATAAGGCAGTTTGTTGATTTAAATTGTTCGTACATTGTTTATAAATTATAATATGAAGATAGTTATCGATAAAAAGTCTTATTCTTCATATGTACATAGATCTGTAAATCACACATACATAGTTCATATTGGTTTCATAACCGACGAGTAAAAAAAAACTAAATGGCCAGTAAATTAAAAAATCTAAAATATGTTTTATTCTTATTTCTTTGATACTTGGGCCTTAAATATATTTATTGTTAAGTCTAAATATACATATATATTTATATATACACATATATGTATGCATTTATATATCTAGAACCATAGAAAATCTTATGAATAGTCTTAGGTCTAAATTTTGCATTGTTTTTTTTAACGTGGAACTAAACATTTTTCAGATTAATTAATAATTCGACGGGCACTAAATTAAATAAAAATTAACTATAAAATTTCGGTACAAAAATTATCTAACATTTTAGTTTCTACTATAACTTACACTTATTACCTAAGGGAGTAATCATATTCAAGGAAAGGCAGGTAAACGGCAATCCGATTAGAATTCTGTCTCAACAACTTCATGTAATGACGGGTGAGATATTGATAATGGTGAGTCTCCTGTTGAAGCATGTGAACTCGTCAAATAGTCATCATCTTGAAATAGCTCAGAGGTGAATGAGCTAGGAGATGTAACTATGATTGGGGATAAGGTAAATGTAGTTGGAGTTGTTGAGAGAGACATTGATGCAGTTTTTGATTGTGAAACACTATGTGATGGTACTGTGTGCACCGTAATTAAATTATTTTGTTTTGTATACGCAGAAACTTGGTTGCTTGAGCCCATAGAAGATTTATTATTTGATGACAATTGCTGTGGTGTTGGTTGCTGCATAATTATCTGCGGCAATGTCGTACTGATTTCTGGAATTTGATGTATCGATGAAGAAAGTTGAGAATTTGTGTTTGGGACAATAAACGTGCTGCCGGTGTTGTTGTGTGAAATTGAGTGGATTCTTTGCACATTCGGTTGCTTTTGATGCGATGCGGATGTAAATACATTAACAACTGAAATAACAAGGGAAATATCCATGAAAATGTATTCATACAATTTAAACTACTAACATAAAATTTAAATACTTTTTAGATATTCACTTATAAGTAATTTTGACTACTAAAACGGTGAATTATGATATCTTATATTTAGTGAAGTGGAAAATAATTCGTCAGCAATGAATGTGAAATAAATTAAAATAGGTGTATGCATATTTAGTTTAATAATATGATAAATTACATATGTAAGTTCAAAAATAAATTAAATGAATCGATTTAATAAATAAATGTGTACCTTGATATTTTCCCTCCGGCGATTGAATTAAGAGCGATTCTTGTGAAAGGCTTTCTAGTTGCATTACGCCTTGATCTCTTTGTACTTTATTTGTATTCGTTGGCGTATATGTTTGTTTCAGATTTTGTTGCTGCTGTTGATGCAGTGTTTGGCTTCGATGTGGAAGAGGTCCCGTATTCGACATTACAGTCAACCTCGATGCTGCTGGGAGCTCGTTTGGTACGTAATCTTTTTGGTTCCTAAACGAGGGTGTGGACATCAGATGTTTGTTGGTATTTTGATGATCTTTTGTTATGGGAAGATCTCCCGTGAGATTTGTATTGTCATCTGCCATATAGATTTCATAGCAAGCAAGTTCAGGTATAACAGGTATGACTTTGCCACCGTCTGGTCGATGAGGATTTCTACATCCTCTGCACTTGCAGCCAATGCACGATTTAGAGTCTACATAACAAGGACACCGTTGCCCACAACACGTTAGTTTGCCAGGTGTTGCTGTTGCATTACCACATCGACAACCTCTCCGCTTGCTATTCTGTTTGGTAACTTGTCGAAAAAGAGTGGGGGTTGCTGCTTTCTGAAATTAAGATTATGAAATTAGTATGTCATCATATTATATACATATATATTTTTTACCCTTGGAGAATTTTCCTCGTCTACATCTGTTTTCCGTTTTATAGTTATTTTGTTGCCGATTCCTGTATATAAGACTGAATACATGGCTGTTCCATTTGAAACTGTTTTAATAGGTGGTGGATTCCTTATCTGCGTTGCTGCAGTAGCGCCTGGTGTCACCATAATTGTTTTGGTCTCTAATGGTGCGGCAGTTAGTACATTTCTATGCTGTTGAACAAAATTTGGAGGCTTATTAATCTGCCTCAATTTTATTGAAGAAGTCGCTACTGTGGGGACACTTGTACCAGCTGTGTTTATTGAAACGGAAGTATTGTTAAGACGTGATGCAACTGATGAAGCAGTTTGTGTGACAGTAACTGGAATTGCTAGAGACATATCAATCATTGGAAATTCCTGTTTTATTATAAGAGGCAGCTGAGAAGTTGTTCCGGTAAAAACTTGTGTGGTAGGATTTGACGCAGGCACTGAGTTCGCAATATTTTGATTCAACTTTGCGTATGTTTTCGGCAGGTCTGTAGTAAAAGCCATAAGAATGTCTTCAAAATTTGCACCTTCTTCAATGAGTTCTACTAAACTTAAATTCGGAATAATGATACCACTCACGACACTGCTTGTTTGAATCGATTGC
Source organism: Eristalis arbustorum (assembly GCA_916610145.1). Taxonomy (NCBI): domain Eukaryota; kingdom Metazoa; phylum Arthropoda; class Insecta; order Diptera; family Syrphidae; genus Eristalis; species Eristalis arbustorum. Next base: position 114,815 of record OU744317.1, read on the forward strand.
TTACAAATAAAACTGTATAATGTTGTCGACATTATATGTTCACACATGCCTTTGTAACATTGAAGCAAAATACGCATTTGCTTGTTTTCTTCATAAGTTCGAAAATCTTGGCAATCTTTACAATAATTGCAAGTGGGCCTGACATTCTTTCTTCCACGTACACATAAACGACACACATTATGTTGACATTTTGCATCCTTTGGAGAAAACGGATCCTTAAGAAGCCGTCCGCACACGGCACATGACATAGACTGTCGGAGGTATGGTACCAATCGATACAAATCCGCAATTTTGTGATCTTGAGCATTGGGATCATTATGCAGGATGATCCTGGATGTGGACACATACAGACTAATCGCATTCATTCCAATGGCGAAATAGTTTTATAACGAACAAATATTTATGAATTTTTCAACATTTCAACGAGATTAGAGGTTTATTAGGAGTAATGTATTTTTTTTATAAGCTATAGGGATCTGCACTTTTTATATATTGTTACAGGAATACGAATCTAACCTGAACACCGTTTATTTACAATTAGAATTTTTAAGGACTATAAAGTGCGCGTTATAATCATCGCGTCCAAATTTCTTATATTTTTGTTTACAAATAAAAGGTTTTTTTCCACAAAAAAGGGGTATATTTCTGGTGTTTTTTATTTAATAAAACTACTTTTCTAAATGTTTTTTTTTATACGAAGCGAATATTGAAAAACGATTCAGAATCCCAAACAACATATATATTTTCGCCGATTTATTTTTTGGCGTTTTCTTATGATGCTGTCATCCGTGACATTTTACAGGTCCGCTTTTCTACATTGCCCTGTATTCCGCTTGGTAAGAATGCAAGAAAGGGGTGCATTCCATTATGATATTCTTATTCTAAAAATGTTAGTAATATTTTTTTATTAAATTTATTATTTGTTAATTAATTGAATTTATTATGTTTTATTGTTATCTAAAATTATAGTGTTTCGGTTGCTTTCACAAAATTTGGTTGCAAATCAATTTTGTTTATGACCGCTGGCTCCTGGATGTATGCAGTATTATTAAATACGAAAGAACACATAAATAACGCCGAAAATTATAACAATATATTTTAATTGACAACAGAGCTCAGCTAACTGGCACCTTTATTTTACCTCGCTTAGGGAGATTTATAAGTATTCAATTTAAAACACAACTGAAATAAGAACTAAATTAATGGTATTTGCTGGTTTATTTTTGTTACACCTTATATAATATTCCTTGTTTAAATTTTTTTTACATAGTTTGCACTGTTTTTTGGTTTCATAAAAAATAATGTCAACGTTACCAAAAACATAATTTGAAACGTTTTTTTTATAACAAGGCAATGTTTTTACTTTGTTAACGGAAGAATACTATTCTTATTTTTGTTATTAACACCGTTATTATATTACCGGCGAAGAGTTTTAAAAAACAATTAAACGTTTACCATTGTATTACAAATATAAAATGTTTAAGTCGGAATGTATATATAAATATGTTCGAACAACATTGTAGAATGATTTCGAAATCTTTGTAGTAAATACACTTGTTTAAAACACGCAATGTATTAGAGAACGAGATAAACACACGAGAACCAAACTTCTCTCAATATGTGTTCGGCTCGCTAAACAATTTTCAAAAAATGTTCTTTCGAAAATAATTTCCTAGAATATATCATTAATGTTCAGTTAGTGTTTCGTTCTCGTCGAGTGTTGTTCTCGTTTCCAAGAAGACCGTTTTATCTATTCTTTTTTTCATATTCGATGCTTATATTCAATACCAGCATTATTTCAAGAAAAAAACAATTTCAGTGTAATTGTTGTTTCAAAACCCTTCTAAATTTTCTACAAAGCGTGTGTTAAGAAATCATTCCTATGTACATAGGTGGGCAATGTTTTTCAAGTCAGCAGAAAAGAATCCCTAAATTAATGTGTATAATTACATAACTTAAATCAATTTGAACAAGAAATGTATTCAATTGGACGATACATAAGTGGAATGCGTGAATTTAGAAGTCAATAATATATGTGATAAATTCGAAATTTCTCCAAAATGTTCTGAAAATGCGGTCGTTTTTTATTTCTTGTATATACCCATGAGCAACGTATAAGTTTAACGAACTGAGTTCATTTCTATTTTTGAAGGACTTACACATCTAGATTTTCATGCAAGTTAGATGAAAGAATGCGTATTTGTGAAATGAAAGTTTTTAATAACTCCGGAGAAAAGGAGCTGCAGAAATTGTCGTTTAGTTGCTTACAAAGAGAAAAATACATAATTACATTAAAAAAGGAAGTGATAATAATTTGTTGAGTCTCATATACATATTATGTTAAGAAAAGTGAGAATGTAGTTCTATTTTTGGATACCGGACTACAGGAAAATTATAGAACCCAACGTGTGGAGAATATGCGGAATCGTTAAATTTAGATATGGGTTCATCCTACTTTCGTAGATGATTTCTGTGCTTTGTGCTAATTTTGTTCTCTATATAAATGTTTGTCGATTTTAAGTGGAATAGAAATAAAAAAGTATTGTATAAAAAACCTTTTCAAAATTATTTTTACATTTCAATGAACTTAACAACATTGCAGTTAACTTTTTTGTATCACGCTGTAATAATATTTAAATAACTATAATAACTATAAAAATAACTAAACAAATTAGATTAGCTGTAGAAATGCTAAAAGTCGTAATTTTAAGTGTTCTCAAAATATATCCGTATAATGTCTACTTTATCGTAAAAAAAATATCGGAACATATCCGAATGAGTTTTCAACTGTAATATGCATACATTATTTCTATAGAAATGGATAAAAATGTCAACTTTAGTATAGACAAACTTTTATTTGTAAAGATTATTAATTCACAGTACAATGTAGTAGATAACTCTTTCAAATGTTCAACCGTTTTTGAAATTCTTTTGTCACATATGAAATTAGCTCATATTCCTTAATATAATAGTGAGCAAAGTGATAAAAATACACCGAGAAATAATATGCACATATAAATATATATGTAATATATATGTACATACATATATCTGCATATTCATATCTGTATAATATTATATGATGAAAAGTAATTCTGAAAAATCATTTTTGTTTGCCTTTGATTTTTTATGAGCACAGAAACAGCAAACTATTAAGTGATATCATTCAAATAGATAATAATAGAATGTTTCACACTGTACAATCGTTCAAGCATAGCCTAATAGATCCGTCCCATATATGATGAAATGATTATTAAATAAATATATAAGAAATCCGATTTACGACAGCCTGAATTAATTAAAATAAACATTGATGCATTAAATAAAATAAACTAAGCTTATATGCCTATAATGATGTTGAACAATTCCACAAAAATGGTTTGCCACAAAATTTCTGTAGGCATTATGCTATTACAATATATTTATTCTTAATCATAAAAGAAAAACAAATACAATAATATTATTATTTCTTATTTAAATTCAAAGAAACTCAAATAAAGTGAATATAAATTAAATAGTCAGTTGCCTATGTTGCTTATGTTTTAACACCCTGGTATTACTAAGTGGGTAGCTTGGAATAGACATAAGGTGTTTTGTCTGAAAACAAAAAAAAAATAAAAATATTAAACGTGTAATACCTACAGTTTGAATTTCAACCTCGGGATTATTAAAATCTAATACCAATTCGGTCCATAATAGTATTGTAATTTATTAATGGTTGGAGTTAAGATCTGACAAAACCTCAGATAACATATAATCGCATATATGAATTTAAATACATATGTATGTTGCAATAACGTTAAGTTCACGCATGAACAGTTTGACTCTATTGGCGCTTTCATAATATTTGAAATTTTATGATAAATGTTGTATTTTTTAGGGTTAAATCGACGATTAACATGAATAAGCAGAACAAAATTTGGCACAAAGACTTATTAATTAGGCAAGATCTGTAATCATACAGTATTGCATTCTGTTGTTCGTCTCTATAAATAATCGGTTTAAAAGCGATATTATTTTTAGATTTTTTGACGCATTTGTGAAATCGAATGTAAGTGAAAAACATGTATTCCTGATTTTGGTTTCAGTTCTTCGCCTGTTAAATGAACTCTAAAAAAATTCAATTAAATTAAAGTATATGTGGCAGTGAATTTTTAAGTATATAAAAACTTATATAACTAGTGCATAAAAAAGGATAGATTAACATTGAAGAAAATGTCTGGGCAGCAGCCGCCGCCTTCGCATCAACCTCCATTTGGAACGAGCGGACGAGGTGTATGGAATCCACGAGCTAGCAATCCGACTTCACCGTCACCTTCTTTCATGTATCGGCCACAATCACCATGGACACCAGTTGCTCCTTCACCACCGCCAATTATTTCTGGACCTCGGAGACCATCTATGCAATCTCCTGGTCCAATTATAGGTTCTCCAATGAGCCCTACACCTGGTAGAATGCATGCCATGTCACCGGGGCCTCAAGGAGTTTCTGGATTACGTGGATCAAGAGGTGTGACTAACATTCCACATCCTCGACCTCAGTGGCCCCATCGTATGCCTCAACAATATTCTCCAGATATGCAATCGCCACAACCCTTTCAAGCTTCTTCATACGCAACAGCTCCAAATTACTATACACCTCCTCCGAAATTAGGTCCATCGCCTACAGCATTTGCTGGCGTTAATGGTCCTAGACCATTTCGACCAATGTACAACCCTACTCATCAGCAAAATCAAATATATGACCACGGGCATGGAATAAGTTCTTTTCAATTATCCCCAACCCCTTCGCCAGTTGTGTGTCAAGCTTCTCCTGAGATTTCGTATGTTAGTCAACCGCCCGCTTCTTTATACGAACAACATTCGCCGAAACCACAATTCGAATATGTTGGCGTTCCGTTGGAACCTCCACAACCTAAATCTTATATAATTTATGATGACGAAGAGGAACAAGGTCCGTCAACAGCCGAAATAATTGCTAACCAATCACAAGATTATATTGACGAAAAATTGGCGGAATATCAAATGACAATCCTGCAATTACAAGGTGAGTTCAGTTTTAATTGAAATATTATGTATGCATAGATATTAGGAAAATTTGGGAAATGATATAATTTCTATACACAACTTAATGTATACCAATCATGCTGCATTAATTTGAATTCGGAAGCGCTCTATCCAGATAAACTTTGCCCCAGTTCTTTCGATCAGTTCAATGCAGAACCTGAATTTTTTTCATTTAATGTTTGACGATGAACAAAACGGAGACTGTTGACTCTACAGTTTTAAGATTGTAATAAATAACAAGCATTTTTTATTCTACTTAACAAATATTTACATTTATTTTATGTTACGTTATTGTAATGTTTATTTTTTTGTTGATGTATTTGCCTGTTTTGTTTTCTGGCGCTTAAATACATTATGTTGAAGGTTTCAGGTGACATTGGCGACATGAAAAACATGCATTTTCAAGATTGATACAACTTACACTTAACGACTGCACTTGGGATTTATTGATCGATATTGCAAATGCAAACTGCACAGGAAATTTTCACCGCTTAAAGTCAATTGGCCTATGTTTGGAATCATACTCATGCATGGCATCAACAATTGTCGCCTTTGTATGTCCCTTTAAAAATGTTGCACGTACAACGCGTGCCCTGGCCATGTTGGAGCTATAGAATTTATATAGTTTATATAGAGTTTTTATAATTGTTTCAACCTTTGGTAAAACTTTCAGATTTCATCTCTGCCATCTCCTCGATGGCGCGCTTATTATGTTCTATTTTTCCTTCCTGAGAAGGCGGGTAAGGCTCACGGACACCTCTACATTTTCGTTGCGGTTTTGCTTTGTAGGATTAAAACTTCGCTGCATGTGCCTGTCTGCTATTGTTGTCACACCATGAGTTATTCTTGGGTTCGGTCCTAAGATCCATAACATCAGTGTATTCTTTCTCGAAACCGTTAACTCGGTTACCGAATGTGTCATGCAGGTTATGTTTCTGATGACCGTTATGAATAATGACCTCAAAAAGTCAGTCAGTCAACTTCTACATGGTATTAGAAAACTTATAAAAAAGGATCAATAAAATCGATAAAATCGTTTTCAATTTGACCAGAAAACAGAAATTAATTTGTATACATACCGTAGACATAGGCGTTCGCAGAAATTTTTCAAAGAGCAACTGGTTTAATTGTCGATGGATACCCAGTCATTATGTATAAGCAAAACCAGAAATGTGGAATATAAATAGGAGTAACAAAGCTGGAAGTTTGTTTTGTGATTCGATTCAGCGCTGTATAAAACTCGTTTCAAGACATCCATATATTTTTCAATGTTTTTCTGGGCAAACTGAAACGAAGTTTCCCGTTTTTACAGTTGACCTTTTTGCATGGATTTCTGCTATCTATAATACTGAGAGTTTTTTAAGCTGGTCCTGGATGCTGTATATGTATATATACTGTTGAACTTTTTATCTAAAGCCCGAAATATCGCGGAAATGTAGCATTCAAATAGCTTTGTCTCCCATGAGTGGTCGTAATACCCAAAATCAACTCTATATGCAGATATGTTTAGATCTAAAAAATGAGTCTCTAAAAAAAAATCGAAATAATATTTTAAATTCACGAAATACCGCTTTGGATTCGTTTTTCGCTTATAAGAACATATGTAAACAACGTATATGTATATTCAACAAACATTTCGGTTATGAAAATAGATTCTGCTTTTTAAATCGAAATGCTCAACTTCAAAACTATAGCCTGCGTTTGTTTTTCTGTGTATGCATGCATACAGCTATATATACATACAAACATATATATTACTTCTATTGGAGGAACTCTATTTCGAAAGAAAACTGCAAACTGCCTAAAATTGTTTACTTATTAATATATTCAGTGTGCCGGGTACATTAAGGTGCTCTATTTTATTTACTGAGTATGATTCCTTAAACAAGTTTATAAAATAATTCATATTTCATTGTTTTCATGTTAAGGAAAGTATTTTTGGTATAAAGTGTGCTTTGCGCACAGACTACCAAAGCATAACAGAATACATTATTACAATTTAAAGACATCTTCAAGTGCATTTGATATTCCCGTTGACAAAATATACACTTAATAGAAATATGTACATTCTACAATCTATTCCACAATGCTTTTTTTTAAAAAGCTTATACTTAATGGATAATATTTCATAAGAAAATTATTGCGGTTTCGACAAGAATATGATACGGTAGCTTATGTGCATACATAAAAATAGCACCTCCAACTTATTATACGCCTCTAAACTCACGTGCGCTAAGATTTTCCGTGGTGCTGTAATGTTCACTGTAATATAGATACTATTTGCTGAGATATTGTTTCATATAAACCACTACAACCGCATGGAATATTTTTACCTCATTATGTATGATAACTTATGATAATAAACTGATTGCTATTTCAGGGATCGATTTATTATCAACTAAATGCATGCATGCGGAAATCTAAATTATTAATTTTGGTGTTAAATGGACAATTCGATAATAATTTGTTGGCATTAATGCAAATTAACACACATCTCCTTAAGGTTATGCAAATTATTTGCGCGATAATGAAATCATATTTTAGTAGTAATCACAAATCAAAAATATCTATTATCATGTCATTGTTAGAGTGGTATAAGGTCTACTAGATCAACATCCCTCTTATGTTGAGCTTTGGTGACTGGTGTTGTAGCCAAGAAAGCAAAGCCGACACAAAACATTATTTTCTTTTCGAGACCGTTGTGTTGTCAGCTTTTGATTCTAGACAGGTTGCATAATAATATCTACAGGTTCTTCGAGTCAGGATTTTAGACCCAAGTTGTTTAGATAAACGGAAGTATCTACGGTTGTCAAGGAATGTAGAAAAATTACTTCAGAACCCGTTATCGATCGTGACGTTTTGTTGTATTTGTTGATTTTCTGTTCCTGCCATTGATAGTCGCCGTGAACGTTTCTTCCACTTCATGTTGGGAACGCGAAACCACTACTTAAATACCGTTCGTTCCTCGACGATACCTACGGAACACGGATGCCTTAAGGTGGCGCTACAATCCGGGGTGAAACCGCGCCTCAACCAACGAGCGTCTTCAACCGGGTCTATCTTTAACTAGCTGCCTCCATTTTCGCACGTATATTTGGTTGAGGTCCCTTTCCACTTGCGTTCTGTGTATTCAAAGACCGTCCGTACAAGCAGTCGACGAAGATTCAGTTGTGGACGATCTAGTCTAGATGACCTTAGATGATAATTCCGTATTCCCTATATGGACGATGTGAAGAGAACGATATCAGAGGTGAATATCAAAATAGGATATGCAGATCGCTTCCAACACATGTCTAAGACGCTGCGTCATTAGACTCTCCCGTCAAAATCCGCAGATATTTAAAAACGAGGTAGCTCATTTCTCTCTCTCCCTTTATACTTCGGCCGTGCTGTGACTTGTCCCGGACACATAAGGATATTCGTGATACCTTCATCAAGTGCAAATTAAAAAAAAACATTTGAACATTTGCAGACTGCATTTGACAGCATTCATTGAACGAACTGTACATCGCCAAGGAAGGTACCTTAATAAATGTAGCTGGGCACATTTTTCTGACACATGCTTATAAAGAAATATACAAAGTACACACCTTCTTACAGTTTTTACACATCGAAAAATGTATTGTAATGATTTCATACATTAAGGTTATTTAAGGGTCAATTAAAGGGAAATAATTAAAAACGAGAGGTGTGATCAATTTTCCAAATCCGAAGATCCAATGGCAATTTCCAAATAAATGTACTATTGAAATTAGATTAGTATTTTAATTAAAATTCAATTAAATCCATTAAAATTCAGTACGCGCTCTGTAAAGGAAACCGATGAAAATTAGAGCAGTTTAGTTTATTTAATATTTTGCCGAAATATAACCGAAAAGTTAAGTCGTGAAATAGAATTTAAACTGTAAAAAGAGTATTTCACTTTCTAAAAGAAAGGGAAAGTACTATGTATAATTTAATTCATATAAGAATTGTACATAATGTTAATATAATCTTTCGTACAAATACGACGGCCAGTTCTTTAAATTTTTGAAAATTAAGGCAAATTGAAGACAAATCATCATCAACATTTCAGTGGTAAATAACTCTTTAAGGAAGTTATTAACGGATGTCTTCATTTCGCGTCAGAGTATGTATGTATTTTCATGCTTGACAATTGGTACCTATTACCATGAAATTATCTAGAAATCGAAGAGTGTTCCTCTGAAGTGAGGTAGAAACTGCATAGCTTTGAAGACATGACCAGACATTTGGAGGAAAATCGAACTGATACAAATATTTTATACATATTGTGTGGAACTATTTATGAAGCTTTCATAGTCCAATTTACTTTTTGTTAAATGCAAAACATCACTTTATTTAAGCAACAGTATTTTGAGAACTTGAATAATAGTTAAAATGTGACGTCATTAGTCATATGTTGTGATGCGCCCAACATCTAGATGCATAACAATTTCGTTTGTACGCATGTCTGCCTCGTGTAATGGTGTGAGTAGGCGATATATTTACAAATACGGTCCACGGCGGTCTCAGACGATTTTTTAATTCTTAAAACCAAGCATTAAAAGAACGAGTATATGTATTTAGTCAGTGATGGATGATTGGAATGGTCTAATGGAATGTAAAAAAAGAGAGAGATGTTAACAACTAAGAGATATACACTAGTGTGCTTAGTTTAAGAAAAAGAGTGTTATCATGAGGAATGGGGAGACATACGATTGGAAGTGCGTGTGGTTGAGTCGGCTTCGAAAGTGGGTGTGACGTGAGTTTTTCTCTTATTTTCAAAGCTTTCTGCTGTATACAATCACAGAAACTGTAGAGAGCTATCAACAAACCGCCTCTTAAAGCTATTCATAGGAGGCAATATTTTTGCAGCAAAGGTACATATACAATGTATCTAATGTATACGGTCGGCGTTTAAGAATCTAATCTATGTCAATGACTGTGGTCAAGCTATATGTATGTATAACGAGAGATTGAACACAACACTGCAGCTTAACTGAGTTAGAGCCAGTTTAAGCTCTCATACGGAAACTTTTTAATAGCAAACTTCAGTATCGAACCGGCTTTCTACAAAAACGGACTTGAATTCGGAGAAAAGCTGCTTAAAAATCGTTGCTTATATGTGGAATATTTTCGAAGTGAAAGAATGGAAATGACTGGAGAATATTATGTGCATGGAATCATTTTGAAATAGTACTTTTAAGTTGTGTCTAGAAAACACTTCTTTATTGACCTTCATTTGAATATAACCTTAGTTGTTGTAAATTACTTTTCCTGTATAGGATAAGAAGCCTGTTTATTTACTACACCCTGTTTAAGTGACCATTTGAAAATATTTTGTGATTGTGTGCATTAAGATATTTTATAAAGTACATAGTGCGTGAATGAGTTTCGCATAGAAGCGCAGAAATGTTATTTTGATACTATATTGCTAATATAAGAATAAACACACACACATTAATGTGGTTTATTAATGTTGATACCGAGTCAAGAAACAATTTTTTATAAATTAGTAAAATGGATAAAGATCCATCAAAAGAGAAGGATCTAACAGAAGTAGAGAGGAAAAATGCTGGTGATGGGGATGTTGTGGTGAGTGGCGAAGATGCTTCTGGAATCTATGTAGAGTTCAAAGATATGGAATCATTTGATGAAGAACATACGGGTTCTGCAATTGCAAGAAGTATTACCCCGACTTTAACACCAACTCACAGACTAAAACAGAAAATTGCACTTTATGAAAAAATATGGTCATCTGGAAGCGGCATGAAACGTCATTCGGAGGAGTCGTCTGATAGTCTATCTATCGAAGGCAATGTTGAAGATGATAATGCTGAAGGTATGATTGATATAGACGTCCATGCTTACGAGAAACGCCTTAAGGAGGAACGTGATGGCAGGACAGTTGAAAGTTCAAGATTCCCCTTTGTGAAACTTCGCTCAACACCTCAGCCATTACCTCGCAGTTCGATTAAGAAATCAGCTTCCCAAAATAGTCCTTTTAATGTGAAGTTGCGGCACACAAATCTAATGGGTTCTGAAGACAGTGGAGAGGGGGAAAGTTATACATATGAAATGGGTGAACAAATTTTTACATATGAAAGAAAAACGATTCAAGAAACACATGAATACAAATCCGAAGGCATTAAAACTATTGTGTCTAGCACTAAACCGGATGATTTTCCTCTTTCCCCAATTCGTAAACATTGTATCCAGGAGAAAGTTATTCGACAACAACGATTCCCAAGCGGCAGTGACCATGAACGAGCGTCATCAGAAGAAGTGGAGATTCACACAAGAACTTCAAGATGTTCTAGTACTACACCCCCTCGCACAATTGATTTAACTGCTGGAGGACAACGCATTCTAATAAAATTGGAAGGGTCTGGTACAGACGAAGTTGATGCAACCAATCCGTTCACAGCTGATGGTAGAGGTCAAAATGTTATGGATACTTCAGAGAGTATTATTACTGTTGGCAACAGTGGCTACCATGGACAACTACAAAAACAACCATCGTCATGGAAAACGAAATCAAAAACAACTACCAGGATAGTTACTAGTTCTTCCTCTTCATCGCCTTTAATAGAAACGAAAACAAAAACTAGTTTATGTGAGGGCGGCAACTTGGACAGTGAAGTCAACCATCTTTGTGGTGTTTCTGGTGGTGGTATATCAATTACCTCATCTGCTATTCTCATTAGTAATGATAGTAGTGCAGCTCAAAATATTCCATTTAAACCTAAAGACGAATCCGCAGCTTCTCCAGAACCCATAAATATAAGAACGGATGATAGTAATTTGACAAAAAGTGCAATTGAAAATAGGCAACGTATTGTATTAAGCAGCAACAGTAACACCGAGTATAAAGAATTCCAGTCCACTATGGCAGCTATTAATTACGCTCGAAGTAATTCGCAATACGACAGTCATATCAAGGAGAAAAGAGGTAATACTGGAGCTTAATGAAAAGAGCTTACTTGTTTGTGCATTTATTTATAACAATCAGCTAAATACTAGAAGGTTTCAGAAGATCTGGGGGATTTAATCAGTAATGTACACAGCTTAAAGTAGATTGAAATACCGATTTGGAAAAGCTTAAAATTATTTCTTTCATTTCAACTGCTTCGGAAAAAGATATAATATACATAAAGCAGAAGTATTTGCATTATATAATTAATAGTTAATTATTATTCTCATGAGAATAAACATATCACCAAACACACTGAGCTGTTTAGTGACGAACAGTTTTGTATGGCAAACTATTGTTGTGCAGTTCATTCTGGTACTTTTTGATTGATATTGATTTTTAATTGGGGAAAAAATCCCAAATCTTAAAGATACGTTCAATATGATTTCGAGATTTGAATTACAATGTCATGCATGCTGAAAACGTAACTTATTAACCCAAAAATGTACATTTATGTGCATTACTAATAATAAGTATTGTAAACATCTAGTACGTATTTTGATTCAGTGATACGGTGTATTATTTGAAACATTGACAGTGACTCGGACTGGGAAATAAATTAAATTCATAAAAAAGCATATCCATTTATAAGTTCTACCTTTGCTAATATATAAAAACATGGCGAAATCTTCAAAAGTGATGATTATTGGCATCATATGTCTATAGGAGTTGACTATAAAACAAATAATGTATTGTTAAAGTCTTATAGGTAGGGAAGATTAATAGCAAAGTTGGTCCGATCCACAGTCCACTCTTTACATAGTTAAGTTATATTTGCTAATTTATTCTAAAGAGTATGTTACAATCGTAAATAATCACAATTTATTTTTAATGATCACTGTTGCGACACTCCAACGAGTTTGTAATATTCGTAAACTGCATCATCGCTGAAAATCACTTATTGGTAAATTGTACACGAGAGAAAGAGAGAGACCCGAGATCACACTCGTTTGCATCTGTATATAAGTGTTCCTACTATACATTCAAGACGTTTGATGCTTATAACATTACTCCGGTTAAGGTTTTAAGCAAATAGTACAGATATGACTACCGACTGATAAATTACGGTTGCATATTTACTTTTTTTAAATAGTTTATGTAAAGGTATATGTACATGATTTATTTACGGTGAAGTTCGAAAATCATTAGGGTTGATCGGAAATATATCACGTTTGATCAAGTGGAATGCTGTCATCCTTACTGATGTGTAATGAATTGATTACATTTATTTACATTTAGATATGCTTCTTAATGGGAAAAGTCTTGACAATTATATAAGGCTGCCACATTTTAATTGTGCTAAAAAGTGGCGCTTAAATAGATATTTCAAATAATTGAGTATCTAACCATCTATTTTTAACTATACGAATTCTTTATAACTTAATGTATCCGAGGTATTGTTGTAATTGATCTTCTGACCTTCAGGTTTATATGCCAATTAAATAAGCAAATAAACAATACAAATGTAGAAGTATACGTAATTGGCATATATTCGTTTATTCTATGATGCAATTTATTCATACCAATTTAGCATTATTTTTTTTCAAAGTGAAGAGAAAGTATACACTTTGATAAGAAATGTAAACAGAAAAACTTGGGTTAGACACATTGAAATTTTTTAATGACAGTAGGAGAGGTTACGATAGGAAAAATAAGCAACCAAAAATGGAACTGGAAAGTACGCAGTCTCATTTCTATAGCAATTTGTTCCAAATGAACAAGGTCAGAGAAGAACATATGATGACATCATTCTTATCTTTGATGCAAAAATAAAACAATCAACAAAGAGTGATAACAGTGTTATTTAATTCAATTAATCTCGTTACTTGAAAATAGTATTCCACTGTGCTCACCGACGACATTTTTTTGATTTTCTGAATTAGAAGTGCGAGTATAGAAAAAGAGTTATTTTTTCTACTCTTTAGGCCTGAATAGTTGTGCAGTTATTACACGGATATTATATAAGAATATATGATAATTTATGTTGTACTATCTAATTCAAACGGAAATAGTTACGTTTTAAAGATGTTCCTCACAACAATTATTTCTTTGATTCATTTTCAAAGAATTTATTTCAAAGAAATAATGATAAATTAATTAGTACCTGTTTCACTCACATATTTAATAATGGAGCGAAGCAATTTAGTCAATCCATCTAGACAAAATGACAAACGTATTCACAGATTTTATTGTATTAAAATTTTAAATCTAAACTGCATATGATTTGAAATTTTTTTAAGTTACTCTGTGTAGTTCTTTACAAAAGTTTTTCTGAGATTGTCAAGATTGACGTGGTTTTCAACATATGCATGTACATATGTAATGCATGTTGTCATATTGATATTTTCTGGTCAGTTGCAACCAAATGAGAAATGAAACCCTTCGCGTTTCTAAAAGATGTATTTCGTATGCGACATTTTTCTCTCTTGAAGATAAATAACATGTAGTCCACAGCGCAACCTTAACGTATGCTTTTTACATGTATTTAACATTAACCTAAACCATTTTTTAATTAAAGTTGCCAGAAAAAGAGGTTATATAGACGTTAAACTTATCTTAATTTTGTGCCCATTAATTACATATGAAATGATAAAGTTCGTTTATGTAGCGTCTTCGAAATGAAACCTTTATAATTTCGGTTTGGCTATACACACTTTCTAAGTTACTATATTTATGGAAAGATTTGTATGACATTTTGGAAAAGAACTATTCGATGTAAATGAATGGGTAAAATTATATTTTTCTTGCCTACTGAAATTGATCACGCAAATATCAAAAGTTTTGTGCACATAATTACAACTGTATTAATTATAGTCGTCAGAAAAATAGGTTATTGTTTGACCTGTACGTTTTGGTCGTTTAACTTATCTTAATTTTATATGAAATTATAACAAGAGCATTACATTGAATAAGAATGTGAACTTGTATAGGTACTATAAGTCCGTGTAGGTAGCGTCTTCGAAATGAAACCGTTATAATTTCACACTTTCCAAGTTACTATATTTATGGAGAGATTTTTATGAAATTTTGGAAAAAAACTAGGCGATGTTAATGAATGGGTAAATTATATTTTTCTTTCCTTGATCACACAAATTTCAAAAGTTTTGCGCACATTCCTTAAACACGCAAAAACACATCACGCTTTAGTAGGGTAAGTGTTCGATGTAAACATATGAAACAAGAAAGAGTTTGTCGTGCTTATAAGTACGATGCCCTGCTGATGCATGCTGATTTGTTTTTGTGCAAATTGTTTGAAGATATGATCAAATAATCAGGATTATATTTTAAATGGATCCTTCGAACTGCAAGTACTTGGGCTTGATCATTTCATTTGCTGATGCAAGCTTGAAACGAATTTTTTTACTACACACATTAGGTTGAGTTCGAAAGATTATATATTAACAGGTCATTTGTTTGACTGTAAAGCAAAAGCAGTCAAAATCGTTGTGCTACTTTTTCTTCTTTTAAATACAATACACTAGAATTATATGAACACTTGGATTTTTATATGATCGTAATACCGATCTCCATTAAGTTTGCTTTTAAGAAATTGAAAAATGGCAATATCTTATAAAATCATCAGAGCTGTAAATGGAAATGATTAAGAATGTCCAAGTAAGGATAGGGCTTAAAGATAAGGTTTAGTAGTATTTATACTAGTAGTGAATATTTTTGGAGCTTGGTTTGAGTACAATCTCTTTTCGTGTAGAGTCTGCAGTGTGAAATAAGTGTTTTGATTTAAATTGCTCACCGCACACACTCTCAAGTACCATATATAAACCAGAAGATTTAAGAGGATTAAAACTGTGTCAATTTGTTTATTTTGCAAATTAGTTCAGTAAAAGTCCTTTAAAAACAATGAGATTTGTTACTTGTCTATTTGAAATTAGATATTAAGTAACGAATGTTCTTATGGATAAGAAAATGTTACCTCAATGAACATTTTTTGATTAATATTTTCTCTACATATTTATTCATGCTATTTTTCTTTCTTTTCAGAGGAGCAAGAACGTGTTCAAAAGAAAACGTTCACTAATTGGATTAATTCATACCTTTCCAAGGTAAGCAATTGAAATATAAAATATAGCTATTTTATTTGGGATTAAATTGGATTATTTTGTTCCAATATTATTATAAAATCATTTGTCTGTCCCTTTTCTCGAATAGTACTTCAGTTTGGACACTAGTACGATCCAACATTTTCATGTAATTTTCAAAAAATCCGGAATGTGTAAGATTATTTTCTAGCCTGTACAGCACTTGCTTCTTCGTCGTATAGCACTACAGTTCTGCGTTCAGCTCTGCGTCATAACAAAGGAAACTCTCTGGCTTCGATCGCGAATCAATCAACGCGATCAAGCCCAAGTCTTTTGTGCCCACACCTTTGTACTGAGGTGTACAATAAAAATAAATATTTATATAAAATTGTTCCAGATGTAGAAAGAGAAACGTATTTATTAGTATTCTCTTCATTAAACTCGTAGACTCTATTTCTAACTATCTTAGTTTTGTAAAACCTTCATAAAATTGATGAAACGTGGATGTTCACATCGCCATTCTGCACAAAACATTCTAGTGAAGGCATTCGTTTGAATAAACGAGTGGGCAGTGGTACCAATATGCTATAATCGGGAAGTCCTGTATAAGCTTATGAATGATGAAATATCACATGGCACATCTAAAAGAGTATTCTTGAGATCTAACGATCATCCCCATCATCCTCCCAACCATCCTCAATATTTTTGGTTTGTTTGCTTTTATTTTTATGTTGTTTGGTATATTTCACGAGGCGAGCATGTTCGTATTGCTTTTTACACACTCCAAACACAACGGGTCATTTGGTATATTGGTCCGATGGTACTTTTGTATATCATCCAAAATTATTTGGAAATTCTCGTCCTAGTTTAAATTATAATATGACATAAATGGGTGTAGTCCCCGATTTATGTACATTCTTATTGTTAAGGATGAGACGTTCAATTTCAAGTTTGCCGTCAGAGGCGGCATTATCTCGACGGGTGAGGTTATCGATATATTGTAGCCACATCCTCCACACAGACAATCACTTATAATGTACATATCGAAGTGAATGTGGCACACATACTACTTTTTATTAAATCAACGTGACATTTTTAGACTAAAAACTATTCAGCCGAGCATATTTTCTTTGGACTATTAAAAAGAGATCTTTGAATCCTTGAAATTCAAATGAAAGATCAAATGATTACAAAACTTTAATAAAACTGACTTTAATTAATGATGACATTTTCGTCATGGTTGTCTTACAATATAAACTGCGTAAAAACTACACACGATTAAATAAGTAATAAAAGTAAAAAATAGGTCAACGGACGCTGACAATGCGTACATAGGTATATATTCAAGAGTGTTTGTTATTTACGATTGGCTGTGTTCTTTTAATCACGTCAATACCATCGGCAAATACTGATTCCTGCCCAGCAAGACGTTGACAACGCGTTGCCTTGCCACATCTTTTTAAATTAAAAATTTCGGTGAGATGCCCACTCCATCGTCAGTCGCCACAACCTGGCGAGTTTGGTGTTATGCACACTGTCATTTACAGCCTTGAAATCAAGGATTAGCTTTTGGGAGTCGATTGGCATTTATTGAGTATTTTCGGGTTTGATCTATTCTTCCCCGGTTGAAGCCACACTGATATTGTGTAATAAAAGTTTTTTTGTCGCATGTAATTTCATTTTTATTGATATCATGCTAGCAAAAATACGTAACATTTGCTTAATTAACTTATCAATAACTTATTGAAATTAATATTTACCTACTGACCCCCTTCCGGTATTTTAAGCTAATCTAATAATATGTGTTTTTGCCTCTTACATTTCGTTTTTTTTATAGTCTTGATAGACATTTGATTTTAAATTTTAAATTACCAGGAAAACTTTGAAAAACTTGGTTTAAGCAAACTTAAAAATCTTAAAACTAACTTTAACTACATGAGCCTTATAACTAACTTAACCTAATATGATCCTTAAACTAACTTAACGTATAGGTAAAGTATGTGCATAACTTATATCATATATACGGCTAAGTGCACCTTTGTTTTTGTTTTAAGTCTTAAAACTAACTTAAAACCTATGTAAGTTGGCCACGTCAATTTGAGAAGCCATCGGCTGCGGCGACTGGTTTTGGTGTCACCACCAGTAAAAGTGCCGTTCTTAAGCAAACTCTTTCCTATCTCACGCAGTATGACTTCTGATCAGCATGATAATAAAAGTTTCTATCCTGTTCAAGTTTGCCTCGTTGTACAGGACCTCGTTGGGATAGTACTTCTTGTACTCAGATTCGGGTGTACGATACAGACGGAGACATGTGTGACATTGTCTCTTGAACAACCTCATCTTTTCCAAATTCATTGAACCAAATGCCGAGATATCAAAATAGCTGAACCTTATCTGCATCAATATATTTATTTATTACATCGACCTTAGGACTAGGCATGTATGATATCATGCATCGCTCTGAATCCGAATTGGTTGTCCGGTATGATGTTCTTTTCCTCAAACCACTGCCACAGAACTCGAATGACTATCTTTTCAAAACCCTTGCTTATAATATATAATAACTGTTATTTTAGTTGTAAAGGAACAACCTGATTCTCTAAACACTCATTTGTTATTATATCTTTGTAATTTTTGCATAAACCAAACTCTGAACTCTGAATCTTGCTTATGCAAGGAAGAAGACTGATAGACCGGAGATTTGTAGGGATGGACTTGTATTTGTAATGTGTATTTGTAATGTGTATTACTCAGCGCGTTGACGAACAAGGTCGTGTACATTTTTACCGCTTCGATGGTAAGATGGCTTAGTACAGTACTTGCTACATCGTACAGCCCGGATTTTATTGCCCCAGTGCAACCTTATAGCCATGTTATAATTAATACGTATCACTTGTTGGAGGTTTTTGATTTCCGACTTCAGTGTTATGATTTCCGCATTCTGTGGATCTTTAAAACGTCTAGCAGTCTACTTTTACGCGTTTGAAGTGCATCAATAGTAGCATTTCGATAGATGTCGCCGTCAACCTCTTCGTTGGTCAGTTTCAATTTGTCAAAGGATTGATCCCACTCGAACGTAGTTCTATGAATAACGTCATGGAGAAGCGTGGACATCGGGCCTTATTGTAATGTAAGGGTGCCTTTGGACATATTGCTCCAGTTCTTCCACTTCGTTCGGGAGCTGAATATTAGCGAAGAGTCCGTGGTGATCACTTTCCTACTCAACCGCAGTTTAACAGTTCCATGCCTAGTATCGACAATCGTTTGTCTGAATCCGAATTTTTGCATAAACCAAACTCTGAACTCTGAACATTGCTTATGCAAGGAAGAAGACTGATCGACCGGAGATTTGTAGGGATGGACTTGTATTTGTAATGTGTATTTGTAATGTGTATTACTCAGCGCGTTGACGAACAAGGTCGTGTACATTTTTACCGCTTCGATGGTAAGATGGCTTAGTACAGTACTTGCTACATCGTACAGCCCGGATTTTATTGCCCCAGTGCAACCTTATAGCCATGTTATAATTAATACGTATCACTTGTTGGAGGTTTTTGATTTCCGACTTCAGTGTTATGATTTCCGCATTCTGTGGATCTTTAAAACGTCTAGCAGTCTACTTTTACGCGTTTGAAGTGCATCAATAGTAGCATTTCGATAGATGTCGCCGTCAACCTCTTCGTTGGTCAGTTTCAATTTGTCAAAGGATTGATCCCACTCGAACGTAGTTCTATGAATAACGTCATGGAGAAGCGTGGACATCGGGCCTTATTGTAATGTAAGGGTGCCTTTGGACATATTGCTCCAGTTCTTCCACTTCGTTCGGGAGCTGAATATTAGCGAAGAGTCCGTGGTGATCACTTTCCTACTCAACCGCAGTTTAACAGTTCCATGCCTAGTATCGACAATCGTTTGTCTGAATCCGAATTTTTGCATAAACCAAACTCTGAACTCTGAACATTGCTTATGCAAGGAAGAAGACTGATCGACCGGAGATTTGTAGGGATGGACTTGTATTTGTAATGTGTATTTGTAATGTGTATTACTCAGCGCGTTGACGAACAAGGTCGTGTACATTTTTACCGCTTCGATGGTAAGATGGCTTAGTACAGTACTTGCTACATCGTACAGCCCGGATTTTATTGCCCCAGTGCAACCTTATAGCCATGTTATAATTAATACGTATCACTTGTTGGAGGTTTTTGATTTCCGACTTCAGTGTTATGATTTCCGCATTCTGTGGATCTTTAAAACGTCTAGCAGTCTACTTTTACGCGTTTGAAGTGCATCAATAGTAGCATTTCGATAGATGTCGCCGTCAACCTCTTCGTTGGTCAGTTTCAATTTGTCAAAGGATTGATCCCACTCGAACGTAGTTCTATGAATAACGTCATGGAGAAGCGTGGACATCGGGCCTGTGAGCACACAAAATGGCAGAAATGTTATGTTAAGAAGTCTTATCCCTCTGTAATTGGCCTAGTTTAATTGGTATTATTGTGTTTCGGACAAAAATACTGATTCGACCCTTTGATATGGTTTCCTCCGATCCTACCTCTTAGTTTAGATAGTGTGGGCTCCCAATCAGATCTTCTCCAGCTATCTTAAAGATATAGCGGTTCTACATTGACATCTGTCTGTCTCGTTGAGCTCACGAGTAGCTTAAGATTTTGACATACTGCTATGATGAAATAAAGAAATAAATCAAATAATAATGATTAAAATAATATAACTCTGTAATTGTCCTTTGGACACTCTTCTTCTTCTTCTTTGATTGGCGCTACAGTCCGGGGTGTACCTGTGCCTCAACCAACATGCCTCTCCAGCCAGCACGATCTTTCGCCGACTGCCTCCAGCTGCACACACCAAGTTGGTTGAGGTTCTTTTCCACTTGTGTACGCCATCTTGTTCGAGGACGTCCTCTGATGTGCTGTCCCAATGGCTCGGTATCGACGACACTTCGGGCCGGAGCTGTGGCTCTACAAGACCTAGACAGCTTTAGCGTTGGATCTGAAGACGCTTAACTGGTGCAAGCCAGTGTACAGACCGTACATTTCGTGGTTAAATCTTCTCCTCCAGACGCCATCAACGCAAACAGGACCAAAGATCGGACGCTGAACCTTTTCTAAAAAAAAACAACCAAACCAGATTCTTCATCCGCTTTCGATAGCGTCCATGTCTCTGTGCCATAGAACAGGACAGGGATGATCAGAGTATTGTATAAAGTCAACTTGGTGTTTCGAGAGATGGCTCTGTTACTCAATTGCTCTTTAAGATCTCTTGATCAATCAGATTGATTATATTGATTATATTATATCGACGCAAGGCACTCCTCCAGTATTATAGATGTCCGAACGCTCCGAGATGCCAACATTGACTCGGACCACCACCTTGTTGTAGCCAAGGTAAAGTTGCGGATATCCCGAACACCGCCAAGACAAAGAAATACTGTGAGGAAGTTCAAAGTCTTCCAGTGACTCTTTTGAGTCACTGACAATGCTCAAAGAGTATTTCCTGTCTAGAAAAAGCTTCTTAAACTTGGCCGTTCGGAGTCGGCGTAAAACTGTAGGTCCCTTCCATTCGTGAGAGAACAATAGCACGCACAACACGAGTGGTTGCTGAGAAGCTAGGCCGTGGCCCTCTACGGGCTGTAGCGCCACCCATATTATATTATTATTATGAGAAGCGCGCGATCGGCAGAATAGAGGAATATTACTGCAGGAATGAGGTAAGGAAGTTCTACCAAAGGGTAAAGTCAACCAGTCAAACCATTATAAATTACGAACCGAAGCCTGTAAGGATGATCAGGGGAACATCGTAGTAGAGTCACAGTCGATGCTGAGGATATGGAGAAACCATTTCTGCAGACTGCATTACGGCGACGAAGAACCAAATTCCGCTGTCAGGCATACCGAACCATTCAACCCCAATGAAAGGGACGATGAAGATCAACAATTCCGTCCACCCGACCCGGATGAAGTGAGGATTGCTATATCTAAACTGAAATCCAACAAGGCTGCTAAAGCTGACAGCCTACCCGCCTAGCTTTTTAAAGCCGCACGCGATGATTTGGTAAGGAACATGCACCAACTCATCTGTAAAATATGGTCGGAGGAAAACATGCCGACGAATGGAACCTCAGCATTGCTTGCCCGATCCACAAGAAAAGAGACCCCTTTGTCTGCGCCAACTAACGGGGGATAAGTCTCCTTAAGATCGCCTATAAGACCTTATCAGCCGTACTGTGTGAACGTCTAAAGCCATTTGTCGAAACTTGGTCGGTCCATACAAGTGTGGCTTTAGCAGATTATGGAGAAAAAAATCGATACCACCTGTTTATCGATACCACCTGTTTATCGATTTTAAGGCCGCGTATGATAGCATTTATAGAGACGAGCTATACAGAGCAATGTCCAGTTTTGGCATCAGTACCAAACTCGTCCGTTTGTGTAGGATGCCGATGGAGAATGCACGTTGCTCCATCAAGGTCGGTAAAGACCTAACCGTGACCTTTGATGTCAAAAAATGATTCAGACAAGGCGACGCGCTGTCATGGGACTTTTTCAACATCGTTCTTGGAAGAATTGTTCAAAACTCGAACCCCAACACCAGAGGAACAATCTTTCAAAAGTCCGTCCAACTACTCGCATATGCCGACGATATTGACATTATCGGAAGAACGCAGAGTGATGTCAATGGCGCTTTTGTGGGTATTGCAACGGAGGGCGCGAAGATGGGTTTAGCGGTAAACGAGGGCAAGACCAAATATATGCTGTCAACGAGAAAGGACACCCAACACCGACGTCTCGGTCAGAATGTCACAGCAGACAGATACAACTTTGAGGTAGTCAAAAACTTTGTCTACCTAGGAACCGCTATCAACTCAGACAACGACACCAGCGCTAAAATCAAACGAAGAATAACTCTTGCCAATCGGTGCTTCTTTGGGCTAAGAAAGCAATTGGTAAACAAAGCCCTCTATCGAACAACCAAGGTAACGCCTTACAAGACCTTAATCGTCCCAGTCCTGCTGTATGGCGCGGCGGCATGGACTCTGTCAAAAGCGGATGAAGCAGCTCTTGGTTGCTCCGAGAGGAAAATTCTTCGTGTGATTTTCGGTCCCGTCTGCATAGATAGTGATTGGAGGAGGAGATATAACGAGGAACTATACGGGCTGTTCAGCGACATAGATTTAGCCAGAAGAGTGAAGATCCAACGATTGAGATGGCTAGGTCATGTAGAGCGGATGGAAACCAATGCACCGGCCCGAAAAGTCTTCGAATCCACCCTCGAAGGACGGCGCAGTAGAGTAAGACCGCGACTCAGGTGGCGCACGCAAGTGGAAAGGGACCTCAACCAACTATGCGTGCGAAACTGGAGACAGCTAGCTAAAGATCGAGCTGGCTGGAGACGCTTGTTGGTTGAGGCCCAGGTCCACCCCGGACTGTAGCTTACATTAAGTAAGTAAGTAAGTATATCTCGTCTCTATACAGGTTGTCATATGCGGCCTTAATCGATCTATATCTCATGATTTGCCGAAGAGTCAATATTTGGTCGATGGTGGACTTCTCAGGCCTGACACCGCATTGATAAGGACTTATCAGGCTGTAGACAAATGGTTTCAGGTTTTCACAAAACGGCCGAGTGGATCTTGTACACGATGTTGAGGAGGCTGATCCCTTGAAAATTGTAGCTTTCCGACGTCAAACCGTAGTGTCCAGTTTCGACTCGTCCTTACTTTACTAGATATCCCTACTTTACCTTGGCTACAACAAGAATAATAATAATAATAATATGGGTGGCGCTACAGCCCGTAGGAGGCCAGGTCCTAGCTTCTCAGCAACCACTCGTGTTATGCGTGCTATTGTTCTCTCAGGAGTGGAAGGGACCTACAGTTTTATGCCGAATCCGAACGGCTTTGTTTGAGAAGCTTTTTCTAGACAGGAAATACTCTTGGAGCATTGTCAGTGACTCGAAAGAGGTGGGGTCGTGAAAATTATTTTTGTCGCTCAGAGCTGGAATCGAACCTACGACGTCGAGGTTGGGGTCGACGCACATACCCACAACGCCACGGACCACAAAACTTGGGCATATCCTTCGTCAATATCCAATAGGAATGTATATATGTATATATATATATATATATATATATATGGGTGTCTTGACGGCCCTATGGTCATGATTCAGTCAGAAAAACGTGTTGGGTCTCCTCTCTCATAATGGGAAATAGTTGACTACCGTGAGACCTTCTAATCCAAAAATCTAATACGTGCTAATTAGGATGATACCAAATAGCCTTAGACTGAGTGACCTTGTGATATTGTAGGATATACCTCCATAATTGTTGCAAGAGGTACGATCGCCTTTATTTTATTGATGGGACAAAATGTCCGGTGCATGCTCCCGACCAGAGCATTTTTACTATCCTTGAAGAGTTCTGATAAAAAGCTACCTGAGCCTGTGGCTATGCCGACTTTTTAATGCTAGGTGGGAAGATTAATTCATCGACTGGAGTTAGTATTTTTTGATTCTCTAAAGCCTGAGGCCAGGCTGCATCCCCTACTTTAAATAACCTAGACTGTGTCACAGGCCAAAATTCAAAATGAAGGCGTATAAGCCTACAACAGAATTGTTATAAATTGAAAATTAAATATATATATATACATATAATATTTCGCTCCAAGCACGAATTGACATCGTACTCTGGACAGGCAACGGCCGTGTACACATACATAATAAGTTGTTATTTTAGAATCTGCCTTCGATGCGTATTACAGCCAGGGGATCACTTATCGGTTTAAAGTCGTAGCACACCCGTTAATAGTTGTTTATTTCGTCGTTGTGTAGGCCCGTCTTGCGACTAAAACCGATCAAGGGTGATGCACTCTTCTTGTTCAGCGTCGAACATAAAGCTCTTACCGTTGCTCCAGTACATTGAAAGCTTTGTCTTCCAGTTTGTTCCTGGATTCCCAGCAACCACTCGTATTGTGCTGGGAAGATAGGACTTCTCTAACGATTGGAAGGGACCTACAGTTTTGCCGACCAAGTTTGAGAAGTCTTTTCTAGACAGGGAATTATTACTCTCCGTCTGTTTTCAATGATTCGAAAGAGTTGTGGCCGTAAAAATGGTTCGAAGTGATGAAGCTAGTCACATCTAAATTATAAAGTTTCTAAAAGGTGGCCCGTGGCGTTGTGGGTACGTGCGTCGACCTCAACCTCGACGTCGTAGGTACAATAGCACGCACAACACGAGTGGTTGCTGAGAAGCTAGGCCCTGGCCCTCTATGGGCTGTAGCGCTTTCTTCAGAGCTGTTTATTATCTTTCGTGGCCTAAAACACGGTTGTTTCAATTATCTAAGCTTCGGAATAATCGTTTTAACATAGCCGATAAATAACGCATTGATTACGGTGGTAGACATTTTATTAACATAGAATAATGTTCAGAAAGCGTTGTTGTATTTAGTAGAGCACTAATAGTTCGCATTGAATTCCTTCTCTTTTCTTATTTATTTTGAGTTGTTTGTATCCATCGCAGAGAAACCGGTTAAATTATATATGCCACTCAATCAACGCATTTCTGCTACGTTGAATTAGATATTTCTGTATACATATAAGAAATACCCTTACCCAAGGTGACATAACATCATCGTATAACGTCATATGTGTTAAATATGTAAATTTGTATTTTTAACATCAAATTGATGGTGTTGGCATTTCATTTGTATTCCGGAGTGTGCTCTCATCGAACACATGCATGATTTGTATTTCAAGGTTAACCACAAAAGAGTATTTTGATTTTTAAATCAGGTCAACTTTAAACATCTGTACTGATATCTAATTGAATAATTTCATTGTTCTAATTATTAGCCTTCTTTGAGCTGCGATTTCTTACTAAACAAAAACCCAAATCGTTAGTTATTATAATGTTGTCACCAAATTAAGTACATAAAGCAGTTATACAAATGTAGACTTAAACATTCAGTACGCACTGCACGGAGAAGACCTGTCCAGTTCAATTCATCCTTTAGTTGTTAACCCTAAACTCGTGTATTAAATTAAGATCATCATATTTAAGAAAAAAAAAAAAAACATTTTATAAATTCATTCTTTCTATCATTATTACTTTTGTTTTTCCTACAGCGTATCCCACCACTTCGAGTTGACGATTTAATAAATGACCTACGTGATGGCACCAAACTGATCGCATTACTAGAGGTCCTTTCGGGAGAACGTCTACCTGTGGAGAAAGGACGAGTCTTAAGACGCCCCCATTTTTTAAGCAATGCGAATACCGCCTTGCAATTCTTAGCTAGCAAACGAATAAAATTAGTTAACATAAACCCTGCAGATCTAGTGGATGGGAGACCACCAGTTGTGTTGGGTTTAATCTGGACAATTATATTATACTTCCAAGTAAGTTTGTTTTTAAACAGTAATTTAATTTGCGTGATATCTTAATTTTGGTGAAACAAGAACACAGTGGGCAACACGCTTTACACGTGCATATTATTGCACTCATTCAGAAATACCCTAAATTTAGTTTTATATGCTTATATGTCAATCCAAATTGGGATTGTTCACCGCACAAATTATATGCTTACATCTAAAAATTTTATTTAAGACTTAAACTTAGAATTTGATACTTTCTCTTGTGCAAGCTTCGCAAAAAGAGGCGGAGAAGAATAGTAGTAATTAGTTACAAAGCTAAGGTATGTTGCTAGAATGTATTTATTTGATAACAAGTTTATCTTGAAATAAACACAATTTTGTTTTCTTAAACTGTAATGTAATCTGTTCAGATATTATTTGCTTGTTTTTAGTACTGTAAACACTTATATTCAATACTTTGATGGGGAATGATTCCATAAGATATATTTTCGACTCTCAATCTACAAGAAAACTTCATTTTCAATTTCTAAAAATATTTTAGTGGTTAGCAATGATTTACGGACAGTGTTAAAAATTCTTCGGTCTCTCCTGTTATTTTTTCTCTACTTAAACAGTGTTTTTCATTCTTTGTACGTAACAAAGAAGTCAAAATTGTAACATTAAGTCTGGAATTATTCTCTATAATTGTAAAAAAAAATGTATATTTTTAATAATAATTTAGATGATTGCAGTCGCGATCAAATTCGATGCACATTTTAATAGTAATGTCCTAAATTCTAATACCTAAAAAGAAAGTAAAATAATGTTCTTAATAAAAATAGCAATACATAGTCATTCATATAATAATGGACTACAGATATATGTTTTCCTTTTATATAATGAAAACATAAAATCTGCTTATGTTTGGTTTTAGCTTTTTATTTATTTGTAAAAAAGTAACTTAACGCACTTGAATATTTCAAGAAATACATTTATTTACCTTTACCCTTAGATTGAAGAAAACAGTCGTGCTTTGGAATATTTGGGACAAGGCATAAGTGGATCAGTCAGTTCTTTGGACAGTGTTGGAAAAGGTGCTGGCGAAACTAAGGCTGAAAAATGGAAACAAGGCGCACGTAAGACTCTCCTTACATGGGTTACTAATGCATTACCAAAGTAAGTGACGTCGATAAAAAAACATTTGTTGTCATTACCTGGCCCAACAATTCGAATCTATGTGAATGCCATCAATTCTTAATTGCAGAGATATTGGTGTTGAGGTGCGTGATTTTGGAGCTAGCTGGAGAGATGGCGTTGCTTTTCTTGCTCTGATTGATGCAATCAAAGCAAATTTAATCAATTTAGCTGAATTAAAGAAAGCTACTAATCGCCAAAGGTTAGAAACAGCTTTTGATGTAGCTGAGTCCAAACTCGGCATCGCTAAACTCTTAGACGCAGAGGATGTAGACGTCCCGAAACCAGACGAAAAAAGTATTATGACTTATGTTGCCCAATTTTTGCATAAGTATCCTGAACCAAAGGTAATATATTATTTCCATTCCAACATTTATTGTTTTATATATTTATTCACTTGATGAAAATGTTTATTTAGGGAGCTACAATGGGTTCGTCTAACATCCAAGAAGAAGCTGACGCATTGAGATATTGGTTGAAGCAAAAGACAACCGAATATGAACCAATGGTAATGCATAATTCTTTCCCAAAGGATTTCGGCGAGTACCTGATCGCCAGATCAGAGGTTGATGCTCACAGTTCGTTATATAATAGAGTAAGAAGCCTTATTGAAACACAAAGTGGATTCTTACAATTGTCTAAACAAACTTGGGAAGAAATTCATAACTTGTGGAAATTGGTACAATATCAAATAATGTACTGGTTATGGCTTTTGGACTCTAGTCTTCCTGGAGACTTAGGAACAGTCGGCAAATGGCTGGCTGAAGCCGAGAAACTTTTATTAGATAATGAAATTCCGAACATCATGAACGAGGAGACAGCATCAGTAATAAGTAGAAAGTTGGAAGAGCATAAAATATTCTTTGCGCAATTACCCAAAATTGAGGCCTTATTCGAAAACTCAAAACGATCTCCATATGCACAAAACGTGTCATTGGAGCAACTTAGCAATATAGAATCTCGACTGAAGGAAATCGGTCCAAGGTCAGCCGAGAGAAGGATAAAACTGAAGTTCCTAGAGCACAAGTGCTGCCTTATAGCTTTCCTAAATTTAGTCGAAAACAAGATGAAGGGATGGACTGGGAAGTACGGCACAGAAGATAAAGTTCAACAGCAATTGGAGCAATACAAAAACTTCGTATCAAGAAATAAAATTTTCCAAGAATTTCAAAAAGCATTTGTCGATATGCAGCAGGTTGTGGATGAATATAAGCGTGATGGAAACGTATCCCGGAAAGAAGCTTCGGATATTGATCAGTTTATGTATGAAACTGAAGAGCGTTGGAACCGCGTTTCGATGGAGCTCAAATGCTGCCAGAATTCACTAGAAGAGGTTGTAACATGTTGGAAAAATTGGAATTCATTGAGTCCTATTTGTGAAGATTGGTTAAATCAGGCCGAAAGAAAGGTCAATGAATCTGAAGATGAGCGTTTAGAATTTTTCCAAGATATTGGAATATGGAAAGAGAAATTCCAGATTGTTTACAGCTCTGTTACTTATCTAATTGCATCCTGCCAAGATACGATCGCTAATGATCTCAAAAATAGACATAATAATCTGTTAGAGAGATTCGAAAGACTTTTCGCAAATACTAAGCAGTATATGCATGCAGGTGACATTCTACGATCCAGAAAGGAATACAAATCGGGCATTGAGAAGCTAAGCAATTGGCTTCGAAATGCGGAGTCTAAATTAGATCAGAAACATTCTCTTGATAATGTAGAGGAAATAAAAAAATATTCTGATGAACTGCAAAATCTAGCCAGTGAAATCGATGACAATGAAGAGCTTTTTAAAACAATTAGCCGAAATTTCCAAGGTCTAATTCAAGACTTATCACGCGAAGAGGTTGATAAGACTATGAAAGTACTTAAACAAGAAAAAGAGAGCTTAGTCCGAGTTCGAGCTCGTATTCCCAACAAACTCCATCTCATACATCAGCTTCTTCTGCAACAAGAATCGTTAGAAGCTGGCCAAAAGGAAATCAATCAATGGCTGAATGAAGCTGAAAATATTCTGAGTAAAAATACATTGGTTGGTGGAAAGGATAGTGTAAGTGAGGAATTGAGCAAAATAAAAGCGTTTTTCTCAAGAACTGTGTACTACCGATCCATGTTAGAGAGCAAGAATAAAGTTTTCCAAAATCTTCTGAAGTCCTTGGCAGAGGACGAAGCCATCGATACAAACATAGCTAGACAGAGAATGCAACTACTCAATGACAGATTTAATTATGTCATACAAAGCGCACAGCAATGGGAACAAAAATTAACA
Source organism: Eristalis arbustorum (assembly GCA_916610145.1). Taxonomy (NCBI): domain Eukaryota; kingdom Metazoa; phylum Arthropoda; class Insecta; order Diptera; family Syrphidae; genus Eristalis; species Eristalis arbustorum. Next base: position 144,723 of record OU744317.1, read on the forward strand.
GAAACAATTCGCTCGTGGAATAATTTTTCAGAAAATGAGCGAATAGTTAGCGATTGGCTTTCGCAAGCTGAAATTGCGTTATCTGAAAAACATATGGAATCCAAGATGATGATAGAAAGTCAAAAACAATTCTTTGAAAACGTAAACGAAACCTGGATGAACAATTTAGTATACTCAGCCCACGAGTTATCCAGATGTCTTCCTGAAAGTGAACAGATTCCAATTTTAGAAGCTGTTGAAAAGCTTCAAGTCAAGTGGCAGAATGTTCTCGCTCAAGCTCCGTTGCATTTACTGAAATTGGAGTTCCGTTTAGATGAAAATATGTTCCACCAATTGATTAAAGAAGTTGAAAAAGAAATTCATTTGGAAGAGCAGGCTTTAAACCGTAACGAAGACATCGAATCAATTTTAAATCGAAACAAGAATTTCTTTAAAACTCAGGGAATAATACCTCGTATCGAAAGGTGTCTGGACACAATGAAACGTCTAAGCCAAGCCTATTCGACACAAATGCCGAACGATAATAGTTTAAAGACAAGTTACAATACAGCCGAACAGCAATGGAGCGGCATTTCAAATAAGATTGATGATCTTGTGCAAACCCTACAACAGATTCCAGCTCAGTGGGAGAATTATCAGCAAAAATTCAATGAAATGGTTGATTGGATGAACTCGGTGGATAGAAGCCTCAAAAATATTGTAAACGAAGTCAATAGTATGGAAGAATTCGAAAAGGAGAAGGTTGTTTTCCAGGTACGATTATTATAAAAATTATTACTGAAATATCACTAACCAAAACTTTTTATAAATAAACTAACATGCAGCTAAGAGAATTAGTGGTAATAATTGAATTTGATCATTAATTTTTTTTGTTTTTTTTTTTTTTCAATGTATTAACTATCTGACTCTTACAGAAAATTTGTCAAGAAGCTGATATGAAACGTGAAGATATGAAATGGCTAGTAAAGACACTGGATTTCCTACTAAGCTATGCTACTGAAGATGAAGCGAATACTGAACAAAAAAAATTGGAGGACCTAATTGCGCGCTACAAGAATCTGATACCGACAATAGAAATAACGATGGTAAAAACGGAAGTTTTTTCGAAATGTTTTACTTACCGCAGGGAAGTGCACGAAGTTGTATGCCTTTTATCAAAGGTAAAAGAACAAACTGCAAATGCTTCTGCTCCAGACAGCCTAGAAAAGGTTAATAAAATGATCCAAGAACAGCAATACGCCATTAATCAATTAGATCATCAAAGACCTCATATCATGTCTATGCTACAACGTGGAAGGGATCTAAGCAAAGATATCCACGCCCCATCATTTGTCGATACTGAAGTTAGGAACCTCGAGACTGGTTGGAATGAAGCATATACAGAAACAGTTGACAAGCTGCAATCACTGAAGGGTACTCAGAATATATGGAATGAGTTCGTTGATCAAAAGAACGATATATTCTCACTTCTTCAAACAGCCGAAACAGAACTTAGAGCTATAACACCTTTACAAACGGATCCAAAGAACGTGACCCAAGATCTTAAGGCTAAACGTGAATTGAATGTATCTCTGCAGCAAGCTTCGCATCAACTGTTACCTAAACTTCATGCACTTCGAACTCAGTTGGCTCCATTAGCGGCTTCTGAAAAACGTCCAATTTTAGAAAAAGAAGTTGTTGAAGTTGAAAAGTTATTTTTTAACACTATGGAACACGTTAAGGACCGTGTAGGCTACCTGGAAGACTACAGCGCTAAGTGGAACAATTATAAATCACGACTTGCGGAGCTACAGGAATGGGCAAGCAAAGTTGCACCCAAAAACATAGAAGCTTTACGATCCGATGATCTTACACCAGATGAACGAGTTGCTAAGGTCAACGCATTCAAGGGAATCCTTAGTGAAAAAATGAAACAACTTGATATTTTAGCCGGTGATGCTTCAGAGCTCTCTCCCAAAGAGGGTAACGTTGCTGAAGCTAAACGTCTAAAAGGTGAAATAGTTAAACTACAAGAAGTTTTCAGTGCAATCAACCGGAATGTGGATCATCAAGCCCAAGCTGTCAAGGAAGATCTTATTAACTGGCAAAGATATCAAGCCGGTATTCAGGAGATTAAGCCGTTGATAGAGGATTCTGAAATAAAGGTAAATACAATAGTCCCCAAGCCCCTCACCCTTCAAGAAGCCGTTCAGTTACAACAGAACGCTAGCCAATTCGAAGCACAATGCCAGGAGCAATTAGACAGACTCCAAGGCATATCAAACATTAGTCATCAAATGTTATGTAAAACCAATGCCCCAGATGAATTAGATGCTATGCATTCGCGTTGGACCGCTATTCATGAAAACGCCAAGCAATCGAATGCCAAGTTGCAGAAACTAGTTTCTACTTGGCAATCATTTGATACTGATGCAGGCAAACTAGAAACATGGGTGAACGATGGAGAAAAGATGATTTCCAAGAGACCGTCCGTCTTGAACTCCCCTCATATCGACAAACTTGAAAATGAACTGGTTAAGCTGAAATCATTCAACAATGAGATCTCTGAACAGCAAGCTAAGTTAGTGGCCTTAGGACAATTTTCTGATCAAATAAGCCTTCATTTAGCACCAGAAGGAGCTACCATGGTAAAAGATCGTGTAATGGGAATGAAGGCGAAGTTATTAAAATTATCTGAAATAACAAGAGCTAAAATTAATGAAGTCTCGGATGCAATAATTGCTCGACAAGATTTCAATGCTAAAATGGCCAACTTTTCTACCTGGATGGATCAGCTTCGTAATCAGGTAGCACAAGTTGAAGAAATAAGTCCAGAATCTGTTGAAACTAGTCTTCAAGTAATTCATGCCCTAATGCAGGAGCATGCCGACAAGAAACCCAGTTTCAATGCAATTTATGACGAAGTTAAACAGCTATCATTGAACTCGTTACCTGAAGAAGCAAATGCATTAAATGATTCTTACACAGCTTTAGTTGTAAATTTCCAAAATCTTGAAACCAATATGCAACAAAAAAAATCTTTGCTTGAAAAGTGGAATGAACTACTGGGTTGGAGAAATGAAACCGAAAATCACTTGAATTATTTAAAACATCAGCTGGAAAAATCTGACCAGCCAACCACGGATGATTTGAAGACAATTATTAGCGAAATCGATGAAATATCTCAGCCTTTCAACTACTGGAAGACACAAGCAAAAGAAATTGATGAAAACGCTGTTATTAAATTAAAGGAACCACTGAACAGGGGACCAATTATAGCCACTAAACTCGTAAATGACTTGGAAAACAAGTTGGACAATCTCAAGATACGATCACAAAACCAAAAAAGTCAACAAGACCAACTAGTTGTTCGTAAAAATAAATTTGAAGATCTTGAGAATAGCCTTGTTAAGAATCTTCAGCAAAATCGAGCAAAACTTTCCGAAATTTTGAAAATTAAGCCCAATTTAGAGAATATTGATCAAATAATTGCTGACTTGATTACTTTGAATGAAGCTATTAAACATGATGGCAATCTTAAAGATAGGATCCACGATGAAGGTTCATTGTTAATGAGGGAAGATATGGCTAATATGCCTGCCATTCAGGAAGTTCTTTTAGTAATGGACAAAAATTATGATGTTCTTCAACAAGATATTTTAGATCGAATTCAGAAATATAATTTAATCAGTCAAAGCTTGAAAGAGTATGCCGATTCTAAGGATAAATTCAATAAGGAATTGAAGAAAGCTGAAGATTTCTATAATGCCGTTCCTAAAGAACCCAACGATGAAATTGAGCTTCAGCAAGTAGCGGAAAAAACGCGCAGATCTTTAGATCAAATACGAAAATGTAAAATTAATTTGGATGAACTGGAGCGTAAGGGAAATAATGTTGGAAAATTATTTAGTAGTATTGGGGAAATTGTTCCTGTTGAAATTGTGGACGATATTGCTAAGGCAAAAAAACAATGGCAAAATTTACATGACAAAGCTTCCAAAAATGCTCATCAATATGAAACGGAAACCGTTATTTGGAGCCAAATTGAAGATTCTAAAAAGGATCTTCTGCCTTGGTTGTCCGAAACAAACCAAGGATTGTGTGATGCCGCTGATAATACAATCGAGATCGAATTCGCTCCTATGAGGTTAACAAAATACAGATCAGACTTACCTTCATATTTAATTTTGAAAGACAATATCTTGGAGAAAACACAAGAACTTTTTAAAGTTAATAATGGCGTGCCGATACCAGCACTTATATCATTAAACAATCTATTAGCTGACCAGTTCGCAGAAGTTGAGTCAAATGCTGAACGCTTAGACTCTATCACCACTTCATTTAATGAGAAAGAGCAGGACATAAGAAAATATATTAAGGCGGCAGGAGAAAATCTAAGCAAACTTCGTGAAAACCTAGTCAAATGTGATGATATGTCGGGAGACAATAGTAAGATAATGGAACGACTTCAGTTGTGCAAGTCTCTAAGAGCTCAATTAGATAAAAATGGTTCAACAATAGATAATTTGAAAGAACGTGTAGAAGAACTTCGTGTCTTATATCCAACATTTAGTGAATCCATTATTCCAAAGGAATTGAACAATGTGCAAAAGAGATTTGAAAGTGTTGACCTGTATGCGAAAAAAATTGAAAAGTCCTTGCTACAATTTCTTAAGAAATTTCATACCGACAAGGTAGGCATGCTCAAACGAATGATAACAACCCAACAAGAAAAGGTGGCATGGTGTCAGCCTGAAACCTCAAGTGATAAATACAATCTTGATGTCAAAAAATCTTCGCTTCAAGAAGTAAATAAAGCGATGACAGACTGTCAAAATCGTCTTGTTGAAGTATTGAAATCGCTCGAGTATTTACGACTAGTTGATAGTCCTGAAAATGTAGTTGAATTAGAAAGAGAAGCTAAAGTAATTGGAGATGAAATGAGTGCCCTCCAAAATAGCTTTGACAAAATAAAAGATATTCTCAATGAAAATTTCGATCTTTGGAGTCAGTATGAAGAAGTAAATGAACATATATCTTCATGGCTTCGGGAAGTTGAGGGACGTGCTAAAGTTGAGACTAGCAATCAAATAAACTTGCCTCAAATTGAAACGAAGCTAAAAGAATTACAAAGCTTTGAGATAGAAATTCAAGAACAGCAGCCAACTATTAACAACTTAGTGAAAATTTCACAGCTTTTAGTTGAGAAAAATCCAGAAGCTCGTATTGGTCAATTTGTTAACCATTTGGTTCAAAGGTATCAAACCGTTGTGAAGAGCCTAGCCACTTACATTGACCGAGTAAAGAATGCAGATAAAAATAATGAGAATTTCACAAAAGCTGTTAATGACTTTAAGGAGTGGTATGAGGAAGCAAAGATAGAATTCCAGGAACTAGCACGAATGGGATCGCCGGGGTCGTCTTCAGCTACAGCTCAACAGTTAAAAACCGTGAAAAACTTTTTAAGAACATTCGAGAATGGCCAAATACATCTTAATAATGCTGTTGATGTTGGCGAAGTTCTTTATCCAATGGTTACACCAAAAAATCGGGACAGCATTCGTGCAGATCTGAGGAAGTTGCGCGAAAGCTATGATTACTTAAGAGATGAAGCAAATGCTTTGATGCAGCAAGTTGAAGCCGTACTAATTCAGAAAACTTCTATTGAAGAGAGTTGCACGCAGGTTGGAAACTGGTTGAATGAATCTAGAGCCAAAGTTAACGACACAAATGAGTTATATCCTACTCTTGTATTGAAAAAGGCAGCGCTTCAGAATTATAAAATCCTACAGCAAGAAATAGAGCTGCATAAAAATGCATTGAAACAGTTACGAGATAAAGCTGTAAGTCTCTGTGATGATAATTCAGAACGTAAAGCTGATGAATCTATTCAGGAATACACTGATATGTCAAATACAATTGCAGGCCGTATAAATGTTGTCAACAACCAAGTATTAAAACATGAAGCTTACGATCAAGTTCTTGAAAAGGCCCAAGACTGGTTAAATACTATTAAATCAGAAGCAATTGACATTCTAAATGAAACAACTTTTGAAAAAGAAGGCGCTGAGGAAAAATTGATTGTTGTAGAGAATTTGATTCAACAAAAACCAGAAGGTAATTCAATATTTGAAACTTGTCATAAACTACTTGAGACGGTATTGACGCAAACACATCCGTCCGGACATCCACTTTTAATAAAAAGTTTCGAAGAACCAAATAAAGCGTGGCAGGAGTTCATAATGCTTTGTGAAGATTCACTAGTTAAATTGAAACAACTTTGTAGTAAATGGGATGAATTCGAAGGTTTGATTGATGAAATTGACACATGGATGAAAAATGTTGAAAATGTTGTTAAAAATCCAAACCTTAAAAGTACAGCCGATGCTAAAAAATCATATTTAGAGCAACTGAATGATATTGCTCGTGATATTCAAGACAGAGCTCCAGCTATAAATGAGCTTCTAGACCAGGGTCGAGAAATTGAAGGCGAAACAGATTTAAATTTAAAGCTATCTCGTCTCAATACCCGCTACCAAACTCTTAAGAATATCTGTAAAGAAAATATTTCAAAGTATTCGAACTACGTCAAAGACCATACAGCGTTCAATAATGATTACGAGAGCTTCAAAAATAAGCTCCACAATTGTGTTGTTGAACTCGCTAAAAACAATGAAATTGTTGGAGATTTTAACATTCTTCAAGAACGACAGAACAAGATTCGCGAAATGTCTGATAATCGCATTAATGATTCAACGGCTTTTGAGGCTATTATTGATAGTGGAGAGAAACTTTATAGTCATACAAGTCCAGATGGGCGGGAGATTATACGCCAACAATTAAGGTCATTAAGAACTACGTGGGATAACTATACAGACGACCTCAACTCTTCAATTCAAAAAATTGACCATTGCCTTTTGCAGTTTAATGAATTTACAATTGCACAGGAGCAGCTAACTAAATGGTTAAAGGACGTGGACAAAGTCATGCAGAGTCATACGGAGTTAAAAACTACCCTGCAAGAAAAGCGAGCTCAGCTACAAAATCATAAGCTTCTCCACCAAGAAATAACTACACACAATGTTTTAGTGGACAATGTATGCGATAAAGCCCAAACGTTAGTTGATCAAATTAAGGATTCTTCTTTGAACATTTATTTGGAATCTATTAAGCAACTATTCAACAACATTGTTACTAAATCTGAAGACATTTTAAGCAATCTCGAGGTCTGCGCAGATGAACATGCTGAACTGAACAACATAATTTCTTCAGGTAAACTTTGGATTGCAAGCGAAAAAGAAAAATTACTGGAGTGTGATGATGCTTATGGCGAAAAGTCAGATATAAAACGTAAGCTCGATATCTTAGCGCGCCTCAAAGATTCTAGACCACAGGGTGAAAAAATAATAACAGAAATTCGAGAGCAATTTGGAAAGGTTAAACTGACCACTTCGGAAAAAGGGAACGACGTTTTACAGAAAGAAATTGAGGAACTAGAAACTACCATCAAAAGCCATTTCAACGACATTGAAGGAATAGAAGGTAAACAGAAAGATGTTCTCAATCAATGGAACACCTTCGAAAATAGCCTTGATGAACTTACCAAGTGGTGCCGAGCTTCCGAAAATGTTTTCCGAGATCAGCAGCTGCAATCATCATTAGAAGAGAAAGCCGAACAATTTGAAAAATATAAAACTGAAAGAGAGGCGATTTCACAGAAAGAGAAGGAAATCGATTCTTTTGCAGATGCGGCACATGTACTGCTTAATAACAGTGGTACAGATCGTCTAAAAAATTTAACTTCACAAATTACCAACCGATACCATTTGCTGCAGGTGCTGAGCAAAGAAGTTGTTAATCGATGGCAAAATCTGGTTCAAGACCACCAAATTTATAATGACAAGCTGAATGAAATCAATCTGTGGTTGGAGCCTATCGAGACACAACTTGAAAAAACACTAAAGGATGATCCGTCACAGACAGAAAATATCCTTCCAGTGCTTTTATCAGAAAAAGAACAAGCAGGTAACCTTTTGGCTTCCCTTAATGCTGTTGGAGAAAAAGCTTTGCCTGAGACTTCAACACAGGGAAGAGAGAAGATCAGGCAGCAATTACGAGATGTCCATGATCGATGGGATAAACTTGATGAAGGTATAAGAAATTTACAGAAACGTCAGGAAGCTCAGACAGTGCAACTGTCCACCTATCAAGACATATATGGCCAAATAATAAACTGGCTTGACTCAGTAGAGAAGGCACTAAGCAATGAAAATCCAAATTCATGGACTTCCGCACAAGAAATACGTTCAAAAATATTCAAATACAAATCAACTACTCAAGATATTAACTCACACAAAAGGATTATCGAAGCAGTTAATGAAAAAGCAGCTACTCTACTAGAAAGTTCGGTTCCAATTAACACAAATGATATTAAAACGTCAGTGTCCGACATTAACAAGCGATACGAAAAGATTGTTCAAAATTGTGCAAAACTATTAAATGAGCTTGAAGCTAGTTTCGATGTCTACCAACAGTTTACAGACCTTCAAAAGGCCCAACAAGATTATCAGAAAAATCTTTGGGACCGTCTAACTGGCTACTCAGATTATTCTGGTAATAAAGTGGCTTTACAAATTCGTTTAAGCAAGGTAATTGAAATTCAAGATACTCTTCCTGAGGGTCTGATTAAACTTGAAGCACTCTCAGCTCACATTGAAAAAAATGCGAATAGTATTCCGGCTCGATCTAAAGAGGCTATGATACGAGACTTAGGTAATTTAAATGCAGATTTTGAAAAGTTCAGTGGTTCTCTAAGTGATGTCAAGAGTAGTTTGGAGAATCGCCTCCAACAATGGAATGATTATGAAATTAATTTAGATCGTCTCATCAATTGGCTCGGAGAAGCCGAAAACAGTTTGAAAAATTATAATCCTAAATCTACATTAGAAGAAAAAGTAGAACAGCTTAATAGATTCCAATCTCTCACCCAAAGCCTTCGTCGCAATGAAGCCGAATTTGAAAAAATCAAAGATGACTCCTCTGAGCTTATCCAAAGTAGTGGCGAAACGAGAATTTCCGTTAATGTTCAACAAGTTACATCTCGCTTCCAGTCAATTCAAGCAACTGCCAAGGAAATTCTGAAGAAATGTGAGCAGTCAGTAAACGATCATCAGCTCTTCGACGAAAAGTATAAACTTTGCTCTGATTGGATAGCCAATGCTCAAGCGAAGTATGATGACAGCTGTGATCTTTCGCAAGTTGGTTGCAGAGAGGATCTTCTTAAAAAGCAAATGGTAGTCCAAGAACTTTTGGCTCAGCAACCTAGTGTCACATTATTACTCAATGGAACTATGGAACTGGGTGAAAAATGCTACCCATCTACTGCTTCTGAAGGCAGAGAAGCAATACGTTCCCAATTGGATGAGCTTCAGCAAACATTCGATCAATTATTTGATAATATCAATGTAACGGCCAGAAAAATCCAAGACAAAATGTCAAAGTGGTCTGGATTCGATGAGATTGCAGAAAAATTACAATCTTGGCTCAATGATGTAGAAAATCAACTTTCTACTGAAATCGAACTAAAAACAACTTTAGATGAGAAACGAGCCAAATTACAAGTATACAGAGACATTCTGAATGACGTAAACAATCATAAAGTCGAATTGGGCAATCTTCATGAGATTGCTTCAAATCTGCCTGAAAAAACTGATCATGTTGATGCTACAATCAAGAAATTAAACAATCAGTACTTAGCTTTAAAGGCAAGAAATGAAAAGTTTGTGGAAAGATACGAGGGCATTGTTAGTGATCATCAACAGTACTGTAAAGCAGTGATGGAAGCCCAAGAATTTATCGAAGCGACTGGAAATACAGTAAATCTTTGGGGAGATCTAGATATAGAGCAGGTATCTCTGCATACAAACTTAGATCGCTTAAAAAATCTCAAGGCTAATCTTGGTGATGAATTCCCTCGAGTGGATCAAGTACGAACATTAGGAGAGAAGGTTATACCAGGAACAGTTGAAACAGGTCAAGTAAATATAAGATCGCAAATAGACAACACACAACAGGAATGGGAAAGTCTTCTAGCATCTATTAATTCAACAATTGAAGCTATTGAAAATCGTCTCCAGCAATGGTCAGAATACGAACAGCTTAGGAATCAGTGTCTCAATTGGATACGAGATTCAGATAATAAGCTCCATGCCATTGATCTAAAAGAAACTTTAAATGAGAAGAAGGTACAATTAGATGAACTGAAAACACTACAAGGTGAAGTTCGTGCTAAGGAATTAGAGATTGACAGTGTTTCTGAAAAAGGACAACAGTTACTTAAGGGACCATCAAGTGTTAGGAGCTTACAAGGTCCTGAGTTAGTCACAAAGTACCAACACATCTTCCATAAAGTTAAGGAATTGAATAACAGATGGCATCAATATGTTACCACCCATCAAGAGTTCGACAACCAAATAGCTGAATGCAGCAATTGGATTGACACAATTAAAGAGAAATTAGATTATTGCTCTGATACCAGTTCAGTTAGTCAATCTGATTTAGAAAATAAATTATCTACAATTCAGGATCTGATTCTATGCAAAGAAGAGGGGTCTGGAAAGATTCAAGGATTAGTGGAATTAGCCCAGAGTGTCTTGGCGAATACTGCACCTGCAGGACACGAACAAATCAATAAGGCACTTTCTCAAATACAGGAAGCATGGTCTTCTATTGCCTTGAGAATGATTGATGTGAGGGCAAATTTGGACGATTCAATTAGTCAATGGAGCGGGTTCCTTGAACAAGTTCAGAATGTTCGTAAAGTTAATGACTGGCTTGAAGATATACTTAAGGAGCTATCTGAATTCCAAACAACCATGACTGAAAAGCGTACACAATTGGATAGAATTAAAAGTACCGAAGAAAAAGTACGCATGGAAAAAATAGATGTAGATGCCTTGAAGGCCCAAATACCCGAAATGTTGGGCTCTGGACAACAAAGTCAGCAAGCCTTCCAAGCACAAAAAGTACTTGCTAAATTCGATGAGCTGGCAGCCCGTACTCAGAAATTACTGTCTTCCCGGCATGATCAATACAGAGATCATAGACTATATAAAGAAGCCTATGATGACCTGGTGAGCTGGATAAGTCGAGCCAGAGAAAAGTTTCCTTCACTTAAACAAAGCAGCTTAAGCGATAAGTTAGCAATAGAAAATGCTGTTCAGGCTACTGAAGCACTAATAAATAAACAAGCCCAAGGCGAACTCCTTGTGGAGCACTTGGTTCATACAGGAGAAGTGGTGCTAGCCAGCACATCATCTCAAGGTCAGGAAATTATTCGAAATGATATTCGAGCTCTACGCGATAGTTTTGAAGGACTGTTCCGAGAAATTATTCAACAAAAAGAGAATCTTGAGACTACAATGATGCAATGGCGACTATACAAGGAAGAATACGAACGTCTAATGGAATGGCTTCAACAAATAGATATACTCGTGAAAAACCACAAACTAAACCTTCTTCCGTCAGTGGAGGATAAGAAAAAACAGGTTGAAGATATGCATAGTATTATGGATCGACTTCAAAATGGAAAAGCTGACGTCGAGAAATTTAATCAATCCGCAGCAGGACTACTTAAATCTCACTTGGATACATATGTCAACAACCAGTTGAGACACCTTAATTCAATGTACCAAGTTCAGGTTAACCTTGCCAACGATGTTTTGAAAAAAGTTGAAACGAATTATGAACAGCACATGAGCTATAATAAGGAAATGAAAGCTGCACAAAACTGGATAGAAAGGGCCAAGGAAGTAATTCGCAATTGTAGTGAAGCTTCCAGTGCTAACTCAAAGGAAGTTTTACAGCAGCGTCTTGCACAAATTCAAGATCTTATCAAGAGAAGAGAAGAAGGACAGAATTTAGTTAATACTGCAATTAACAATGGCGAAAAAGTAGTCCGTAATACGAGATCAGATGGCAAGGATGCTATTAATTCTGAAATGAGGGAGCTGCAAACTGACTGGGAACGCCTTGTTAAGAAGATGTCGACAGCAAAGGTACATCTAGAAACAAGTCTACTGCAATGGGCTGACTACAGTTCAAGTTATTCTCAACTCCAACAATGGATATCAGATAGAGAGGCGAAATTGCAACAAGCCTGTGAACAGAAAATTGTTAAGTCCCGAAAGGGTCAACCTGGACTAAGTTCAGGATTGAGCGAAAAGAAGGCATATTTAAGGCAAACAAACAACATTGTTCAAGATATAGTCTCATTTGAGCCTATGATACAATCAGTTGCTTCAAAGGCTTCAGATCTTCAACAAGGCGCCCCAGCTACCGAAATTTCTAATAAATATGAGACTTTATCAAAACAAGCTAAGGACTTGTATGAAAAACAAAGAAGTGCAATTGAGCAATATCAAGCTCTTATTGACGCTGGTAATGAGTTTGCACAATGGCTTCGCAACGCCAAAGAGAGACTAAGCAAATGTTCAGAACCAACAGGCGATAAACAATCTTTGGCAGAAAAAACTCACCAGCTCAAAATTCTTCAAAGCGAAGTGCCTGATGGCCAAAAGAAGTTGGATCTTGCTCTAGAGCAGGGTGAGATAGCATGTAAAAGCGCCGAACCAGCAGACCGAGAAATCATTGAAGAAGAGGTAGCTCTTCTTCAAGAAGAGTTCGATAGTTATGTAGAAGCTCTCAAAAAAGCGAAAGAATATCTCGAAGTTGGCATCGTTAAATGGACGGATTACCAAGAACAATATACCGATGCTCTGGAATGGTTGACTAAAACTGAAGCGTTGGTCCAATCTTATAATAAACTTCAAGATAGTTTGGGACAAAAGAAAGTTGTTCTAGAAGAATTCCAAGGGCACTTGCAAACGCTATTTGACTGGCAGAAGGAACTAGATCGATTAAATATGAAGGCACAAATGCTATTGGAGACATGTTCAGATACCAGAATAAGTAATGCCATTACACAACTTACAACTAAATATAACGCCCTTTTAACCTTGGCAAAAGAAGTGATGAGACGATTGGAGATGCATTACCAAGAACATCAGCAGCATCATACAATATACGAAGAATGTCAGTCATGGATTGAAAAGACCCGAGAGAAATTGAATGATTGCGAAGTTATTCCTGGAAATCTCAAGGATGTCCAAATCAAATTAAATACAGTGAAAAACCTTCGACAAGGTTTTGAAACCGGACAAAATAAACTACGATATCTCCTTGAATTGAAAGAAAAGGTTATAATGAATACTGAGCAAAATGGAGCTGCAAAGATTCAGGAAGATACAGAAAATCTGAAGCAGGACTTTGAACAACTTCTTGTTGATTTAAATGACATCAAGCAGAAATTAACAAATAAAGCTAACCAACTTGAAGAAGTGAGCAAACTATACAAGGTATTACTTGAGTGGATGGAAGATATTGAACCAAGTATCAAAGCCAATGAAGACTTCCTAAACGATCTAAGTGAAAAACGTGCTGCTCTTGAAAAGTATCGTGCAATTCATCGTGATATTACTGGTCACAATGACTTGGTAGAAAAAATAAACAATCGCCTTGAAGAAGATAAAAGCCTGGAGCGAAATGATTTTATTGATGGTCTTGCAAAATTCGATCAAATTCAAGAAACAGTTGGCAAAATAATTGAAAACTTAGAAAATCAAGTTAATAACCACGACAAGTACAAACAGGCTGTTAAGGAATCTCAAGATTGGTTGCGAAAAACAAGAATTGCTATCGAGCAATCATCCGATTGCCATGGAGAAAGAGCTTCAGTTGAAGATAGACTTAATAAGCTGGGCGACATCTGCAATTCAATTACAGAAGGCAAATCTTTACTGGATGCCACTGTAGAGTTAAGTCAAAATGTTATAGCCACTAGTGGAAGTGAAGGTCAAGATGCGGTGGCGCAGGAAAGTAAACAATTATGTACGGAATGGGAAACCCTTCAAGCATTGTCAAGAGATGCTCGTTGTTCTCTGGAGGAATGCCTATCTTCCTGGGATAGTTTCTTGAAAAAATTCAACACTATCAATAGCTGGATTACAGATATGACAAGCAAGGTTGCCATAGCGAATGAATCTGAAAATAAAACCCCTAATGATCTTGTAAATGCTAAGGTAAGTTTGCCGCATGTCAATCATTTAAAAATATATGCATACATTTCTTTCATTCGATTCCAATCCACCAATACCTAACCTTTTATTTTCGCAATTAATGTGCATGCATTCAACGTTATTTTGGCAAGTCTTTGAAATAATAAATCTGTTTCAGAAACTTCTGGAAGAAGTCTTAAATCAAAGGGATAATGTCGAAGATCTGAATGACGCGTGTGAGATTCTAATGGAGCATAGTGCCTGTTCTCGTGTAAGAGATCAAACCGTTGAAACCCAGGCAAATTACACCAAGTTGTTAACGGCAGCCCAAGGTAAGATTATCGTCCAAGTTTGTGTTTATCATTATCGTTTTACTTTGAATTTAAATAATCTTTGAATTGATTATTTATTGAAAAAAATAATATAACTCTTTGGTTGGTGAACAAAAACAGGAGTCGTAGCAAAGATCGAAAAGAATCTCTCGGATCATACAGAGTTTCTGAACTTCAAAACCGAAATGGATGCCTGGACATCGAAAGCAAACGATATACTCAACGCATGCACTTGCGAAGGAGACAAGAAAGTACTCTCTGAACAATTGGATATTGTTAATGTGAGTTAATATTCTACTCATATTTATTTAATTCAGAGAGAGTGTCAAATAATGAATTGTTCTCTTTTTAGTCCCTCTATTCACGTCTTCCCGAAGGACAGCACTTGCTTAACATCGTCCAAGAGGCTTATAACAGGGCGAGTAATATTACACCAGAAGAACAGCAGGAAAAACTACGCGATCTTATGACCAAAGTTCGTGAAGATTGGGACAAATTAGGTCTAGCAGTTAAACAAAAGCTGAGCGATCTCAACCAAGCACAGGCGCGATGGACCGACTTTTCTGCAAATAAAGAAAAACTTAATAAATGGTTAGACGATACTGAAAATATGCTTAGATTAACGCCTGATACTAAAGGTGAATTAAGTGAAATGAAAACAATTCTTGAAAGATACAAGACATTGCTAAATGATATAAGACAAAAAACACCCGATGTTGAAAGTCTAATGAGCGAAGCAAATAATTTGGGAACAGAAGTAGATGAAGTTAAAAGCATACACAACCGATTTGAGACAGTGAAAGCAGATTGCACAAATCGTATCAAATCACTAGAAGCTGAAATAATTGATTACAATGCTTATCATCAATCTCTGCAAGATGTTGAAAAGTGGCTGTTACAAATTTCATTCCAATTAATGGCTCATAATTCACTCTTTATTTCGAACCGTGAACAAACCCAAGAACAAATTAACCAACATGAAGCACTATTAGATGAAATCCAAAAATATATGGGTACCTTAGACGACCTAAATGCGAAGGGGCAGGGCCAAATTAAACGATATGAACCTACTACTCCAGCCATACGTGAAATTGTTGAAAGTCAATTAAGTAATATTCAGGACAGTTATAATTCATTGCTACATACTTCCGTTCAAATCAAAAATCGCCTACACGAATCTTTGGCCAAGTTCCAAGACTACGAGGATACTTTGAGTAGTATAATGTCGAATCTGAACAGCTTTGAACCTATAATTCAAACAGAGCTCGAAGTTCCCGCTACCAATTTAGAAATGGCAAAGAAACAACTAAATCGTGCCCAGGATGTGCATAATAAATTGCAGCAAGAGAAATCACGCTTAGCACTGGCCGTGCAAGCATGTGAAGCAGCAACAGCATCCATTAGTCGACCAAGCTCTCCGCTGGAAACCGCAATGCAGCCAATTCCTGAAAAAGAACTGATTGTAAGGGCTAAACTAGAAGATCTGCTTGATCAGGTAAGATTGTCTTCATTACAGTTCGAAATTATACCAAACTTACCCTTATTTAATGTAAGTTAACTCTTTTGTGTTTGTTTATTTATTTGTGAATATTTTGATTCCATTCATTCAATTGCAAAACACCTAATCCAAAAAATGTCAACCACGCAACACGCTACACAATTTATTTTTATAATTTGCTATAAAAAGTCAAACCAATCGCATACTATAATTTGCGAAAAAAAGGAAGCAGATGCCTGTGAATTTCCAAATAATAAATCGCACGATATATTAATAGATCAAGTATACACGCAAACTGAGCACTTAGCTAATTTAAACTCATTAATTACCAAGGTAAGTTAGGAAAGGATTAACGACTTTTTCGCACTGCGCTCTTCAATGCTTCATCATTTCATATCTTAACTTTACAATCCCTCTTCCACTGGCTATATGGTACCTCCACATAACACGATGCTCGGCGGGCGCAACAAAATCTCATTACAGAACCAATGTGTTTTAATTCATATTCTAATTACATTCATTCTAATAACTAGATATCCATGTTTCAATTGAAATGTTAATATAATAAATAATACTATTTTTTTAGATTCAATCCCATGTGAGTGGATTGTCACAATCCGTTGGTGAATTAGAGGAGCAACAGAAACAGAGAGCCGAACTTCAAGATTGGATTAAGAAGCAAGAGAATTCTGTTTCGGATTGGTTGTCAAGGCCATGCAAATTGCGACCAGAAGCAGCTAAACAAGAGTTAGTTGCCATGAATGATCTTCTTAATACAATTGAAAACAAACGCTCTCAATTATTGACTGATATGACCGGATCATGTAAGTTACAAATTGAAATTTATTGATTATAATTCGAGAACAATTTTTAATACATACGTACATATTTTTAGTTGCTGATGATGACACGACAGACCTGGAAGAAAACCTTGATAAATTAGAAGCCGATCTAATGAATGCAATTGCTAAGAAGCAAAGTGGACAGCATGTCATCGATGATTACCGCCAAGCTTTGCAGCAAATGCAGGTTTGGTTTGACTCATTAATCAAGCGAATGGATGTACTCGATAAGGGCAGTGGTCTGAATTGTGGCCAAAAGATGACAGCGATTTCTGAACTGAAAAATGAATTTGACGAACATGGTCCTATCAAATTTGAAGATGTGAAAAATAAAGCAGCGGCCATATCTGAAATAATAAGTAATCTGGACGGACAACAAGTAGAAGAACAAATGAAATCGTTGGAGCGCCGATATAACGACATAGGAAAGAGAATTGACCGTAAAGCCCAATTGCTTGATGTAACCAATAAGAGTGTTGAAGCTGCTAAAGCCGAAATTGATCAATTACAAAATTGGGTAAGAGAAAGGATAGAGGAATTGCAATCTCCTTCTCCAATAGGATTTGAAGTAAAATCTGCTGAAAAACGCCAACAACAAATTAAGGGAATGATGAAAGATGCTGAAGCAAAGCAATCACTGGCTGAATCTCTTGAGAAGAGAACAGCAAATTTGCAACCGGAGTTAGAACCCGTGGAATACACACAGCTTGTGTCAGCATTGAGGAATTTTGGATCTGATCAAAAGAATTTGTCTAACTTATTAAAAGGTGAGATGGAAAGGGCTTTAGATGCTGCAAAGAATAGGCGAGTCATGGAAGCTGATTTGGAAAAAGCTCGTGCTTGGTTAAAAGCAAAATTACTTGAAGTCCGGAAACAGCCGGTTCATCATCCACTCTACTCTGCTGATGTTGAGAAAGAAATACAAGTTAATAAAAAACATGACGACGATATTAAGGAATTCAATGAAGGTCTTCTTAGTGATGTAATTCGCCAAGCACATATCATTATGAAGGACTGTCCCGAAGAAGATAAATCACAACTGAAAAAAGCATTAGACGAGTTGGAAATGGACAATCAGGCGATCAAAGACGAAACTTCCAACCGAATGAAAGTATTGGTTGATATTTTGCAGAGCAGGAGAAACTTAGAAAATGCTCTTAAAAATCTTGATGATTGGTTAAAAGAAGTTGAGACGACAACATCTGTTGAACTGCGAACATCAACTCTTCCTATTCTTGAAGAACAATTGATTAATTATCAGAAACTAGCTGAAAACGCGAATAAAATGGGTGAATCAATGAATAATGTTTTGGAACAAGCGAAGGGTATCTCTCAATCTCTTAGTAACCCCGATAAATTAAAATTGAATGAGGAGTTGAAAAATATGAAGGAAAGGTATGGAAAAATAACACAGACAATTAATGACCGCGTAAATAATTTAACAGATAACATCAAGAAATACAAGGATGCAAAGAACAAATTGGCTGACTGTATCCAATTCCTAAATACTGTTCAACAGCGCCTTCGTGATCTTAATAAGCCTATAGGATGCAAAATTGAAGACGTTCAAGATTTGTTGGGCTCATATGAAGGTTTATTAAAAGAACTTAAGGACAGCAAAAGTAAAATGGGTGATATGCAATTTGATGATCTACCCGAACTGCAAAGTATACTTTCACAGCAAGATGATATGATAAAATTAATTGAAGATCAATTGGCCCATCTAAGACAGCTTCTTTTGTTACGTGAACAATTCATAGCACTTATCAATCAGATTATAACGTTTATAATGAAATATACAGAAGTAATAACTGATATTGAAAACTCACCCGACAATCTTGAAGAAAAAATTAACAAATATGATGATGTTATAGTTAAAATTCAGGAATGTGAAGCTTTATTGGCTGCCGCTACAGATAAAGGACAAAAAATAGCTTCAGAAGGTACAGCAGCAGATAGAAATAGTATAACAGAACAATTACAATCACTTAAGAAACAATTGCAAAATCTCCGCAAGGCTGTTGAAACTCAAAAGCAAAAACATCAGAACCAATTGGAACATCATAAGAAGATGGCTGCAGAGTTATCAGAGCTTCTTGATTGGTTACACAGCATTGAAGGTCAAGCGAAATCCCGACCATTATTGGACAGAGATCCGGATTCTGTGGAACATGAAATTCAGAAGCATCATAATCTGTCAAAGGATGTCAAACAGCACCTTGATAAAATCTCTATAATAATAAATCAAGTCCAATCAGAGATTGGAATGCCAAGTGCTCTGACCGAAATGATTTCAGAGGGACGTTCCTTAGTTTCAAGTCTACCTAGTGATTTGGATGAACGTTTGAAATATCTTATGAATAACAAAGATAGCCGTATTGAGTACATGAAATTAATATCCAAGTTTAATGCTTGGGTTCATGATGCTGAGACTCGACTCCAAAATGCAAAACATGGCATTAATTATGAAAATCTATTAAAGGATATAGACGAACACAAGGCATTCTTTGGTAATGAATCAAATGCTAGGAACTTAGTGCACAAGGACATTCAAGATGCCGCTGATAAAATCTGGCCTTCCCTAAACAGTTTTGAACAAAATGAACTGTCGCGAGAGTTGACAGAATACCAACAGACCTTAGAGCAAATACTTGCTGCAGCTAAAACCCAACAAAGTGAACTTGAGAAAGAAGCTGAACGCTGGAAGTTATACAATCAAAGTTGTGAGAAGATTAGAGCAATTGTGGAGCGCACTAGTTTTGTGGATGAACCAGTAACAAATTTGGCAGGCGTACATTTCAATATCCAAAAACTTGCGCATGCTATTGGAAATATCGAGGTAAGTCTTTATTTAGACATACTTTTTGTGTTATGAGTATTAATTTATTTGCTACGTATTTTATTTATTATTGTATATAAATAAGATAAGATAAGATAAGACAGAGTTATAATTTAATACGAATATTGTGAAAAGTGTATTTAATCGTCTTACAGAACAGATACGTTCCCTTTGCTTTAGTTTCTATCGAATATCCATGTACGTAACCTTAACCCCCAAAACGTTATTCATTGATTCAATGTGTCTCTGCCGTCTACGTTAGCCGTAACCTATTCAATCCTTCATTCATAGGTATTCGAAGTTTTGTATAATCATCATCTCTTCTTCTTCTTCTTCTTGTGGCAATGCAGTCCGGGGTGAACCTGGGCCTCGGTCAACAATCCTCTCCAGCTGGCACGTTCTTTAGCCAGCTGCCTCCAATTTCGCACTCCAAGTTGGTTGAGGTCTTTTTCCACTTGAGTGCGCCATCGGGTTCGTGGTCGTCCTCTATTGCGTTGTCCCACTGGCTCGGA
Source organism: Eristalis arbustorum (assembly GCA_916610145.1). NCBI lineage: Eukaryota > Metazoa > Arthropoda > Insecta > Diptera > Syrphidae > Eristalis > Eristalis arbustorum. The sequence goes on from OU744317.1 coordinate 164,839, forward strand.
GTCGAAGACTCTTCGGGCTGGAGCAGTGCTGTCCATGCGCTCTACATGGCCTAGCCATCTTAGGCGTTGAATCCGTAGACGCCTGACTAGACTCATGTCGCTGTACAGCCCGTACAGTTCGTGGTTCAATCTCCTTCTCCAAGAACCTTCAACGCAAACAGGACCGAAGATTGAACGCAGAACTTTTCTATCGAAGAGACCAAGTGCGTCTTCATCCGCTCTTGAGATAGTCCAAGCTTTCGCGCCATACAGCAGGACAGGGATGATCAAGGTCTTATATAAGGTGAGCTTGGTCTTTCGAGAGAGGACTCGACTACTCAATTGCCTCTTGAGCCCAAAGAAACAGCGGTTGGCAAGAGTTATTCTGCGTTTAATCTCAGTACTGATGTTGATGGCACTATTTACTTGGGAGCCAAGGTAGACGAAGTCCTTCACAACCTCGAAGTTGTAGCTGCCTATGGTGACGTTCTGACCGAGTTGTCGATGTTGTGTGTCTTTTCTTGATGACAGCATATACTTTGTTTTGCCCTCATTCACCGCTAAACCCATTTTTGCCACCTCCGTTTCAATACAAACAAACGCTTCATTGACGGCTCGCTGAGTTCGGCCAATCACGTCATTATCGTCCGCGTATGCTAGCAGTTGAACGGACTTCTGGAAGATCGTGTCTCTAGTGTTGGCGTGTGAGTTTCGCACGATCTTCTCCAGCACGATGTTGAAGAAGTCACATGACAGCGCGTCGCCTTGCCTAAAACCTTTTTTGACATTGGAGGTCTCGGTGAGTTCGTTACCGACCTTGATGGAGCAGCGAGAGTTCTCCATCGTCATCCTGCACAGCCTGACGAGTTTGGCAGGAATGTCAAAACTAGACATGGCGCTGTATAGCTCGTCTCTATGCACACTGTCATATGCGGCCTTAAAGTCGACAAATAGGTGGTGGGTGTCGATCTGCATCTTTTGGGTTTTTTCGAGGATCTGCCGTAATGTGAAAATTTGATCGATAGTGGACTTCCCAGGCCTCCCAGGACGCACTGATAAGGACCTATCAGGTTGTTGACGAATGGTATCAGGCGCTCACACAGAACGGCAGAGAAGATTTTGTAGGGGATGTTAAGGAGACTTATCCCCCGATAGTTGGCGCAGTCAAAGGGGTCTCCTTTCTTGTGGATCGGGCAAACGATACTAAGATTCCACTCGTCGGGCATGCTTTCCTCCGACCATATCCTACAGACGAGCTGGTGCATGCGCCCAACCAGGTCATCTTCAGCTGCCTTAAACAGTTCCGCGGACAATCCATCCGCTCCAGCAGCTTTGTTCGACTTCAGTCTCGATATCGCTACCTTGACTTCGTCTAGATCGGAAGGACGGAATTCTCTTCTATCGTCGTCCATTGCGTGGAGTGGAACATTCTGCCTGACAGCGGTATTGGTGTCCTCTTCGCCGTTTAACAGTCTGCAGAAGTGATCCTTCTAGATTCTCAGTATCGACTGCGACTCTACTACGAGTTGTCCCTCTTCGTTCCGACAGGCTTCTGTCCGATGTTTGTACCCTTTGGATAGTTATTTCACCCGCTGGTAAAACTTACGGACATTATTTCTGCCGTACCACCTCTCCATTTCCTCGATCGCGCGCTTCTCATGCTCCTTCTTTTTCTTTTTGAGAAGCCGGTGCTCTTCCCTTCTTTTAAGTTCGTAGAGCTCACGAACCGCTCTCGTCCTTCTATCCAGCGTCGCCTTATATGCTGCTAGCTTCGCTGAATGCGCCTGCCGACACTCGTTGTCAAACCATGGGTTTTTTCTAGGTGGCATTTTAAAACCCAGCACATCAGAGGCAGCTTCTCTAATGGCGTTTTGACAACGGTTCCACTGTTCGTCGATTGTTTCGCCTGGCAGGGTTGGACTCTCTGAGAGCTTCAGGGAGACTCGATCGGAGAAGTTCCCAGCGGTCGATTACGATTGTAGCTTTCCAACGTCAAACTGTTTTGGTCTTGCTCTACTCCGTTGTACAATCGATATCCGAGTTCTGACCTTGGCTACAACAAGGTAATTATCCGAGTCGATGTTGGCACCTCGGAACGTTCGGACATCGAGGACACAGGAGGAGTGTCTGACGTCGATCGCAATGTGATCAATCTGGTTGACGGTTGATTGATCAGGGGACCGCCAGGTCCCTTTGTGAATGTTGAGGTGAGGGAACCGCGTGCTGGCTACAGTGAGGTTTCGCCCCGTCACGAAGTCCAACAGCCTGAGTCCATTGTCAGACGTGTTGTCGTGTAGGCTGTGTTTACCGACGACTCTAGCAAAGATTTCTTCCTTGCCCAGCTTTGCATTAAAATCTCCTAGAACGATCTTGGTGTCGTAGCTAGGGCATTGATCGTATGTTCTTTCTAGGAGATCATAGAAGTCATCCTTGCTATCATCGTCTTTGTCCTCCGTTGGGGCGTGGGCGCAAATCAGGCTGATGTTGCCGAATGTTGCCTTGATGCGGATTGTTGTGAGGCGTTCGCTTATGTATCTAAAGCTTAAGACTTCTTGCCTAAGTCTGCCTCGAACAACAAAACCGCATCCAAACAAGCGCTGCCTTCGCTCTTTTTAGCAATCGCCGTAATATATGTCGCAGTTTTTCATCCTCTTTTTGCCCGGCCCATCCCATCGCACCTCTTGGATGGCGGTGATGTCAGCCTTATAGGCTTCTAGGGCCTCCGCAAGTTCATCGGCTGCACGTGGTCTGTTCAGTGACCTCACATTCCACGTGCAGAACCGAAAATCGTTGTCCTTATTTCGTTGTCCATGGTCGTCAGCAGTAGGGTCATCCGTATCCGAGGCTTGTTGCCGTCTCTGAACTATTGCGAGTTTTACACGGTGGGGAAGTTAACCCCACGCGAAACCCCCGAACCTGGAGGACCGGGTCCTGGTTTAAACCCCCGGACAAGGGGTCGCTGCATACATTGGTTCACCTCTAAGCGGCTGCAGTAGAGGTTATCCAGAGGGCGCCGCGGGGAGGCTGTATGTCAACTTGACCTGTGCATTTACAGGGATCGTTGCTGGCATCTCGCCAAGTTGAGAGCAATCAACAACTTTGCCCTGGATGCACAGGCCCATGCCCTTCATCATCATCATCTCTACGGCAGATATAAAAACCACACTAGCGGATTTATGCCCAGGAATAACCAAGCGAGTTTTTGGACGTAGTGCAACCACCTCGCTCTGGGTCTGCCAAGGGGTAGCGTTAATGATGCAGTCACAATTAAGGCACGCCTATATGTCCCAATATATGGCCCGTGGCGTTGTGGGTATGTGCGTCGACCCAACCTCGACGTCGTAGGTCGATTCCAGCTCTTTCACGACCCCACCTCTTTCGAGTTACTGACAATGCTCAAAGAGTATTCCCTGTCTAGAAAAAGCTTCTCAAACTTGGCCGTTCGGATTCGGCATTCAACTGTAGGTCCCTTCCACTCGTGAGGGAATAATAGAACGCACAACACGAGTGGTTGCTGAGAAGCTAGGCCCTGGCTCTCTATGGGCTGTAGCGCCACCATATTATTATTATTATATGTCCAAACAGTATGATCATAGCTCTTTCCGTTCAAAGAAGTAGCTGCTCGACTTTGAATTCTCCCAGTGCTGCCGTCTTTCTCACCCTATCCCTTCGAGTACGGACAATAGCACAAGGAATTCTCATCTCTGCAGCTTGTATTCGCGATTATATTCTTTCGGAACAAATATATACTGAGTGAAACTTAGCTCAGCTCGCCCTCTTAGTGAAGTCCAACGCACATGGTGAGTATTGTGAAAGTTGCTACAGTTTGTGCGTAGCGACTGAATTGCCCTCAAAAGAAGATCATCAATCTTATTCTCCTGCAGAGTTCACCTCGAAGCACCCGGTGATATCTTCTTCTTCTTTGATTGGCGCTACAGTCCGGGGTGGCCTCAACCAACATGCCTCTCCAGCCAGCACGATCTTTCGCCAGCTGCCTCCAGTTGCGCACACCAAGTTGGTTGAGGTCCTTTTCCACTTGTGTGCGCCATCTAGTGCGAGGACGTCCTCTGTTGCGCTGTCCCAATGGCTCGGTGTCGAAGACTCTTCGGGCCGGAGCTGTGGTGTCCATCCCGTCTAGATGACCTAGCCATCTTAAGCGTTGGATCCGAAGACGCTTAAATAGGTGCATGCCGCTGCACAGCCCGTATAGTTCGTGGTTGAACCTTCTTCTCCAAACGCCATCAACGCAAACAGGACCAAAGATCGTACGCAGAACTTTTCTCTCAAAACGACCAAGAGCTTCTTCATCCGCTTTCAAAAGCGTCCATGTCTCTGCGCCATAGAGCAGGACTGCGATGATCAGGGTTTTATACAAGGTCAATTTGGTGTTTCGAGAGATGGCTCTGTTACTCAATTACCTCTTGAGCCCAAAGAAACAGCGATTGGCAAGAGTAATTCTGCGCTTGAACTCGGTACTGGTGTTGTTGTCCCTATTTACTCCGAGTATTGGGTAGACAAAGTCCTTGACTACCTCAAAGTTTCTGCCGCTCAATATGACGCTCTGTCCGAGACGTCGATGTTGTGCGTCCTTCCGTGATGACAACATGTACTTTGTTTTACCCTGGTTTATCGCTAGACCCATTTTAGCCGCTTCCGATTCAATGCCAGCAAACGCCTCATTGACGGCTCGCTGTGTTCGTCCAATCACGTCAATGTCGTCCGCGCAAGCAAGCAGTTGAACGGACTTTTGGAAGATCGTGCCTCGGGTGTTTACGTTTGAGTTTCGCACGATCTTCCCAAGTATGATGTTAAAGAAGTCACATGGCAGCGTGTCGCCTTGCCTTTTTGACATTGAAGGTGTCGGTGAGTTCGTTACCGACCTTGATGGAGCAGCGAGAGTTCTCCATTGTCATCCTGCACAACCTGACGAGTTCGGCAGGAATGTCAAAACTAGACATGGCGCTGTATAGCTCGTATCTATGCACGCTGTCATATGCGGCCTTGAAATCGACAAATAGGTGGTGCGTGTCGATCTGCATCTCTTGAGTCTTTTCCAGGATCTGCCGTAATGTGAAAATTTGATCGATAGTGGACTTCCCAGGCCTCCCAGGACGCACTGATAAGGACCTATCAGGTTGTTGACAAAGGGTTTCAGGCAAAACGGCAGAGAGTATCTTGTAAGCGATGTTAAGGAGGCTGATCCCTCGATAGTTGGCGCAGTCAAAGGGGTCTCCTTTCTTGTGGACCGGACAAACGATACTTAGATTCCACTCGTCGGGCATGCTTTCCTCCGACCATATCTTACAGATGAGCTGGTGCATGCGCCCAACCAGGTCATCTTCAGCTGCCTTAAACAGTGCCGCGGACAATCCGTATGCTCCAGCAGCTTTGTTCGACTTCAGTCTAGATATCGTTATCTTGACTTCGTTTAAGTCGGGGGGACGGAATTCGTGATCATCATCGTCCAAATTGAGTGAAACATTCTGCCTGACAGCGGAATTTGTGTCGTCATCGCCGTTTAACAGTCTACAGAAATGATTTTTCCAAATTCTTAGCATCGACTGCGATTCTACTACTAGTTGTCCATTTTCGTCCCTGCAGGCTTCGGTCCGAGGTCTGTATCTTCCTGATATTTGTTTTACCTTTTGGTAAAACTTTCGGACCTCCTTCCTGTCGTAACACCTCGCCATCTCCACGACCGTGCGCTTCTCATGCTCTTTCTTTTTCTTTCTGAGAAGCCGGTGCTCTTCCCTTCTCTTCTGTTCGTAGAGCTCACGGACAGCTCTCTTTGTTCGATGCAGTGTTGCCTTGTAGGCCTCCTGCTTGGCTGCATGTACCTGCCTGCACTCGTCGTCAAACCATGGGTTCCTTCTGGGTGGTGTCGTGAAACCCAGCACATCAGTGGCAGCTTCTTTGATGGCTTTTTGACAACGTTTCCATTCTTCTTCTATTGAATGTGCATGCAGCGTCGAACTTTCAGAGAGTTTCAGGGAGACTCGGTCGGCAAAGTTCCTAGCGGTCAATTGCGAAGTAGCTTTCCGACGTCAAACCGTAGTGTTCTTTCTCGACTACGTACTTCTCTCGATATCCTCATCCTTACCTTGGCTACAACAAGGAAATGGTTCGAGTCGATGTTGGCTCCTCGGAACGTTCGGACATCGAGAATATTGGAGGAGTGTCTGACGTCGATCGCAACGTGATCAATCTGGTTGACGGTTGATTGATCAGGAGACCGCCAGGATGGATGTTGAGGTGTGGGAACCGCGTACTCATCACAGAGAGGTTACGCTCCGAGGCGAAATCTACCAGCCTGAGTCCGTTTCCGGATGTGTTGTCGTGCAGGCTGTGTTTTTCGATGATTTTAGCAAAGATTTCTTCCTTGCCCAGCTGTGCGTTGAAATCTCCTAGAACGATCTTGGTGTCATAGCTGGGGCATCGATCATATGTTCTTTCTAGGAGGTCATACAAGTCATCCTAGCTATCGTCATTCTTCTCCTCCGTCGGAGCGTGTGTGCAAATCAGGCTGATGTTCCCGAATTTAGCCTTGATGCGGATTGTTATGAGGCGCTCGCTGATATAATCAAAGGTTAAGACTTTTTGCCTAAGTCTGCCTCGAACAACGAATCCGCATCCAAATAAGCGCTGCCTTCCCTCTTTGTAGCAATCACCGTAGTAGATGTCGCAGTTTCTCATCTTCCTTTTGCCCGGCCCATCCCATCGCATCTCCTGGATGGCGGTGACATCTGCTTTGTAGCAGTCCAGGGCCTCCGCAAGTTCATCGGTTGCACGTGGTCTGTTCAGGGACTTCACATTCCACGTGCAGAACCGAAAATCATTGTCCTTTAATTGTTTGCTGGGGTCGTCAACTTTGAATCCGTCCATATCCGAGGCCTGTTGTCGGTTCGTAACCGTTGGTTTTTTTATGTGGTGAGGGAGTTAACCTCACGCACAACCTACAACTGGTAGGTCAGGCCCATTATTTGACCTTCGGGCAGAGGGGGATCGCTGCATACATTAGTTCACCACACAACGATTGTTGTGATCGTTATCCAGGGGCGCCACGAGGAGGCTGTATGTCAACTTGACTTATGGACAAGCAGGGATCGCGCTGGCATCCTACCAGGTTTGGTGCAGTCAGCAACTTTGCCCTGTGTACATAAGCCCATGCCCCCCACCCGGTGATATGCAAATTAGCTTGACATACTCGCAAGCCTTCTTGAGTACCATTTTAAGAGTGAAGTTGGTCGTGCTTCTGCAGTGACGAAAGCCTCACTGTTCATCCCAAATCCTAAACTCGACCACAGCTCTAGAGCGCGGTTCTAACACCTTGGCGTAGACTTTTTTTCGTGTATACTTTAAAGTGATATGCCCCTATAGTTGGGGCAATCTCTTTCATCCAACATTTTGAAAGAGGAACAATCACCCATGTTTGCCAATCGCTAGTTGTTGGTGGTGGCCCTTGGCGTTGCGGGTATGTGCGTCGATCCCAACCTCGACGTCGTAGGTTCGATTCCAGCTCTGAGCGACGAAAATAATGTTCACGGCCCCACCTCTTTCGAGTCACTGAAGATGCTCAAAGAGTATTTCCTGTCTAGAGAAAGCTTCTCAAACTTGGCCGTTCGGAGTCGGCATAAAACTGTAGGTCCCTTCCACTCGTGTGAGAACAGTAGCACGTACAACACGAGTGGTTGCTGAGAAGCTAGGCCCTGGCCCCCGATTATTATTAGTTGTTTCGCTGCGTTCCAAGGAAACCTTAATGACACGAGAGAGCCATACCGCTCCCACTTGCCCTTCTCAAGACTATGGATCTGCCACCCTCATTACCCTGTTCGGGATTGAGCAACTCGGAAAACTGCTCCCTCCATCTGAGTTAAATATCGCATTCATTGAAAAACAAAGCATAATCTTTGGATTTGACTCGTTCGATGATGTAAAATATCCATCTTTTGAATCGGCGAAGTCAGCCAGAATATTTTTCTCGTAGATCTGCCGCTTTCCAGTTTCCAGTTCCTGTCTTATTCTCTCTGATGGCTTCTTGAACTCCGGGTGTTTTAAATCACGTAGTTCTTTTCTCACAATCAACCGCTACTCCAAGCCATTTCACTCCATAAACACCCTCTACGAAAGCAATGACATCTGTTGAAAACAGTCACCAAAACTTGCTCTACATGTACTCAACTGTTTTCTAATTTCTCCGAATATATGTGTTTGGACTACACTCTTGGTTTGCGCCTTGGCAGAAGAAGTGCTCTATCAGTGAAAGTGTTCATTATGGACATACCAATTGTACAGCAAAAGTACAATGCCTTCCCTCCGTTCAATGATTATCTCTCAATCACACTCCCACACGTTAGCACTATAGCACCCATCAGGATATAGGAATCCATCTCAGCTACCATATAGAGCGCCGCATCGACTTCATCCGGGATTAGATTTGGTGTATACACCCGCACTAAAGCCAAAATTGACCTTGCTAGTTGGAGCTGGAGTTGGAGGATAATGATTCCGACTCTCCCTCCCAGAGGTATCCACTCCAATATCATGCCTGCCAGCCTGAGACTTGTGAGTACTCCCACCCTACCTGTGCAGACATTTGAGGTTCAACCCCCATCCGAAAGGTCCACAGTTCAAGGTCCTCTTTGCATCGTTGAAGAGATAACGATTTCCAAACGATACTTCTTCTAATAGCTCGAGGTCCTTTTCTGTGCGATGAGCGATGAGACGTTCCATGTGCTTCTCCAAAGTCGATGCACTACTCTTATTCGAATTTTTCAAAATTTGTAAAATCAGTTTTGTAAATCTCGATATTTACACAAGTCACAACTGTCTCATAAATCGAATACACAAGATTTCATATGTAACGAAAAACAACACTTTCCCATTTCCATCCATTCCCATCGCTTCGAGATGGTTGTTGCATAATTTTAGTAGGCGGACGTTCGTTTGTAATTATGGTTTTGGATAACTTCATTAATAGCTCTATCCTGACATACCTTTGTGATGTATTACAAGTCACAACAGTGAGTGGCAAATTGTGATGTATTCGTATTCTAAGCAAAACAAAATACATAATTTGTGAGCCTCACAGCAAATGTTAATTCACTAAGAAAAATTCGAAAAATTAAAAAAGGTGGATCATTTTGAGAGTTTGAAAATTTGTGAGTAATTCACTCTTTGCATTGTCCTCGGAGTTTTCTCATTCGCAGAATACTATGGATGCAAACCGACGAATTTTTTGGTAGTGGTGTTTGTCGATTGCGTTTGCTCGTTTGTCTATTGCGATCTCAGCTAGACAGTTTGCAAAGAGAATGATTGATTCGCAGAGAAAAACTTTTAAATCATTAATTAGGATACTTAAACTAACCTCTGTTAAGATGTTTGTCTATGAAAAAACTCGATAATTCAGTGTCCACCTTTTTGCATACCAAGAAGTATAACTCTAAAAGTTCGCGTTCACAATTCGCCGCACACAAGAAGCCTCATAAGAGATACATCACAACTTCGTATCACAGTCATTTGTGACTTATGATCACATCACAACCAGAATAGGGACATTATCAGCATTAATTTATTTATGAGCCCCAGAAGCTTAAAAAACGAGTAATTTTGAAAATAAATGAGTACCACAAGGGTTTTTGATAACACAATCCCTCCTTATGTAAAAAAGAAACTAGTATGATTTTTCTGAGTTTTCGATACTACACTGGACCGCTCAGACTAAAGACCATTGTACAACCAGGCAGCAACCTACAATTCCTTCGGAAGATCTGCAGACGCTTCTGTGATGAATCAGAATCAGCTCTCACCACATTAGCACCGAAAACGTCCACCTGATCCGAGCAAGAAGAAGAAGTGTTCTCCACAGGCTTCACAGAGGGCATCTTTGCTAAAACCTAGTACATTGAAGTGTTTGGAGAGGTGTTGTGACCCGTTACAGTATTTTCTGTTAAGGGGCAATAAGCATGGCTGTGACTTTCAGTTGACTGCCAATTTAATTCAAACATGATTTGCATTCCTGAACTATGTATCTTGGAAGTAGTTAAAGGTTGAGACACAGATACGTCGACCTCTTGGCCTGTCCTTCACAATATAGGCTTCCACTTGAAAAACCGATCCAAATTTACCTAAAGGGGTGTACAATGTAGTCTTCACGAAAACACCAACGCAGGACCCTTCACTGGTTTTGGAGCCATACATGAAGATAAGACTACGTTCCTTTCCTTTCGAAGTCTAGCCAGAGGCATTTCTGGGTGCAGTAATAGCACGTGTTCAAGTAATTTTGTTCTTAAAAAAATGAGTCAAATCTAAAAATCATGAGTCTCCGAGTCAGACTAATAAAGATGAGTCCTTTTAACTCTATAGAGTCCCTGTGGTAACACTGGACATTATATCCTTTGACCCTCGGACTAAAGACCTTGATTCCACTTCATCTCTCCTGTTTTCCTAGGGCAACGAAAGTCTCTTCCCTTATGACAAAATATGGGTTTTGTGTCAAACGAGCACTCTCTTGAGAGAGTAAAAAAATACCTTACCCTGCCCATTTTAACCCAAGAAAGTTCTGTGGGTAATTTGTTTGGTGGTTTTCTGTCAAATCAATTGATGTGTCAAAAACTTGAATTTAATTTTTGCGATTTTTCAAAAGTTTTTAAATAGATTATGTTAATTTCGTGCTGCAAGTCCTACTCCAAACCTCTTCGAATTGCCCCGCAGATTAAACAGAGTAAAGCATGACAGTACCTACTTTAAGCTGGCGAGATGAATTCGCGTTTCATTTGGAGGAATCTGGCATTGTGTGGCCCTTCCTGAAGTGAGTTCAAAAGACTACCAACGTTAAAAAAAACAACTTTGTCCGTGTACGCTAAAGGTCGTCATCAAATTTTCCATCCGTATCCGAGGTGCTTATTTCCATTTCGGAGCAATAGTTCTTTTTACGATTGAGGTTAGGCTAGGCCCCAGACCCAACTCACCAACTCTTTCTTGTCATGCGGACCAGCATCTATCGGGAGATACTACCCCTAGGCTTTTGTTAGTCGTTTACGTTTTTAAAATGACAACAAGTAAAGGTTTCTTTGGAAGGTGATGAAACTGGGTTGAGTGCTTGCCCTTGGTCATAGAGGTCCAAGTTCGAATGGCAGTGAAAGCACAGCTTAATATGCTTTTGTCTGGTTTCCAAATCTCTTCTAGCCACCATTTGCCGCTTCGATCAAATTTACGCCACTGGCTATTACAATGTACAAACACTAGTCTAAGTTTGCAAAGGGTTCATGTACTCCTTTAAGCCTTTTTCACAGTTTGTGTGCACATTTATGTATCCACCAGTATATATATGTATACGACATGCTATTCAAATATACATAGATCCTTGCATATTCCCTCGTTACATATTTGCCATTCAAAATCAAATGAATACTTACAACTTTCTTCACAGTTGCTAATAAGACCCTCTCTAACCCTAATATAAATAATATTTAAACTCTTACAGAATTCCTCAAATTTTGAAATGTGTGTAATACTAGGAGAGTCATGTTCGCATTGCTGCGGGTATCCTTAGCAGCTCAAATAAATTCGTAGTTTACATCTCATCCGTTTGGCTTTTCTTTGTGCGATTCATGGTGAAAATCGTTAAACTTCATTAAAATTAGCCTTAAATGGATTTAAATAAAAGGCGCTCACACATACAAACATAACGGTTATCACTAATTGCAACTCTTAATACACGCAACTCTTCGATCTTTGCAACAATATAAAACATATCATAATAACATGTGTACATATCTGCTAGACGCATCTTAAGCAGCCCGACTTGTAGAATCTTAATATCTCATTTTACATCAGCTGACTCATTAGAAATGGTCTTAGGGCCATTTGCTGATATTACTCTTAAAGCCAAGTAGCACTTAAACATTAGGTTCAACTTTAGCTGCTTTATTTTGCTCGGCAATATTTAGGTTAAGATTAACTATGAACTAGTTTTCATTTAAACGAAACCTAGTTCACTTCGATTTCAAATGCGACATTTGTTGAAATAAACAATTTGCCGCAACTTTCTTTGGTTCTACGAGTCAGGAGTTTTGACCACTGTTGTTTCGAGAAACCACACTCGATTGAGAAATTTTGTCTCAGGTGGTGTTTCTTGTTCACAACATATATTTAGTTTTGTCCTCATTGACCCTAAGAGCCTCTTTATGCTCCCATCATCTGCATATCCCAACAGTTAGATTGATTTGTAGAAGATAGTGTCTTTCGTGTTGACTTTTGCCCGCCGCACTATCATCTCCAGTACCAAATTAAAAAAAAAATACACGACAGTGGATCTCCTTTGCTGAAATCCGGTGCGAATTTCAAACGGCTCAGAGGTCTTATCAAAACGGCTTTAGACGTTTACACAGTACGCTATATATTATCATGTGGACGACGTTGAGCACGAAAATGCCTCTGTAGTTGTCGCAAGAGGTAGGATCATTTTTTTGTGGATGGGGCATATGCAGCGGATATTTCAGTCGTCGGGTATGCTCGTCCTCCCTAAAACGCAACGGATCATGTGCATGCTCCCTAAAAGAAAATGGCCACCAGTTTGGAATATATCTAATGGTGAGCTTTGTTTTTCTTCAGCATTTCAATGAAATGTGTGCTCAATTGCTTCTTCAAAGTTAAGTGGATATCGACAGTAGTTGGGATTTCTTGAAACATATAACTCTCTTCTGCTCACGCCCGCTAAGCAACTTTTGGAAGTGCTGCTTAATCACATTCCCAATTCCCTGCTGTTCACATTTCTACTAGAATACTGTGGCAATTTCGAAGAGCCTGGGTGCCTTTCCTAAAGCCCTTTGGCATTTTTTTTATATAAGGCTTTTATTTTTTGTCTGTCCCTAAATTCTTCGATATCCGAGGTGGGAGGTTGTGGGAGACCTTTGCTTTCAAACGTAGAGGTTTTTTTTCCTCCCGTCTTCTAGCCCGGTAAATGCGCTGCTCTGGTTTGCTGCTGCAGGCCTCGACAGTGGCACGTTTTTTCTCCTCACACTCGATATCATACCACAGGTTTCTTGTCGGGGTGGTAGGTAGCCTAGGGTGGTGTCTGCTACCTCTTTGATGCCCGAGTCTTCGTAGATTACACGATTTTGACATCGTACTCGGGACTGGCTCCGTAGGCACCGCCCAAGAGGTCTTAATAGTACTATTGGACAGAGTCTTCAGTGTCATCGGTAGGGGCATGTGCACATATGCGGTTGATGCTGTAGAATCTGCTTTGGATGCGGATCATAGCCAAATGATAATTTATTGGTTTAAAGTCGCTGACCTTCGACATATCCCGTTTTACCAAGACGAATACGCATACAAATATGTGCAACCTTTTGTGGCAGCTGCAATTTACCTTTCTTTTGAAAACTCTGGGGTAAATGGTGTTAACCTTAACCTCCAATGCATGCATGCGGCTGGGATCATAGTGAAATCCGTTTTCGTGTGCGTTTAACCCGTTCTTTGACTAATTTGTCAAGTTATTATTTTCGATCACCTTCTGAAGCTTGAAAGGTTTTTATAAAAGCTTTAAGTTGCTACTGGTAGAGAGTATACTCGCCCTGACCAAGTTGCACCAAATGATGTTTGCCGGTCTTTAATTCTATGATATATTACAGATTGAGGGACATTGTAGGCTTCTTGAGTTTGGCTGTATGCCATTTTTTGCCTAGCATGCAATGGGCAGTGATAATGCATACCATCTTACTCATTTCCTTTCTGTTTAATTTAAAAAGCGAATTTGTTTTATTGTATATATTGTCCATCTATCCATGACCGATTGGTGATATTAATGGCATCTGTAAGTAACAGGGTATTCATTAGTTCATTAGGTATACATTTCATTAACTTCACCCGGAGATTATTAAACTTCTCCATCTTCTTCAATGACACTAACTTTCTTCTCGCTAACATTCTTATTTCTCCGTGTTAATCTTCATCGGGGCGCTATTGAGTTCCGTGAGGATAACTAATACAATACACTCGCTTTGCCCAGGAGCTAAGGGAATGAAATGTTTCGTGCAAAGCAAAACTGCCCAAAAGGAAATAAGAATGTCATGTGAAATTAGGAACCTCTGTGCACGAAAATGCTTCATCTATGCTGATTAATAGATGTGCTCAAAGGCATTCGGATAGAAGTCTGCCGTTGTATCCACGCTATCCACCATCCTCTTTTTCAACTAAATCCGTTTGAACTCTGGATGTTGACTTTGTTGAAAACTCGCTTGGTACTTATTCTTCGGGTGTTTGACTCATTTATGCCAAATAAATTTCCTAAAGCAGACGGCTTTTCCTATGCTCAACAATTTTTTATTCGGCTTGGATATGAATCAAAATTACTATTATTTTGATTTTCCTCTTAATATCGAACGACTCGGATCCACAGTTACGTATTTAAGGCATTTCTGCCTTTCGAACTGTTTTTATATTACGAGAAATACGTACGAAGCAAGACCTGAAATGGAATGCCGAGACACAACTATTTCGCTAATTTTAGACGAGAGATGTTGGGTCTGGGGCGTATTTTTAATTTTAATTTTTACAAAGTCAAATTAATCCAAAACAAATTGAAATTGAACTTTCGTCAAGCGTAACAGAAAAATAAAAGAAAACTTTGATTATTGTATATATGACATATGTATGTACTTACATAAGAATTTAGCATTATTTAATCACAACTTTATATATAATCAAAGCGTGTAGGGAAGCTTGTTGGAACCTGGATTTGCTTGGCAAACCACAGACGCAGCCCCATGACTAAATTTGATGATCTATTGGCTACAGAGATAGGATACCAAGATCCAAGACGCCGATCTTGTGTATACTTTTTTATAAATTCATATATGTATGTATGTACATACTTCGTCTCTGTCGCTACCGTCTCAATTCCAGTAATTGAGACAAGGATGGCCCGTTGCGTTCGGCCACACAGTGTCTAAGTCTAAGGACACTGGTCTTTTTGAGCTCGTTAGTCAACTTTGGAGTAGTGAAAGGACATTTGGCGTTAATCAACGAAAATATAGTGGGTGCGATCTGCGCTTCTTTCGTTTATTCCAGAATCTATTGTGTACTGGAGCTATGACGAAAAGGACCTATCTGATTGTTGACAAACCGCTTCAGTATGGATAATATCGCTAGTCTCAAACGTTCATGCACAAGTACGTACTTAAATATGTATCTATATGTACATATATGCATGCCTGAGAGAAAAATCGGACAAGGAAAACTACATATGAATGAGTTCATATATGTACACCTTCATATGTGTAGGGATATATTTATAACAATTTTATCATATTGGGAATTGCATCTTTATTCAAAACCATTAATGTGCAAATGTAATTACGTAAATATGCACATGCGTATATGTGTGTCTCCAGAAACACCAATTCATGGTCGGGTCGGAATATGACTGTTTTCTTTGACCTAATTAATATCTTAACCGGCATAATTTTTTTAACATGACTATGAACTTGCGACTTCTTCATTTTTGTACTCTAATCAAATCCGCACTCAGCAACATCCATACGTAGATACGTACATACGTACTTGTAATGCATATGGACATACAGTCGTATTAAATATGCTCGTCATGTCTGAACCGAAATAAAAATACATTTTCCTGTGTAGCTCCGAAAATGACATCATCTGCTCTGTCGCCATACACAATCTTATGACCCTCGCTTGTGTACACATAACAATGTGCTCATACGTCACAGAGCTTTTCATACACATACTTATGTATGAACATGTGTAATAACCTCTACTTATGAAGGTAAGGTTGGTACTCACTGCTAAGTATCACACAACCATGTTCAAATTTTTTAACAAAAATATTTAGTTCATAGGGATCAGAGGCTCCCAATCTATTTATCTATTCAATAGAGCTTTTCATGCGCGCACCTTCGTATATACAAAATGCGAATACTGCATTCGCATTTATCGACATTTACCCACAGGCATATGAATATAAATATAAACATATTCAGTCACGAAAGTCAACAAAAAGTACCTATACTTTGGATAGTTTAAAGAGAACATTGCAAAGAGAACAGGGCTTGAATATTGGAACTAAGAAGCTTTTTATTTCTTAAATCGTACACAAACTGAGCGTGAGCACGTGCAATTGTGCGCGAGTTTCAGCTGATTTTTTTGTGTGGGTGTGTGTGTTTTCCGGGTGAGAGCGCAAGTGGCGAGCCGGCTTATCGAATTTAATAATGTTCGTAGCCACCCATCTATATAGCGATATAGATGTACATATCGGCATGACCATTTGTACATTCAGAATTAACCGGCTGCTGATGCCGGTGATGAGAAGCCTTCATCTGAATACTGTTTGGAAGTATATTTTTTTATACAGATGACGACATTCAGAAGTAAAAGCTGTTTTCTTCTGGTATTTTATATACACATTACTTTTGTATACATGTATATACCTACATACATCGTATATCATGCATTCAAACAAGAATTATATCTATAGCAGTTATGTTTTCATTTCGTGTGGTACAAAATACCGGTTCCGCTTTGTGTTAGTGAACATGTGCATGTGTGCACTTGTATTCGGCTAAAAAAGAGTAATAGAGACCAGTCAAATCGTTGAAACTATAAGAACACCACATTTTAAGTTGAGACGTTCGTTGGATTAAACCCGTTTTTTTAAAAAGAAAATAGGAAGTTGATTATAAATGAAACGCACAATAATTTAATATTGAATTGTATTTTAATTTGAAGTATTTCCAGTGTCTTAAAGACTCATTAATATATAAGTAAATAGTTATACATATGTACATTCATTTAGAAAAGAAAAAGAAATGCATTTCGAACCATATTGGTTATATTGAATTTATTGTATATTGAGAAAAAAAATACATGTAGTGGATTTATAAATTTTTTAATATATTTTTGTTCAGAATCAAAGCAGTGATATTGTCCAAGTAAATCAACAAGCACAAGCTATCATTCGCCAAGCAGATTCGCGCAATCGGGAAATAATTGAAAAAAGTAATTTGGAGTTAAACCGCTTGTGGACCGACTTGGTAAAAAGTTTGGAAAGTCGTCGCGACACATTGCAAAACGCTGCTGAGAAGTGGGAGGAATTCGAGAACAAGTTCCATCTATTGGAAAAATCAATTGTTCGTTTGGAGGAAAAGTTCCGAAATGTCGATCCAGTGGTAAGGTCCAGACGACATTTGGAAGATACAAAGCATGCCATCCAGGTAAGAAAATATATCTACGTGATAATTGTATGCAATTCGAAACCGGTGCTTCAGAAAAACTTACTAAAAAATACAATTGCTTTATTTAGCAAAAATAATCAGTCTGATTGTTATGAAAATACAA
Source organism: Eristalis arbustorum (assembly GCA_916610145.1). Taxonomy (NCBI): domain Eukaryota; kingdom Metazoa; phylum Arthropoda; class Insecta; order Diptera; family Syrphidae; genus Eristalis; species Eristalis arbustorum. The sequence goes on from OU744317.1 coordinate 182,176, forward strand.
CACTTAACTACTTTGCTTTGCTTAGTTGCGAAATGCACATACATATTTATATTTGGATAAAACTTCATACCTCTATATACCTAGGTTTTAAAGGTATTATATAATAAACATAAACATCTGTATGAGCAAGTGTTTATTTTTTGTTGAAATTTATTTTGACAATTTCAATCTAAATCGCACTAAACAAAATAATACCACATGACAGAAAAAAAAAAAGATTTTTGCATTGCCGGCAGGTGTGGTTCTCTCAGTGCATTTAGTTATATGTACACACGGTTGACACAACCATATCCATTCACATTGATAGCAGATATATATACTTCTGTCATTTTCTGACAGAATCATATTTGCAAAACAGGCAAGGACAAGGACATACTTGAATTGAACATCATTTATAATGTTATAACTTATAATTCATTTAAACGCAGTAGAGAAATTCGTCCGCAATTGAATAATATGGACTTAGATTTGCTTAATACTCAATATGGATGGATAAATGGTCAGCACATCTCGTCAACAATTACTGCCCTGTTCACAGCTCGCATGTAGTTGAAATTATTGTGACCTTATTGCTTATTCTCGTTAAATTTATTTATAAATTTGAGTGTATTATTTTTTTTGCTTGCAGGAAATACTCTGTGAATCTGCAGAACTTAAACCATCACATAAAGAGATTGAGGCGCTCTCAAAATCAATCGTCACATTCCTTGGGAAAGTACACAAACCCTCGGCGGAGGCCATTCAGGCCAAAGTGGATAACGTAGTCATTCAGAATACAAAGTAAGTTAAAATAGTTCGCATTTTTATAGAGTATCGCAATTCTTAATGGAATAATGGAAATAGACTTGATAGATTTTGTGAGGCAACCTATACTTTCTTTCTCACTACTATTAGACTTTCGTATTTGTAATCCTTTTCCATTTTGTCGAACTTTACGTCGTAAAATCATTATTCGTTACCCCATATCACGAGTCAGGGTTTTCTGTCAGCAATTTGGAAATATAGTATAGGACTTAAAACAGTACGGCCAAAATGTAAAGGGCTTTTAAGGATTCAGATTGTATCCGGCAAATGACTGATTTACGCATATTATATCAGTTTTGTCATTACCATTGAGTAGCAATATTTACATGGAACATTATTATTGCCATGCATGGGTACACGTGCATATGCTGTTAATCTAAACGTCAATTCAGCATTTCATTGCAGATAATATTGTAGTAACTATATTATTACAATTGGAAAATAATTAAGGCTGTTTTAAGACGTAGCGAACCTTTTGGAAATGCATTCGAACTCTAAAAAGTTACCCTAAATTTAACAGTGGTTTTATATTTTACTTCGCGTATGCTTCAATTAAGGTAAACATTGTCTTAATTAAGGAACACGCGGTTGATGACTTGACTACTAGTGCTTTCGAATTTGTTTTGTGAATACATGGATATTTATAAACGTGTACCTAAAAATAATTTAATTGTGTCGTATTATAGCGAACGCAAAGGTTCGAAACGAAACGAATACTTTATTTACATCTAGCGTTTGTATTTTTTAAATTCCAAATGGATGTTATATATTGTAATTGTACGGATATGCAGATGTATTGAAGTTACGTTCATAATTGTTGTAATGTATAATGAACTGAATCTCACAGTTATTAACTTGATCCCTGAAATCAAAATCTGTGATGTACGAGGAGCATGTGGAATATGATATGAACTTTGACGCAAATGTTCCATTTATGCACATGCTATAAGCTCACATGTGCATATTGCTTCCAGTGTCGGATTATACCATATGTATGAATATGAAAAAACAGAATAAAACTGAGTAGGGAATAAAGTTCTAAAATGTTTTGGAAGTTAACAATAAATGTGTAGAGTAATGTATTTGATTTTATATATTTAAATAGATGTAATAATTTTAATATAGACCCAGTACGCAAAGAGATTATTTCTTATTTTTCTCAATGAGAGAAATCCAGTGTATCAGTACTTTAGGCAATGTGATTATGTATAAGTTATGCAATTTAAAGGATGCCGAATCAGTTTGGCAACGTAAATATTTAAACTTTAAACATAGACTTTTAGATAAATTTCGTAAACATTTGTAGTTTATACAAACCAAACTGAAATGTAAGATTGAGCAATTATCGCACGTGGACATTTCAATTAATGTTGTAATATTTACACAAAATACTGACAAAATGTGCTCTTGGCCAAAATAATAATAAAATAATAAAAAAAATAATAAAAAAAATAAACCATAATTCTAAAAAACCACGAGTCAATTAAAATGTTCTATTAATTTCTAAAGACAATTGAAAAAATCTATAAATGGCGTGCTATCATTTAAGTGATATACTAAATTATATCACAATAACACAATTAGATTAGATATACGCGAAATAAAAAAAAAAACAGCAAATTCATTTTTGGCATTCGAAAGAACTAATTTCCACAACAAAATCTACGAATGCAAAGTAAACATTGGATTGAACAAGTTGAGCACACACGAACCAAATGTCAATAAATGAAAGAAAACAAAATTTTATTGAAATCACGTCATACGAAATATATCTGTATATGAGATGACTTCATTGCTGGTTTATTTGCCTAATGCAAAATATATTTTTTTGAATAATGTGTACACACACAAACATCCATACAAATGTGTATTCATATACACATCCCTTAATTAACTATTTTATACATGGATTTAAGAAATATTTCCGGAAGCATGTTTTGTTTCTATTTCCATCAGTTCTTGGGTTGACATTTTTTGATAATACACTTGATTCCGGCTATGGACATATTTGTATATGAAGATTTAAATAATGGAACGGTTATGCGTATACAAGTTCATACATGTGTAACTTTACGTTTTGCCGGCTAAAGACGTATGTAGATGTGTAAGAAGCAATCGAATCAAAATAAACACTTGGTTTATGAAGATACAAAAGCTCTTTGAATGACGTCATTACTAATATTACTTATTCTAAAGCTTCATCTGCTGACCCTACTTAACAATTTGTTGCATTGAATATCTATTCTATACAATTCAACACTATTCGAATATAATGAATAATTGTAGTTGTATAGAAAACCGAAATATAACACGTACATGTGTGCACGTTATATTTTTACAGCGGCGTAGTGAGCGAGAATAGCAAGAGAAATATGTCTACGAAAATAAGTCTTTGACTAAGCACGCACGTACACAAGTATCTATTTGAGATACGCTCATTCACTTAACTTATAGTGACTAATAATATATGAAGGTATATTTCAAGTTTGTCTCTTCTCTTCTAGTCTTTTACTCAGTGTGTTATGGCCTTTTCTGTGTTGTGATATACATATTCTTTTTTTATTTCGCTTTCGTGTCTCGCAAACAACTTTTTGGGGGTTGGCCTTCTCTCGATTGATAGGCAAACTAACAAGAACAGCAGAAAAATCGAAAACGTTGTTTTCAGTTTTAATTATAACTTAGCAATAAGCGGACGTGAAAGACTGGATGGCTGGAAATCATTGCATAAGAATTAAAGAGGAGCGCAAAATAAGAAATAAAGTAGAGAGCTATAATTCGTGGATTATTCGGGAGGATAAAAAACATTTGGAAAATATACATTATATTAAAGGATAAATATCATTCGTATATTTTTATATGAGGACTTGCTAAAATTTTGGAAGTATAAGAAAGTCGATCCTAATACAAGGTTTGTTTGCCGGTGTCCAGTTCGTATCATTGGAATTTTTATTGTTTTTCATTTTTAAGTCGATTAAGTCATCACGCGTCCGAGGTCGTTGAGTATTTAAATATCGTACTTGCGTTCTGTATTTACAAAATAAGATTCATTGCGAAATACAACAATGACGGCATTTTTTAAAATAATACCCGAAATCTATTTATTCATAATTTTTTAAATATGTGTATGTACACATGTATGCATGAGTAACAACGTTAAATATTTAAAAATGTAATATTTCTTAAGATTGCTATTTTCCATTTTTTTCTGCGTAGTATTCTTGATTATATTTTTATCCAAAAACTTTTGGGTGAAATGGTTGTTCCAATTGTTTTCAATAAAATTTGGCAGCAATCCAAGCATGCTGTTCCTGTGTGTATGGGAAATGAAGATCGCGCATGAGATCATTGCGATGAGAATGCAATAGCTAAATGTTACGCAGTAACCATGTGTCAGATATTATTCGAAATGATTCGTGGTTTATTTCTAATCTGAGTCACTGTATATTCTATATCTTTAACCATTTCCTTTTCAGATTGAACGACACTCTAAAAGATAAGGACCAAAAGGTTGGCAAGGATCTGGAAGATATTGAAAACTATTTCCGTCATATATCCGAACTACAAGACAGACTAAACGTCCTCTTGGAGAACATAAGTGAAATTCACGTGTTTGATTCTAACGTAAAACAAGTTGAAATCGATTTGGATAAAATACAGAAGTCTGTTAATCAGACTATCGCGGAAGTGAATATTTTCATTAAATCTACACAAGAGGCATATATTAAACAACAGAATCTTATCCCGTCCGATATAACACAAGAGTTTACGGCGTTAGAATTGCTCTCAGAGAGAGTACAAGGAGACATGGATGCGAAACAAAGGGATTTCAAACGCGCAAAAACGGTGCGGACTGAATATTTGACAGGAGTTGACGAGATTCAAACATGGTTACAAAAAGCTGAAATTCAAATACAAAATCGAAGTTTAGAACCTGCGAAACTCAAAGAAGAATTGCACAGAATCAATCAAGAAATCGGTGGAATATATGAGAAGTTCAATATGGTCAAGAGTAATGGAGCAGTTATTATTGAGAACTGTCGAAATAATGAAGAAAAAATGTTGGTACAAAACACGATTGAACAACTTGCCCAGCAACTCGGACAAGTTCGATCCTGGTTAGATGAGAAGAAACAACAAGTTGGTGACAGTGTCGATGCATGGACGAGATTTATGAACTTGTATCAAATTGTAATGTCGTGGGTAGCTGAGAAAAGAGCATTCCTTGAAGAACCACTTGATCTGAAGACTTTACACGAAACACGCCAGAAATTAAATGACTACTCTAATGCTGTTAAAAGTATCAAGCCTATCGTTAAGCACTTAGGTGAAATGGATAAAGAATTAGAGCACATAGGACAAGTAACGACTGTGGGTGATCTGAAAGACAAACTTCTGGAAGCAGAAGAAGCCAAAATAGGAGTAGAAGCAGTCTTATTGGAGAGGGTATATTTCAATAAAAAACTTGTATCACTTTCAGATATTAAAAATGTATTTATATGTTTACTAGAACGCATTGCTTCAAGAGACCAGTGAGGAATGGGATCAGTGTGAACGAAAAATAAAGGACATCCGAAATTGGATTGAAAAAACTAAAACATCACTTGATTCATCCCAGCATAAAAAGAAACCATTACGTGATCAATTGGGTTACTGTGAAAAGACCGTAGCTGACATTAACGTGCAAAAGACTAAACTTAGGCTTTCAATTGAAAAACTTGAAGTTAGTTTGCCTCCCTTTTCCTCTTTTTCTTTCTATATTTTGTTCTTGTTTATATGTTATTTTCTTTATTAGGTTCACTTCCGCTCTGGTATTGGTGGAGATCCACGCCTTAGTGAGAATGTTGATGATCTCTTGCGTATTCTGTCTGATTTGAACGATTTGGTTAAATCAAAGTCGAATAATTTGGAAGAAACGCTAAGTCAGATCGATGTTTATCAACAGCAAATGCAATCTCTAAGGCAGAAGATCATTCAAGAAGAACAGCAACTTCGTTTGGTAATGGCACCAACATATCTTCCTCATGATAGAGAACAAGCATTAGTTGAACAACAGGTATGTCTTATTTGCATATAATTATTCTATGTTCTTATTAGGTACATGATGTAGGTAGACAAAAACATTAAAAATGTGAGGATGTTGTTGAGTTTATAGGTGGCTATCCTAGGGTGTTCATTGGCTAATTATTTTATATCAGATAGTGTGGTTACATTATCAGATAAAATACAAACTCATATCGATTTTCATTGCACTCAGTTACGATATATATATTTTTTTAATGTTTTGCATTTTCAACTCATTTGAATATAACATTTCGTAACCCATCGCACAATTTGTGTGCAAAATTATAAATTAACTGTCACACGTACAAGTAATTGAACGATGATTCTGGGACATATATATTACGATATGCAAAATCGTAAGTAGTAAGTAGTTCGATATATATAAAACAATAGATAATATCGAAGCGTCGTTTGTTGAAAGAAACACATCTGACGGCAATAGCTAAATTTTACAATTGGATATTTTTAGATAGTTTATATCTATGACTTGAACATTTTATCCTCGAAAAGTAGACTTGAGACAAACGAAGTGAGTCCAATACATACAAAGACGCTCTTGATAGCAAATATCCCAGTTATTATATATATATAAAACTCATGTTGATTAACAACCATACCATCATTTCGGAGCACTCTAATTGAGTTCTAAAGAGAAAAACCCGTTATTTTTTATCACATTTTAAGTGAAGGGAGGATTATATTTAAAGATTAACAAGGTCATAGTCATTTATTTCGTATAAAAAAAACTCATTTATATTAATATTTCACTGAACACATTTTCGAATGCAATCACATTTATCGTTTCGGAGCACTCATTCGTGTGGATTTTTGCATATAGTAGTTCGTAAAGTGGTGATGGGGCTGACTGTAGCTACATACACTGTTCTCCTTGATTTAAATATATTTCACACATTTAATATTCTCATAGATTCTTCAGATCATCCCATGAACACATACATATTATGTTTTGAAGTAGCTTCTTGACTATTAATTTCATAGTTTGTTTATTTTGTCAGTATTTTTAACACATACTGAAATTCTTTATATTGATTTCACATATTTCATTATATAATTTAGTTTACCTTTATTTTTTCCCTTTTTATGTTCCTATATTATTCTGGTGTTGTTGCTCTCTTAAAAAAACGAAACATATTACATAAAAAACGAATACTTCTGAAAACTTTTTCACGAACACTCTACTGCTTGGGCGAACTGCATAATTATTTATTGAAACTTACAATAATCCTCATCCTGCTATAAATCGATTAATATTCTATTTGTGTCTAAAAATACGTTTGATGTCCCTATAAAATTCTTACATTATTTAACATATAACAAAAACTTCTTTCCTGGTATCTGGGTGCTTACCGGCAAATTTTTATGTACGCTCTGAAATATTATATGAATATTAATCTCATATTAGGCATGCCGGGAACGCGTTAAAAATCTCCATTCGAAAATAACATCTCGCAATGAGCGTATCAAATTACTCATACATCGTGGAACACCGGATGATGCAATATTAGATAAATAGTAGTTCTTTATTCTAAATAAATATTAAAATAATTCAATACTCTGTAAAGCTTATGTTGTACTTGGAATGAAAAGAATTTTTAAAGCAAAGTTCATTTTGTTCAAGTATTTGTGGTAAAAGAACCAACGGTAATTACAACAGTAGTCATTTTAACAATATAAATTATTTAGTTATAAATAGCTTTTTTACTTTTGGAACTAATTATCTCCCGAATTGTTCCAAAATGTATAAGTAGTTAAAGGAAGTAATATTTTCATAAAAATTAAAAACACGTACCTCGTACGCTTGTTACAATCAATATGTACTTCTAAGTTGAAGGAAGCAAATATATATATATACATATCAAGCAAGAGAAATGTTTTTAATTTTGTAAGTTTACTGTTAGGTTTTTAGTAGAGCAGAAGAGTAGGAAGTTAAAGATATTATATTTTTCGTAAATTAAATGTCTTTCTTATGACGATCTTACTTAACCAATTTGGCACATCTCTTCAATTCCATTTTCCACGTGCAGGCTGTTCAAACAACAATTGAAGATATGAAACTAAAATACGATGGAATAGCCGCCTTATCCTATGCACTGGATCCTTATTCAGTGGTAACAACATCATCAGCTGTATCGATGCTGCTAAAACCATCGAAAATGGGTTTTACTTATGCTGAAGTACTATCAGGCAGATCAAGTCCATTAAATTTAGTTATTGATCAATCAAAAGAGCAATATGCCAGACATAAAAAACCTGTTTCTTGTTATTCTACGCCATCGCAGAAACTGCAATTTGAACTTCCATCGCAACAAGATTCGGCAATTCCACAAGGGCATCCGGCATCAGTCAAAGATACAGATCTAGTAGATGCGGTGGAGAGTCATTCAAAACAAATCAAATCGAGCGACGAAGAAGAAAGTCCCAAAATTTTCAAAGAAGAGATTGCTTTTACTTCAAGTGTTCACAATCAACAACTTGAAAAAGCGCGGTACTCTGAAATCGATAAATTTATTGCCCATGAAAAATTATCCGAAAGCCGACCAAGAAGAGAACAACGCCGAGCAAGATCCCCTAAGCGCAAATATATGTCCAAATCGAAAAAAGATGAAAGTACCGTTGTGACTTCATATGAAGAACAAAGTATTTTGCGAGCTCCTGCTGATACGAGGGCTCGTTCAAGGAGCCCTATATGGTTCCCGGGCTCAACATCTTATGCTGAAGTACTACGTGGTGTTGAACTGGAGAGACAGCGACAAGAAATGTTACTAAAAAATATCAGTAGAGAACGGGGTCATGAAGATAACGTTGTAGACAGTGCTACTGTGACTGAAACGCAGAACTTTGCCCAAGAGGCATCTTTACCAGCTTACGAGTTACCACAACAACCGACAGTAGACAATTTCTCAGTGATCCAAACAACATATCCTACTACCACCAGTTATCAAGACGAGAGCTATGACATTTTTCAACCTACGCAGGCAGTGCAAGCTTCCATTGCAAATAATCAGCCGCCTGCATGGCAATATCGTACTCAGCCAGTACAGCCTAGTTATTACGAACAGATACTGCAGTATCAGCCGGCCCAAACTACTGCACAATCCAACTATGGTAGTTACAACATTACACAATATCAGCCAGGGTATCAAATTATAAGTCAAACTATGACCGGATACTATCATCCACAGCAGACAAATATTGATACGTACCAGTATCAAAACACAGGAGGAAATATGATTTTTTCTGAACAACCACAGATGTTTTATCCACAAGTTGAGTCATTGCCAATGGATATTAATGCAGTGAATATGGCCACATTCCAGCAAGCAATAGAACCTGCAAATGTGTCATCTGATGAAATTGAAAAACAAAAATGTCAGTATGACCACATTGTATCAACTACAACATCATCTAATGTAATTGATGGCAACTCTTCCATAGAATTATCCGATGTGCAAAGTTCTAATTATCATAATGAGCAACTGAAGCGGGTTTCGTACCCAGAGCAAGACAATGCTTGCGAGATTGAACCACGACCTGATATCACCTTTGGTCAATTTGGTATTAATGAAATCGATATAGAAATAAGTAAAGATCCGAGTCCGATTGAATTTGAGGCGGTGCCCGAGTTCGAAATAGCACCATCTATTATTGAACCTGAAAAAGCACCAGTCTTAAAATCGGAAGAACAACCGATGCCAAATCTACCTCCACCGATACGTAAATCACCTCCTACAAGGACAGAAGATGAACATGTAAAAGAAAAAGCGATTCATGGGAGTACATACGCAGAAGTATTATTTGGCACATATAAGCCAGTATTCCAGCCATCCAGCAGCAAACATTCGCAACAAATTACGAACGTTACTTCTACAATGAAGCATGAAGAGCAAAGATATGAAACTTCAAAAAGGGAGAAAACTGATCCGACGACAAAATTCATTCGAGACGAATTGCACCCAAATGCAACAACGAATACGACTTGGCAACGAACAAAGTCTCCTTCTATGGACCTTAAAGAGGTTCATAGAAGAGAGGACACATCTGCTCCTGTACCGAAAGCCAGGTCACGTTCAAAGAAGCAACTTCATGAAAAGCATGCGTCAGTAATGAAGACCAAAGACATACAGTCAACAAAGCATAGTATGATCGTAGAGCCAGCTGTTTCGAAAGAAACCATAGCTTCCACGGCAACCATCTCAAAACAGTTTCTTGCTACAAACAAAATTGACATTAAAGACAAACAGATTTCTTTTAAATCTCAGTTAAAGCCAAAGGGAAAAATTGAAGATCAAAAGCATGTTGAACAAAGGCAGAAAGATGATTTTCTAAGCACCGATATTGATATTGCAAATACAAAGTCTACAAAAATACATGATATAACAGTGACTAAGGGAGATGCTATTATATCTAGTACTGAAGAAAAAGGGAAAAAGAAACAGAAAAAATCTCACAAGCGTGAAGACCATAGTGTGGAAAAATTAGAATCCACTATTGAAAACAATGATGTACCCGTAATTGAAACTATCGGCAAAATAAATATAGGTGATCAGCCGTTCTCGTCACAGTCGAAGAAGCATGTAGACCATTCAAAGAAATCAAAGAAACACCTGAAGAAACTTAAAGTTCAAATAACAAAATCCGAGAGTTCAGAAAAGGGATCAGCACAATCAAGTCCTGAAATGGAAGAAAATTCTTCAAACATAGTTGACTCAGTTATAAAGAATGTTACACCCTCCCTTGGGAAAATGTATGCACCTTGTGAGAAGGTTTCTTATATAACTGAAGTACCAACAACAAGTACTGTGACTTCAACACTCATAATTGAACCAAAAACAATCAAAGTAACTGAACTTATTGAAGAAACTTCAAATTTACCAATAGAAACGGGAGAAGAAATAACTACTCAAGATGAAGTGACTCAGGTTTCCGATTCACAGACAGAACTACAATCGTCTAGTTCTCAAACTGGTGTTTTTAAGACAATAGTAACGACAACAAAACGCATATATAAAAAAATTAACGCCAATGGCGAAGAAGTTGTAGAGAGCGTATATGAAGAAGAACCACAAGTAAAAACTACGATTTCCGATTCTCATAGTGTAGAAAACGAGCCTTTATTAACGGAGACCGCAAATAGAATTCATGGAAGTGGCGTCGTTAAAACAACAACTACAAAAACTACCAAGATAACAAAAAAAATTATTTCTCCCGGTGGCAAGAGTGAAACAAATGTTGAATTCGAACCGCAAGTGATAATCGAGAATATAGAAGAAGAACAGCCAACCGAAATGAGAGAACATATTTTATCAGGCAGAACCAATGTCTCAACTGACCTTGGAGTTCGCGAAAGGCCTGTGGATGAACAAAAATACATTGTTGATTCCAACACAGTGGAAGTCTTGAAAGGTATGATTGATGAAGAACGCCAAAGTGTAAACATAACACCTGAAACTACAATTTTTGAAAATGAACCTGCATCGAGTAACACGGTTAGCATAACTGAGGGCCATACCGTTGTTAAAACAACCACAACAAAAACTACAAGGACAACTAAAACGACAACATCTCAAAGTGGCATATCTCAACAAATAACCACAGGATTAGATCCAGTGAACAAATTATTAACGTCGGAACAATACCTGTCGGAAGAGAGTATACCTTTAAAAATAAAAAATGTTACTGAATCTATTGAGGAACCTGAAATTAAGAAAAGGATTGATCTCAATTCGAAAATTGTTGAAAGGACAGTTCAGAAGGAATTGCCAGAGAAAATGCCATTTAACAGTAGTGAAAAGGACTCGATGTACAAGGAAACAAGGCCATTTTTATCAAGAGAAGAATGCGAATTGGAGATTTCTGAATCGTCGTCGAAACATGAAGTGGCTAATCAAGAAAATTTGAATATAGAGAGCACCAGTCAAGTACTTGATCTTGACGAACCTGAAGCTGATACTAAAATAAGAAACAAATTATTATTCATTGAGGATTTGCCAACTGTTGAAACATCAAATTCTGGACCAATTACTGATAGTGATACAGAGCCAAGAGATGTTACGCCTTCAATACACGGAAGTGGTGCAGTAAGAACAACCACTACAAAAACAACTAAGGTAACGACAAAAGTCATATCACAAGGGGGTAATGCTGTTGAAAGCAGTTTGGAATCTGAAATTCAACCAGAGTTACGTCGAACAATATCTCCATTGATAGAAAAAGAAAATTTGCCATCGAATGTAATTGAGGTGCTTAATGATAATGGCGACACTGAAGAAAATATAATTACTGATTGCGACGTCGCATCTTCATCATCAACAATAAATACAGTTAAAGGCAATGTTATCAGAACTAAAATAATAAGAACAAGGAATATCATTAAAAGAATAACTGCAGATGGTAAGGAAATTGTCGAGAATGTATCTGAAAATGATCCTACCATCGAAACCGTTGTTACTGAATGTGACGGTACACAAGAAAACGTAATAAATACTTCGACTCAGGATCCCGAGATTTTGTTTACATCTGAAAGTAACTTGCCTGATATTATAGAAACAATTTCTCAAGGTGGTGTAACAACAACAAAAATTGTGAAAACAAAGAGAATAATAACTAGAATAACATCTGAAGGCGAACATATTGTTGAAACTCTTACTGATGACAAGCCTCAAATTGAAAGCACTGCAAGTAAACTAAATCGGGTAGTTACAAAAACTGAAGATAGTTCAGATGGAGGTACCTCTATAAGAGATTCAGCAATGCCAACTGATTTAGCAATACAACTCTTGGAATCTGAACAGATTGATGTACCAAGTGTTTCTGATGAATGTAAAACTAAACGTCCTATTGCTCAAATTGACGTCGAATGCGAAACTCAATCAAGAGAAATTGGCAATATTAGTCACATAAATTCAAGCTCAACAACAACTAAAACTACATATGGAACCATAACAAATAAGAAAATATTAACGACCAAGACAATTACAGTAAAAATAGATTCGGATGGCAATGAAACCATTGAAAATATAAACATTAGCGAGCCACGTACAGAAATATCTGTAAGTGAAATACTACCCACAGTGGAGGAAACAAAGATCAATGTTACAAGCTTAGAACAGAAGTATAATGATAAATCGGATGCCACTAAATTAGTTTATCCAGTTTGGTTAAATGAACCTACGGACAAGGACGTTGATGTTCAAGAAAGCATAACGGTTGATAAATTAAAATTACATTCAGCATTCCAAGACGACAGTGAAACATCAAACGATCAAGTTATTATTGCCGAAAACATTAATAAAAATCCAACAATATCAGCTGCCGATAATCTTAAATATGATGAAGTTCAAATTGTGTGTCCAGCTGAGGCGAGGAGTGAAAATAGTAATATTGAGAATTTACAAATTTATTCTGCAATCACCGATAAAGACAATCAGGGCGATAATACTGACGGACAGGTTATTTTGACGACAAGAACAACGGAATACAAAACAATATCAACAAAGACATCTCAGGCACCACAAATAGAGCAGTTTGAAGTAGACAGCGTACAAGATTTTAATTTCGTTTTACCACAGGGTAATAGACAAAAAATATCTTTAATAACTCACGAGGAAAAACTTAAAAAACCGATTGTTCAAATGCATATGCAATTGCCAGACGTCACTGTCAAAATTACGAACACTGTAACTAAAAACTTATCTCCTATAGAATTAACTCAATCAGGGCAGGGATCATTATCCGCTGAAACAACACAACCTTTAGAAGAACAATTTGAAACTGAAAAGCGAGAAATTGCTCATATATTAGAAGTGCGCTCAAAAGATAAGCACAGTTCGACAGAACAATGTAGTTTAGCTCATGATCTGTCAAGTGAAGATCAAGAACTATTTGAACAAATTCAAAAACAACTATTAAAAAAAGACAAAAAGAAACGACCCACTATTCCAGAAGAATTTTTCAGACCAAATCAAAGCTTAGTCGACGACAAAATAACTTCAGATACAGTGTCTAGTACTAGTTCAGAAACCAAAGTTTCATGCGAGACATTTTTGACAGAAGAGAAACTACTAACTGATCATACCCATAGTCACTCAGGTCTTACTTCAATTCTTAGTGCTGAAAAAGAACATGAGAAATCCATTAGTCATGACAAAGAATTGGCTACTGAATTCCCGGACTTCCAGGAAGAAGTAAAATCAATTTCAGTCGATTCCCTCAGTAAACCGTGTGTCAGTGTTGAAACTAAAACCCCAATTAACATCCCAGATTACAGAACACAAGTCACAATACAAGATATTAATAAAAGCGTACTTACAGACGACTCTAGTAATAATTGTCATAACATATTAACATCTCCTAATCTTGCACAAATAACTAAGCTAGCATTAAATCCTGATGCCATTAATTATTTTGAAGTGCCACGTTATGATTTGACGCTTATCAATAGGGCTGAAGCTAGATATTTTAGTGTTTGCATTAAAAAAGAAAATTCTGAGGGTTCGGAAAAAGTTGAAAGTAATAAGCAGCTAGATGTGCTATCATCAGGTCTTCAAAAAGTAGACGATATGGATACAAAAGAGGTAAGAATTAGTTCACATTTAGAACAAACTAAATCGCCTAGTTATTATAATTATGAAGTGCCTAAATATGATACCTTGAATTTAAGTAAAGTTGAATGTTTCTATAAGTTATATGATTCAAATATTGATCACATTGAAACTGAGGTAGAAAAGGTTTCAACAGAGTCTGTAACAAATGAATTCGATAAATGTAGTATGGATACAGCGGAAGTTATTAAAGAAACAGTGGTTGTATCATCTGAGGAACGTGAAGCAAAGAAATGTGTTTCTAAAGAAATTATTGTAGAACTAAAACTAGCTGAACAAAATGCTGAAAGTCTTAAAACACCGAAAGTTTCTATATCGAAAGCAGAGGAGGAGCTGGAACCAAACGTTTCGGACAAAACCATGGAACCAATTGTAACAGTGGAGGGAATAGAGAATATTTCAAATATCCAAAATATTATTACAGAGATGGTTGAGACAATTAGTACTGAAATCAAGGCAGAACCAAAACTTGATGAAGTAAGTGTTGAAATACCTGAACAACCAAGAGTGTCTGCTTCAAAGACAGAAGAGGAGCCTGAATCAAAGATTATCAAACCAACAGTGAAACCAATTGTAACAGTGGAGAATATCGACAATGTTTTAAATATCCAAACGACTATTACAGAGACGGTTGAGACAATTAGTACTGAAATCAAGGCACCCAAGAAAGTTGACTATGTTGGTCTTCCAATCGACGATAGTTCAAGTGCATGGATGGATGTTATTGAAGAACCAATGGTGTTCTCATCCGACGAAGATGAAGCAGTTGAAAAGCCACCCGAATCTGCCACTAAAGAGGACCCTGTAGAACCAAATCTTGATGAAAAGAGTGCCGAAATACCTGATAAACAAACCGTGTCTGCTTCAAAGACAGAAGAGGAGCCTGAATCAAAGGTTGTGGGACAAACAGTGGAACCAATTGTAAAAGTGGAAAAAATAGAGAATGTTTCAAATATCCAAACCACTATTACAGAGACGGTGGAGACAATTAGTACTAAAATCAAGGCACCCAAGAAAGTTGACTATGTTGGTCTGCCAATCGACGATAGTTCAAGTGCATGGATGGATGTTATTGAAGAACCAATGGTGTTCTCATCCGACGAAGATGAAGCAGTTGAAAAGCCATCCGATTCTGCCACTAAAGAGGACCCTGCAGAACCAAAACTTTATGAAAAGAGTGCCGAAATACCTGATAAACAAACCGTGTCTGCTTCAAAGACAGAAGAGGAGCCTGATTCAAAGGTTGTGGGACAAACAGTGGAACCAATTGTAAAAGTGGAAAAAATAGAGAATGTTTCAAATATCCAAACCAATATTACAGAGACGGTGGAGACAATTAGTACTGAAATCAAGGCACCCAAGAAAGTTGACTATGTTGGTCTTCCAATCGACGATAGTTCAAGTGCATGGATGGATGTTATTGAAGAACCAATGGTGTTCTCATCCGACGAAGATGAAGCAGTTGAAAAGCCATCCGAATCTACCACTAAAAAGGACCCTGTAGAACCAAAACTTGATGAAGAAAGTGCCGAAATACCTGAAAAACAAACCGTGTCTGCTTCAATAACAGAAGAGGAGCCTGAATTAAAGGTTGTGGAAAAAACAGTGGAACCAATTGTAAAAGTGGAGGGAATAGAGAATGTTTCAAATATCCAAACTACTATTACAGAGACGGTTGAGACAATTAGTACTGAAATCAAGGCACCCAAGAAAGTGGACTATGTTGGTCTTCCAATCGACGATAGTTCAAGTGCATGGATGGATGTTATTGAAGAACCAATGGTGTTCTCATCCGACGAAGATGAAGCAGTTGAAAAGCCATCCGAATCTACCACTAAAGAGGACCCTGTAGAACCAAAACTTGATGAAAAGAGTGCCGAAATACCTGATAAACAAACCCTGTCTGCTACAAAGACAGAAGAGGAGTCAGAACCAAAGGTTGTGGGACAAACAGTGGAACCAATTGTAAAAGTGGAGGGAATAGAGAATGTTTCAAATATCCAAACTACTATTACAGAGACGGTTGAGACAATTAGTACTGAAATCAAGGCACCCAAGAAAGTTGACTATGCTGGTCTTCCAATCGACGATAGTTCAAGAGCATGGATGGATGTTATTGAAGAACCAATGGTGTTCTCATCCGATGAAGATGAACCAGTTGAAAAGCCATCCGAATCTGCCACTAAAGAGGACCCTGTAGAACCAAAACTTGATGAAAAGAGTGCCGAAATACCTGATAAACAAACCGTGTCTGCTTCAAAGACAGAAGAGGAACCTGAATCAAAGTTTGTGGGACAAACAGTGGAACCAATTGTAAAAGTGGAAAAAATAGAGAATGTTTCAAATATCCAAACCACTATTACAGAGACGGTTGAGACAATTAGTACTGAAATCAAGGCACCCAAGAAAGTTGACTATGTTGGTCTTCCAATCGACGATAGTTCAAGTGTATGGATGGATGTTATTGAAGAACCAATGGTGTTCTCATCCGACGAAGATGAAGCAGTTGAAAAGCCATCCGATTCTGCCACTAAAGAGGACCCTGCAGAACCAAAACTTGATGAAAAGAGTGCCGAAATACCTGATAAACAAACCCTGTCTGCTTCAAAGACAGAAGAGGAGCCAGAACCAAAGGTTGTGGGACAAACAGTGGAACCAATTGTAAAAGTGGAGGAAATAGAGAATGTTTCAAATATCCAATCAACGACTACAGAGACGGTGGAGACAATTAGTACTGAAATCAAGGCACCCAAGAAAGTTGACTATGTTGGTCTTCCAATTGACGATAGTTCAAGTGCATGGATGGATGTTATTGAAGAACCAATGGTGTTCTCATCCGATGAAGACGAACCAGTTGAAAAGCCATCCGAATCTGCCACTAAAGAAAACCTTGTGGAAGCAAAACTTGATGAAGTAAGTGCCGAAATACCTGAAAAACAATCAGTGTCTGTTTCGAAGACAGAAGAGGAGCCTGAATCAAAGGTTGTGGGACAATCAGTGGAACCAATTGTAAAAGTGGAGGGAATAGAGAATGTTTCAAATATCCAAACTACTATTACAGAGACGGTTGAGACAATTAGTACTGAAATCAAGGCACCCAAGAAAGTTGACTATGTTGGTCTTCCAATCGACGATAGTTCAAGTGCATGGATGGATGTTATTGAAGAACCAATGGTGTTCTCATCCGACGAAGATGAAGCAGTTGAAAAGCCATCCGAATCTGCCACTAAAGTGGACCCTGCAGAACCAAAACTTGATGAAAAGAGTGCCGAAATACCTGAAAAACAAACCCTGTCTGCTTCAAAGACAGAAGAGGAGCCAGAACCAAAGGTTGTGGGACAAACAGTGGAACCAATTGTAAAAGTGGAGGAAATAGAGAATGTTTCAAATATCCAAACCAATATTACAGAGACGGTGGAGACAATTAGTACTGAAATCAAGGCACCCAAGAAAGTGGACTATGTTGGTCTTCCAATCGACGAAAGTTCAAGTGCATGGATGGATGTTATTGAAGAACCAATGGTGTTATCGTCCGATGAAGACGAACCAGTTGAAAAGCCATCCGAATCTGCCACTAAAGAAAACCTTGTGGAACCAAAACTTGATGAAGTAAGTGCCGAAATACCTGAAAAACAAACCGTGTCTGCTTCAAAGACAGAAGAGGAGCCTGAATCAAAGGTTGTGGGACAAACAGTGGAACCAATTGTAAAAGTGGAGGGAATAGAGAATGTTTCAAATATCCAAACAACTATTACAGAGACGGTTGAGACAATTAGTACTGAAATCAAGGCACCCAAGAAAGTGGACTATGTTGGTCTTCCAATCGACGATAGTTCAAGTGCATGGATGGATGTTGTTGAAGAACCAATGGTGTTCTCATCCGACGAAGATGAAGCAGTTGAAAAGCCATCCGAATCTACCACTAAAGAGGACCCTGTAGAACCAAAACTTGATGAAAAGAGTGCCGAAATACCTGATAAACAAACCCTGTCTGCTTCAAAGACAGAAGAGGAGCCAGAACCAAAGGTTGTGGGACAAACAGTGGAACCAATTGTAAAAGTGGAGGAAATAGAGAATGTTTCAAATATCCAATCAACGACTACAGAGACGGTGGAGACAATTAGTACTGAAATCAAGGCACCCAAGAAAGTTGACTATGTTGGTCTTCCAATTGACGATAGTTCAAGTGCATGGATGGATGTTATTGAAGAACCAATGGTGTTCTCATCCGATGAAGACGAACCAGTTGAAAAGCCATCCGAATCTGCCACTAAAGAGGACCCTGTAGAACCAAAACTTGATGAAGTAAGTGCCGAAATACCTGAAAAACAAACCGTTTCTGCATCAAAGACAGAAGAGGAGCCTGAATCAAAGGTTGTGGGACAAACAGTGGAACCAATTGTAAAAGTGGAAAAAATAGAGAATGTTTCAAATATCCAAACTACTATTACAGAGACGGTTGAGACAATTAGTACTGAAATCAAGGCACCCAAGAAAGTTGACTATGTTGGTCTTCCAATCGACGATAGTTCAAGTGCATGGATGGATGTTATTGAAGAACCAATGGTGTTCTCATCCGACGAAGATGAAGCAGTTGAAAAGCCATCCGAATCTGCCACTAAAGAGGACCCTGCAGAACCAAAACTTGATGAAAAGAGTGCCGAAATACCTGATAAACAAACCGTGTCTGCTTCAAAGACAGAAGAGGAGCCTGAATCAAAGGTTGTGGGACAAACAGTGGAACCAATTGTAAAAGTGGAGGGAATAGAGAATGTTTCAAATATCCAAACTACTATTACAGAGACGGTTGAGACAATTAGTACTGAAATCAAGACACCCAAGAAAGTGGACTATGTTGGTCTTCCAATCGACGATAGTTCAAGTGCATGGATGGATGTTATTGAAGAACCAATGGTGTTCTCATCCGACGAAGATGAAGCAGTTGAAAAGCCATCCGAATCTACCACTAAAGAGGACCCTGTAGAACCAAAACTTGATGAAAAGAGTGCCGAAATACCTGATAAACAAACCCTGTCTGCTTCAAAGACAGAAGAGGAGCCAGAACCAAAGGTTGTGGGACAAACAG
This sequence comes from Eristalis arbustorum, assembly GCA_916610145.1. NCBI lineage: Eukaryota > Metazoa > Arthropoda > Insecta > Diptera > Syrphidae > Eristalis > Eristalis arbustorum. The sequence continues at coordinate 201,748 of OU744317.1, forward strand.
TGGAACCAATTGTAAAAGTGGAGGAAATAGAGAATGTTTCAAATATCCAATCAACGACTACAGAGACGGTGGAGACAATTAGTACTGAAATCAAGGCACCCAAGAAAGTTGACTATGTTGGTCTTCCAATTGACGATAGTTCAAGTGCATGGATGGATGTTATTGAAGAACCAATGGTGTTCTCATCCGATGAAGACGAACCAGTTGAAAAGCCATCCGAATCTGCCACTAAAGAAAACCTTGTGGAAGCAAAACTTGATGAAGTAAGTGCCGAAATACCTGAAAAACAATCAGTGTCTGTTTCGAAGACAGAAGAGGAGCCTGAATCAAAGGTTGTGGGACAATCAGTGGAACCAATTGTAAAAGTGGAGGGAATAGAGAATGTTTCAAATATCCAAACTACTATTACAGAGACGGTTGAGACAATTAGTACTGAAATCAAGGCACCCAAGAAAGTTGACTATGTTGGTCTTCCAATCGACGATAGCTCAAGTGCATGGATGGATGTTATTGAAGAACCAATGGTGTTCTCATCCGACGAAGATGAAGCAGTTGAAAAGCCATCCGAATCTACCACTAAAGATGACCCTGTAGAACCAAAACTTGATGAAGTAAGTGCCGACATACCTGAAAAACAATCAGTGTCTGCTTCAAAGACAGAAGAGGAGCTAGAATCAAAGGTTATGGAGCCAACAGTGGTTTCAAATATCCAAACCACGATTACAGAAACGGTTGAGACAATTAGTACTGAAATAAAGGCACCCAAGAAAGTTGACTATGTTGGTCTTCCAATCGACGATAGTTCAAGTGCGTGGATCGATGTTGTTGAAGAACAGGATGACTCTCTTGGTCAAACATCATCATCAAACATCAAAATCGATTTTATTGACACAAAAGATATTGGTGTTCCGAAAAGTATAGAGCATCAAAAATCATTTGAGTATTCTCAGAAACCAGATTATGGACATCCACTACATGATGAGAAAACGGTTATTGATACGTGGTCAAGTGTGTTGGATGAATCTTCGCCTGCAATTAATGTACCGGTAATATCAAAATTGTCGGCAGACGCTCCTGAATTTATGCCAGCATCCAAACGTAGCTCACAGAAAGAGACACTTCAATTTTTAGCATCTGAGAGAAGTTACGCTCCCACTTTGAATGTTAATAAGGTAGCTACAGAAATTATTTCTCAATCACCAAATGAGCTTAGAAATGTGCCGCCAACAAAAGATATTAAACGGAAATTAACGAATCCGTCATTGCCATTTACGAAGACGCCTCCATCACCATCACCATCGACGTTTGATACTAAAAGCTATGCAGATGTTTTGTTCGGCGAACATACTAAACCACCGGTTTTTGATGATGTTATGACGACATCAACAAAAGTGTCTAAAGTAGTTGAGCATGTAGGCGTGAAATTAGATGGAGAACAAAAGATTAAAGCAAAAGCGGTACCCTCTTCTAAGAAACCTATTGAAGTCCTGAAATTCTCTAACAAAGATACAGTTGTTGAAACAAAGCCGAAGAGAAAGATAAAACATCAAAAACTCACAGGCGATCAATTACAAGGTGGTGAAATTGTAAGCATTCCCATAAAAGAGCCAGAAATCAAAGAGGCAAAGGCAACAAATCCTCAAAGTAGTCCGACAGAAGACACATCTAGAGCATCATTTTCATGGGCATCTCTAGTAAGTCGCCCAGGAGAATGGGTTGACAATACTGCACCTAAAAAAGAAGTAGCCATTGAAACCGCCAAAAATGTGGTTGAAGTTAATAAGAAGGGCGACAAAAAGCGCAAGGCTGATTATAGTAAAGACAAGAAACACACGAAATTGGATTTGAAAGTAAGAAGGGCAACAACACACACCGAAGCTAAAACTTCATCTGACTCGGAAACTGATGGATCACCCGTTCAGACATCAACTGATGATCAAGTTGTTGTAGCAGAAACCACACCATATAAGATGAACGAAACTGTCAAGGAATCAGAAATCATATCATGGGCCTCTTTAGTTCGAAAGCCAGGAGAGTGGGTGGATAACACAGTTCAGCGCGTAAGTGAATCACATCTTAAGGCAAAAGAAAAATCTAATAAAAAACAAGTAAAGGATAAGAAAAGTAGTCAAAAGAAGATGCTACCGTTCCATAAAGATGTTGCAGTTGGTTCAGCAAGCAACAGCAGCGACAGTGATGAAACACAAAAACATGCTATTCTTCAAAAAGATAAGCCTGAAGAGCCAATTGAACAGTTTTCAATTTCCACGGACACCAAACGCCATGGCGTTGGAGAGAAGGAAACAACGGGACTTACGTGGGCTAAAGTTGCTAGTCAAATTGACTCGTGGACGGATCTGGAGCCTAAGGAACAAACTAAAGTGCCCAATTCTGAGAAAAAGAGCAGCAGGGATACAAACAAACATAAAAAGGGAAAACAAACGACTACAAAAACTCCGGGTAACACCCACTCTATTGAGCAAGCAGTTCCTGCACATACTTGGTCTTCAATAGTTGGTCAAAAAACACAAGTCGTTTCTGAAACTGATAAGGAGTCGCACTTTAAGGTACCTTTGGATACGAGTAAAACAGTTCCTAAATATGATGTTTTAGTACCAACACTTAATCTAACAAAGTCTCCATACACTGATAATGATGATGACTTAATTGATTCACTTGAGCCGTCAGCTGAAATAAGTAACAAATCATGGGCTGAACTTTTGGAAGATGAAGTTCAAGAAGAAGACGAAAAAGTTGAACAAATCATTAATGAAGTTTCATACGAAATTAGTACAACGTCAACTTCTTCAACAATTGGTTCTCAGATAACTGACTTCATCAACGCCGAAAAGCCTAGACCGGATCTTGAGACAATTGAATTTAAGAATCAAGAAACTGAAATAATGTCGGGTGAAAGTAATGACACTGTGTTTAAGGAGGAAAATCAAAGTCAAAGTGAATCCACAATCGAAACAGACAACAAATTAAATGAAAGAGTTCATGAGATAAAATTGGAAAAATCTCCAGACTCTTCACCGATTGATCCCGATTTCGACAACTTCTTGTTTTGGAAAAATGCTCCCGAGCAAGTAATTGAGAATCCGCCTTATCCTCGAAAAGATTCAAAGGTTTCGTGGTCGATTGATTTAATTCAAGTGATTCCCGAAGGTAGAACTGAAGTCGAAAACGTAGTGGTGGAACCGGCCGAAGACATATCATTTAACAAAACCTCTTTAACGAGTGAACGATTTGAGTGCGAAATTGAAGAATATGTGCCTCTATCATCTATGCAGAAGCTGCCAATTTTAATATCTGACAAAAATGAATCAGTAAAAATAAATGAAAGTGAACAAATTAGTAGCTCATCTGCAATAAATGTTGAAGAATCAGTGTCTGCACCTGTTGTCGAGACTAACACAGAAACGATCCCAACTGAAATTGATGTTAAAGACCGTGAGGGAATTTCGACAGAATTGGAATCACTTGTGAAACCAAAACCAGTATCCTGGTCTCTCATAGTTCAACAAACAACTCAAGAACCACCTTCTACTGAAGTTATCTCTCAAGCACATACTTCAACTGTTGACATCGATGAAAAATCATTAGCAATCGTAAAGACGGAAGATGCAAAACCATCAGCAGTCCTTGTGGAAAAAGATGTTTCATCCAAACCAGAACAGAAATCCAAAACGAAGAAGAAGAAACAATTTGAGCAAAAAGCACCAAAAGAGGATACGGTTCCAGAAGAGACAAATGTGATAACACACATCCGAACATCGGTTCAAGAAACGATTGATTTTATTATTACAGAAAAGAAAGACACAGAATTTATAGAATCAGCGCCTGAACCTGTTGTCGAGACTACCACAGTAGCCGTGGAAATTCCGACAGAACTGCAATCACTTGTGAAACCGGAACCAGTGTCCTGGTCTGTGATAGTTCAACAAACAACTGAAGAATCTTCTCCTGAAGTACTCACTCAAGCACATACTTCAACTGTTGACATCGATGAAAAACCATTAGAAATCGTAAAGACGGAAGATGCAAAACCATCAGCAGTACTGGTGGAAAAAGATGTTTCATCTAAACCAGAACAGAAATCCAAAAAGAAGAAGAAGAAACAATTTGAGCAAGAAGCACCAAAAGAGGATAAGGTTCCAGAGGAGACAAATGTGATAACAGACATCCGAACATCGGTTCAAGAAACGATTGATTTTATCACTTCAGAAAAGAAAGACACAGAATTTATAGAATCAGTGCCTGAACCTGTTATTGAACCTAGTTCAGTAACGATCCCAACTGAAATTGATGTTAAAATCACTGAGGAAATTCCAACAGAACTGGAATCACTTGTGAAACCGAAACCAGTATCCTGGTCTCTGATAGTTCAACAAACAACTGAAGAATCTTCTCCTGAAGTACTCACTCAAGTACATACTTCAACTGTTGACATCGATGAAAAACCATTAGAAATCGTAAAGACGGAAGATGCAAAACCATCAGCAGTACTGGTGGAAAAAGATGTTTCATCTAAACCAGAACAGAAATCCAAAAAGAAGAAGAAGAAACAATTTGAGCAAGAAGCACCAAAAGAGGATAAGGTTCCAGAAGAGGCAAATGTGAAGACTGACATCGTAACATCAATTGAAGAAGCGATTGATTTTATTACCACGGAAAAGAAAGACACAGAATTTATAGAATCAGCGCCTGAACCTGTTGTCGAGACTACCACAGTAGCCGTGGAAATTCCGACAGAACTGCAATCACTTGTGAAACCGGAACCAGTGTCCTGGTCTGTGATAGTTCAACAAACAACTGAAGAATCTTCTCCTGAAGTACTCACTCAAGCACATACTTCAACTGTTGACATCGATGAAAAACCATTAGAAATCGTAAAGACGGAAGATGCAAAACCATCAGCAGTACTGGTGGAAAAAGATGTTTCATCTAAACCAGAACAGAAATCCAAAAAGAAGAAGAAGAAACAATTTGAGCAAGAAGCACCAAAAGAGGATAAGGTTCCAGAGGAGACAAATGTGATAACAGACATCCGAACATCGGTTCAAGAAACGATTGATTTTATCACTTCAGAAAAGAAAGACACAGAATTTATAGAATCAGTGCCTGAACCTGTTATTGAACCTAGTTCAGTAACGATACCAACTGAAATTGATGTTAAATTCACTGAGAAAATTCCGACAGAACTGGAATCACTTGTGAAACCGAAACCAGTATCCTGGTCTCTGATAGTTCAACAAACAACTCAAGAACCTTCTTCTGAAGCACTGACTCAAGCACATACTTCAACTGTTGATATCGATGAAAATAAGGTTCCAGAAGAGACAAATGTGAATACTGACATCGTAATATCGATTCAAGAAACGGAAAAGAAAGACACAGAATCAGTGCCTGAACCTGTTATCGAAACGATCCCAACTGAAATTGATGTTTTAAAAACTGAAGAAATTAAGACAGAATTAGAATCACATGTGAAGCCGGAACCAATGTCCTGGTCAGTGATAGTTCAACAAACAACTGAAGAATCTTCTCCTGAAGTACTCACTCAAGCACATACTTCAACTGTTGACATCGATGAAAAACCATTATCAATCGTAAAGCCGGATGAATCAAAACCGTCAGCAGTCTCTGTGGAAAAAGATATTTCATCTAATCCAGAACAGAAATCCAAAAAGAAAAAGAAGAAGCAGTTTGAGCAAGAAGCACCAAAAGAGGATAAGATTCCAGAGGAGACAAATGTGATAACAGATATCCGAACATCGGTTCAAGAAACGATTGATTTTATCACTTCAGAAAAGAAAGATACAGAATTTATAGAATCAGTGCCTGAACCTGTTGTCGAGACTACCACAGTAGCAGTGGAAATTCCGATAGAACTGCAATCACTTGTGAAACCGGAACCAGTGTCCTGGTCTGTGATAGTTCAACAAACAACTGAAGAATCTTCTCCTGAAGTACTCACTCAAGCACATACTTCAACTGTTGACATCGATGAAAAACCATTATCAATCGTAAAGCCGGATGATTCAAAACCGTCAGCAGTCCCTGTGGAAAAAGATGTTTCATCTAAACCAGAACAGAAATCCAAAAAGAAGAAGAAGAAGCAGTTTGAGCAAGAAGCACCAAAAGAGAATAAGGTTCCAGAGGAGACAAATGTGATAACAGACATCCGAACATCGGTTCAAGAAACGATTGATTTTATCACTTCAGAAAAGAAAGACACAGAATTTATAGAATCAGTGCCTGAACCTGTTGTCGAGACTACCACAGTAGCAGTGGAAATTCCGACAGAACTGCAATCCCTCGTGAAACCGGAACCAGTGTCCTGGTCTGTGATAGTTCAACAAACAACTGAAGAATCTTCTCCTGAAGTACTCACTCAAGCACATACTTCAACTGTTGACATCGATGAAAAACCATTAGAAATCGTAAAGACGGAAGATGCAAAACCATCAGCAGTACTGGTGGAAAAAGATGTTTCATCTAAACCAGAACAGAAATCCAAAAAGAAGAAGAAGAAACAATTTGAGCAAGAAGCACCAAAAGAGGATAAGGTTCCAGAGGAGACAAATGTGATAACAGACATCCGAACATCGGTTCAAGAAACGATTGATTTTATCACTTCAGAAAAGAAAGACACAGAATTTATAGAATCAGTGCCTGAACCTGTTATTGAACCTAGTTCAGTAACGATCCCAACTGAAATTGATGTTAAAATCACTGAGGAAATTCCAACAGAACTGGAATCACTTGTGAAACCGAAACCAGTATCCTGGTCTCTGATAGTTCAACAAACAACTGAAGAATCTTCTCCTGAAGTACTCACTCAAGTACATACTTCAACTGTTGACATCGATGAAAAACCATTAGAAATCGTAAAGACGGAAGATGCAAAACCATCAGCAGTACTGGTGGAAAAAGATGTTTCATCTAAACCAGAACAGAAATCCAAAAAGAAGAAGAAGAAACAATTTGAGCAAGAAGCACCAAAAGAGGATAAGGTTCCAGAAGAGGCAAATGTGAAGACTGACATCGTAACATCAATTGAAGAAGCGATTGATTTTATTACCACGGAAAAGAAAGACACAGAATTTATAGAATCAGCGCCTGAACCTGTTGTCGAGACTACCACAGTAGCCGTGGAAATTCCGACAGAACTGCAATCACTTGTGAAACCGGAACCAGTGTCCTGGTCTGTGATAGTTCAACAAACAACTGAAGAATCTTCTCCTGAAGTACTCACTCAAGCACATACTTCAACTGTTGAAATCGATGAAAAACCATTAGAAATCGTAAAAACGGAAGATGCAAAACCATCAGCAGTACTGGTGGAAAAAGATGTTTCATCTAAACCAGAACAGAAATCCAAAAAGAAGAAGAAGAAACAATTTGAGCAAGAAGCACCAAAAGAGGATAAGGTTCCAGAGGAGACAACTGTGATAACAGACATCCGAACATCGGTTCAAGAAACGATTGATTTCATCACTTCAGAAAAGAAAGACACAGAATTTATAGAATCAGTGCCTGAACCTGTTATTGAACCTAGTTCAGTAACGATCCCAACTGAAATTGATGTTAAAATCACTGAGGAAATTCCAACAGAACTGGAATCACTTGTGAAACCGAAACCAGTATCCTGGTCTCTGATAGTTCAACAAACAACTCAAGAATCTTCTCCTGAAGTACTCACTCAAGCACATACTTCAACTGTTGACATCGATGAAAAACCATTAGCAATCGTAAAGCCGGATGATTCAAAACCATCAGCAGTCCTCGTGGAAAAAGATGTTTCATCTAAACCAGAACAGAAATCCAAAAAGAAGAAGAAGAAGCAGTTTGAGCAAGAAGCACCAAAAGAGGATACGGTTCCAGAAGAGACAAATGTGATAACAGACATCCGAACATCGGTTCAAGAAACGATTGATTTTATCATTACAGAAAAGAAAGACACAGAATTTATAGAATCAGTGCCTGAACCTGTTGTCGAGACTACCACAGTAGCAGGGGAAATTCCAACAGAACTGCAATCACTTGTGAAGCCGGAACCAGTGTCCTGGTCTATGATAGTTCAACAAACAACTCAAGAATCTTCTCCTGAAGTACTTACTCAAGCACATACTTCAACTGTTGACACCGATGAAAAACCATTATCAATCGTAAAGCCAGATGATTCAAAACCGTCAGCAGTCCCTGTGGAAAAAGATGTTTCATCTAAACCAGAACATAAATCTAAAAAGAAGAAGAAGAAGCAGTTTGAGCAAGAAGCACCAAAAGAGGATACGGTCTCAGAGGAGACAAATGTGATAACAGACATCCGAACATCGGTTCAAGAAACGATTGATTTTATCACTTCAGAAAAGAAAGACACAGAATTTATAGAATCAGTGCCTGAACCTGTTATTGAACCTAGTTCAGTAACGATCCCAACTGAAATTGATGTTAAAATCACTGAGGAAATTCCAACAGAACTGGAATCACTTGTGAAACCGAAACCAGTATCCTGGTCTCTGATAGTTCAACAAACAACTCAAGAATCTTCTCCTGAAGTACTCACTCAAGCACATACTTCAACTGTTGACATCGATGAAAAACCATTAGGAATCGTAAAGACAGAAGATTCAAAACCATCAGCAGTACTGGTGGAAAAAGATGTTTCATCCAAACCAGAACAGAAATCCAAAAAGAAGAAGAAGAAACAATTTGAGCAAGAAGCACCAAAAGAGGATAAGGATCCAGAAGAGGCAAATGTGAAGACTGACATCGTAACATCAATTCAAGAAACTATTGATTTTATTACTATGGAAAAGAAAGACACAGAATCAGTGCCTGAACCTTTTATCGAAACTAGTACAGTAACGATCGCAACTGAAATTGATGTTAAAAACACTGAAGAAATTCCGAAAGAATTGGAATCACATGTGAAACTGGAACCAATATCTTGGTCTCTTATTGTACAACAAAGTAACCGAGAATCTCCTTATGAAAAACCTACGACATTGGAAAATCCCGCAGTCGCTGCGACTGAAAAGTCTTCAGAAATCTCGTCCAGATTAGAACATAAATCTAAAAAAGACAAGCCGAAGAAGAAACACAGGAAACCATTTGAGCACGTTGAAATTATCGAGGCAGACATTGCAGAAGGTCCTTCCGCCATGGCCGAGACTTTAACTTGTATTCAACAGACGACTGATTTCATCGCAGGCGAGAGGGAGGATCAGAAACCATCGAAGTCAAAAATCGATATTACTACACCATATTCTATATCAATTCCATCAGAAGTACACAGGAAAGAATCACAGCCGTCAGCAAAATTGGAGCCAATGTCTTGGTCTCTTATAGTCCAACAAACAACAAACGAATCTGCAAGCACAAAACCAACGGAAGTAACATATTCCGAAAATGTGGGAGGGGCTAAGATAGCGTTTGTTAAAGTGGAACAAGGACTCAAAATAGACTCAAAATCAAATAAGAAGAGCAAAAAGTTGACGGACGCTTTACCGAAAATTCGTAAGGGACTGAACATTTCCGAACCAATATGTTCAGACAAAAGAATCGATGCTGTAGCTAAAAGCTCGACTGGGGCAATTTTATCTTCAACGCAAAACTCATCGGAAGAAATTGAGGATTGTAAGCCTGATTCAGAACTACAAACAAAGCCGGAAGTAATATCTTGGTCTCGAATAGTTCAACAATCAAATGTAACATCAACAGCTATCCCATCAGTTGAAAATATACAACTTGAAATTGTAAAGGAAAATGAATATACTGATTCAGTAAGTCCTATTGTACTAGAAATGTCTAAACCAGCAAAATTGATTTTACCCAATAAGATGGAAAAGAATTCTAAAAAGGAAAAATCCAAAATTATAAATAAATCACATGAACAAATTAAGACAAATGAGAAAGATGACTTCGTTAAAATTACTCCTAGTTCATCAGTTCAACAAACTATTGATGCCGTTGCTACAGAAAATACGGATATAAGAACTGTAGATCTAGTTTCCACTCCAGTCACAATATCTAGCGAATATGTATTAGACCGTGAATCGCAAATGAAACCACAACCAATATCCTGGTCACTCATTGTACAGCAATCTGAACCAACATCTTCAACAGAACCTCCTATATTTGAGAAAGATGGTATATCTGCTAAAGTACCAAGCTCTGTAGAGAAAGAACATGCAATAGACGTTCCACCACATAAACCAGAACGAAAGACTAAAAAGGATAAGTCTAATAAGAAAAGCAAAAATCCAGTCGAACCGGCAATTGTTGCTGTTGATGAAATAAAAGTCCATAACGAAAAACTTCCAAAAGAGCTAAAGATTGGTGAAAGTTTGCTTTCCGAAATATCTTCTACTACATATACAGACGAAACATTTAATTTTATAGAAATAGAAAAGAAACATTCCGGACAAATAGCGATCAAATTGAAACCACAGTTGGCTAAAACTACAAAAGACACAATTCCAGTTTCAATTGAAGAGTCAGCTGCTGATATAACAGACAATGTAAACTTATTAGAGGGAGGAATTAGTCCTCCGCCAATTTCATGGTCACTCATAGTTCAACAAACTTATGAGACACCTTCAACGGAGCAACAAATTGAAAAGATGCCAAAAAAATCGTTGGAAGTTGTTGGTAATGTCGAGAAAGAAACTCCTTTACAACCAGAACAAGGGTCACCAGACAATATTGACCAGACGACTTACAACGCATCCAAAGCTTCAGTTAAGAATATATCAGGTATAGATGTAACTGTCACAGAAGAACATCCGTTAGCAATTGAGTCAGCACTTGAAACTGAATCAATAGACACCGCAATGAACACAGACAAACCAATTGAAACCAATGAAACTGAACCACAAAAACCAGCATCAGAAGTAAAATCTGAACAAATGACTTGGTCTCGGATAGTACAACAAAAACCACACGAATCTTCTGCCGAACAACTCACGGAAAAACGAAGTTCAGCTAATGAACCAGAATCAGAAACGTCTCCGGTGATTCCAGAGCAGACCAGATCAGACCAGAAATGTAAAAAGGAAAAAGTCAAAAAGAAGAAGAAGTCATTGGAGCAAGTATTAATATGTGAAACAATTGTTCCAGTAGAAATGAAATCTCAAATAGACATTTCATCTTCGATTCAAGATTCAATGAATTTTATTGCTACCGAAAAGAGAAACACAGTATTTGTAAAGACTTCACCATCTACATCAGAAATAACGTTTTCCACGGAAAGTATAAAAACATCACAAACCGAGATACCGGTAAGAAATATAGAAGACATCGAAGTTGAATCTTTGACTCCAAATCCAAAATCCAATTCTATGAGACCAGAAGTAAATTTAGTAACAGAAGAAAAAACTGAGATACCAAATGTATGGCATTCAAATGAAACGTATGCAGAAGTTGTTAAGAAGTCTGGCCTAGGTTCAGAAATAATGAATGCAGAACGGGAATCATATGTGACTGTTGGAGATATAAATCCGTTTGCAGAACCTGACTTAACTAAGAACGTGCCAATACGTGAACATAAAGAAATCGCCGAAGAAGCTGAAAACTGGTATTCTAATACTGACGACACCACGAAAGTCCCTGATGAAAGTGCAAAAGATTATTCTTCAGATATTATTGATGAAGATACAGTGTCCATATCCTGGAAGGATATGATGATAGAAGAAGACTCTGCCATAAAGTCTTGGGCTTCGATTGTTAAAGATTCCGTTCCTGAGGAAGTGTCTCAGTTGTGTGACTTCTCAGTTGATTCAACAATTACTGAAAGAAAATCTCGTTCCTCTATTCGGCCTATTATTCAAGTAACAGAAATACCTGATGTACCTACTTCATCAGCCATCGATCCTGATGGTTTCATAGAATATGTTTCGAAGAAAGAAAAACTTCGTAGACGGTCAAGATCTAGGTCACAACAACTTGTAACCGAACCTACAGAGGAGGACAAAGAACAAAGCAAGGAGAAATCACATAAAAAGAAATCAAAAAAAACTATCAAGAAAGGTGTAAAAACTGTGCGTGATAGCGGTTTTGAAATAGATCGTGAAGAGATACAAAATAATGTACCTATTGAAAATCCCACAAAGTTGTCATGGTCTTTAGCTGTAACACAAGCTGAAGAAGAAGAAAAAAACACAGACAATTGTAGTAGTCCGGTAGAAATCAAACCAGAACAAGTACAAGATGATATTTCTACGAAATTAATAGTAAAATCTGAATCTAAAGACGAATCAAATGATATCCCGACAGCACTTGATATAACTCCAAGCAGTGTGGTTTCCTCGTCGAGAATTTTGGAAGATACCACCAGTTTTATAAATTCCGAAAAACAAATCGGCGAACAACCAATGTTGGATACCATAAATGTAACAGAAATAAGAAGCGATGATCTTCCTCTTGAGAATGTCAGCACGATTTCAAACGTTGTAAGCACAGTTGTACCAACCGAAATTGCAATTTCACCGATTCAGGATATAAAATCAAACGAACCAGCTGTAACACAAGCTGAAGAAGAAGAAATAAACACAGGCAATAGTAGTGTTCCGGTAGAAATCAAACCAGAACAACTACAAGAAGATATTTCTACGAAATTAAAACCCGTATTAAAAGTAAAATCTGAATCTAATGACGAATCAAATGATATCCCGACAGCACTTGATATAACTCCAAGCAGTGTGGTTTCCTCGTCGAGAATTTTGGAAGATACCACCAGTTTTATAAATTCCGAAAAACAGATCGGCGAACAACCAATGTTGGATACCATAAATGTAACAGAAATAAGAAGTGATGATCTTCCTCTTGAGAATGTCAGCACGATTTCAAACGTTGTAAGCACAGTTGTACCAACCGAAATTGCAATTTCACCGATTCAGAATATAAAATCAAACGAACCAGCTGTAACACAAGCTGAAGAAGAAGAAATAAACACAGGCAATAGTAGTGCTCCGGTAGAAATCAAACCAGAACAACTACAAGAAGATATTTCTACGAAATTAAAACCCGTATTAAAAGTAAAATCTAAATCTAATGACGAATCAAATGATAGCCCGACAGCACTTGATATAACTCCAAGCAGTGTGGTTTCCTCGTCGAGAATTGTGGAAGATACCATCAGTTTTATAAATTCTGAAAAACAAATCAGCGAACAACCAATTTTGGATACCATAAATGTAACAGAAATAAGAAGTGATGATCTTGCTCTTGAGAATGTCAGCACGATTTCAAACGTTGTAAGCACAGTTGTACCAACCGAAATTGCAATTTCACCGATTCAGGATATAAAATCAAACGAACCAGCTGTAACACAAGCTGAAGAAGAAGAAATAAACACAGGCAATAGTAGTGCTCCGGTAGAAATCAAACCAGAACAAGTACAAGAAGAAATTTCAGGAATAGAATCGGATGACCCAAAAGACATTACTCCATTAATAAACAACTCTTCATGCAGCGCAATTTCCTCGTCGAAAGTTGCAGAATATACTATAAGTCTTATTGATTCCGAAAGACAAAAGGATAACGAGCAAAGTTCGGATATTTCAACTGATAAGCATCCCACTGAGAGCAACAGTACGAACATTATAGGCATTCTGAATGCAGAATCAGAGCAACCAAATCAACCTCCGATCAGTGCTGAAGTTCCAGCCGATATTATTATTCCATCACAACTTGATACAGGCTTAAGGGGAATAAAAAGGGAGATTACTGTTGGAGTAGAGCCAATAATTCCTACTGAATTATTAGAGCAGACTACTGGATTAGTATTTGACTCGGACCTTGAACAGAGTAATAAGTCCTCTTCCCAGGTTATTCCATCGGAAGAAAGTACCTGGTCAACAATAGTTTCATTTGTTACGGAGTCAAGTGTTGTTGACGTATACACTCCGTATGAAGAGAATACAAGGAAAAACGAAACTGAAAGTGAACATTTTGAGCCCACTGTTGATTCAATAGCTACCAATTCATCAAATAAATCTGAAGCTTTTGATACAAAAGAAAGTACTGCTCTAAAGGAAATCACTGAAGCAATAGCCAGAACAACTGAATATTTACAAAAGCCTTTAAAAGAAATACAAACTAATTCCTCTATTCAAAAAGTTCTATCACAAAAAGATTCAAACACTTTGGAAGGAGACGTAGGTGTGTTAGTTAGTTTACCTTCTGATAGCCAAGAAAGTGCCTCCATTATTAGTAAAACCGCTGAAGATGAGGATGTCAATTCGAAATTCAATCAAATACGTCTTGATTACTATCGTGATAATTTTCCTACAAAATATCCTCCATTAGTTTATTTCGATACTGCTTGGTCGTTGTTGACAGCTATAAATGATGTTTCCAAACAAGATACTAATGTCAAATGTATTAAATACAATGATGAGACGATAATAGTACGCGAGGGCGAAACTTCTACTGATAAACCAATAGAACATGAACCGACTAGACTTGAAACTGAAAAGTTGTTAGTAAATATTTATTTTGATGATTTACCAACAATAGCTCGGTCAAGGCTGAGTAAACTTGAGGTAGGTTGTCCTGTTCGACTAGATAATGATTTGACGGACAATAGACAAGATCCAGAACTAGATGTACAAGACATAGACATACAAACAAATGACGAAATAGAATGTAATGTGATAGTTAGTAGTAGCAGTACTGATGAAACAGGAGATATACCTGCTAGCCTCCCAGTTGGTATACAGCATTTGAACAGTGAAAGCACTTCTATTTCACTTGCAAAACAAGAAACGCAGTCCCAATCGGAAATGATTGATAGCGAAACAGTAATAACTGAAACAGAAACCAAGCCTGAAATTAAAGAAATTGCAAGTCTACTTAAAATCCCCACCCTTCCCATTCCCGAAACAAATGTATGTGTAACACCAGACACAATTAATGACACTGCAATAAGTGTGGATCAACTAACAACCGTGCCCAGCACTAAACCATCCGATATGATCGAAGTCGCTGCAAGCTCAGCCACATTCACTAAATTCACTAAAGAAACAGAAACAGAAACACCTCAGCTAGAAACAATTCATCCAGAACAAAAAATAATAACCAAAACTACAACTACAACAACCACAATAACATCAACTGATGAGTTATTAGGACCTGAAATTGTAAGCAACTCACCTGCAGTTGCAAAGTGGACGACAAAGACAACGACTGCAACGCTAACTGAGCCCTTGGGTGAGAATTCGTCAACGCCTAGTACAAGCGTCGAAAAGGACAACGGTATCGACGATGTCATACTTGTATACAACCGTCAGCAGAAGGTGATAAAGATGAATCTTCGTTTATTTTTAGCCTTAATATTTGTCGCTTGTTTGTGTGGTTTTGGTATTTGTTTTTGGCTTTTGAGTAGTTTGAAATTTTGTAATTGGTAAATTGGAATAAAAATAATTTGAACACATTGAAGAATATGAATTGTAACATATTCAGCTAAGTGATATTTTTGTTTAATCTTCTAAGCATTTTATTTACCTATAACTTTTTTTCTATTTACATCATTATACACCACTATCCTCTGTATATCACGTATTTTTGTTTTCAATCCTTATTATTATTGTACATACGAATGCACACATATACATAGTACTATAGAGCAAATGTAGTTAAAATTGAGCATGCATTTATAAGTAAGGTAATACATACATATAATAAAAAAAATAAAATACATACTAATTTGTAACAAAGGTAGTTTTGTTTCTAACCCTAATGTAAGAAATAGTCAAAAATATGCACTGATACGAGAGGCACTAAAGAGATAACACGTAAGGTATGAAAATTAAAAAAAATCAAATTTGTAGACATCTGTGTACAGCAAGAGCAGGGAATTTTAATTAACAGTAAAATCATAATGTTCAGTTTTGAATTCTACCACCCAATATTAATAATGTGAAATGGCTTTCATTGCACATAATTACACGTTCTATGGACAAATGTAGTACGTTTTTATGGACTGTATTTAACCATGTAGTGGTTTTGTAAAAAAATATAAAACTGATTTAAAAATACGAATATTGGAAGGGTTGGTAATGTCAACATTTCAAATGTTTCAATACATACAAAAATTGGTATCAATTAATTATAATATTTGAAAGTAACATATCTCCTTCCTCCATACACTTCACATATGTTTCTGGTAATAAGTCGAATTTATCTATATTATGTCTATCTCAGATGTTCGATTTCTGCCTTGTGGCTTCCATTTGTTTGCTAAAACTTCATAATTGAATCCAAACAATACAAAGGTAACATTCCAAAGAAATGTCAGTTATTGTAATTATTTGTAGGATTTTATAACTGAATGTGTTATCACAAAATGTTTTTAAATAATTATTGGTGTTTTATTATCGTTTAGGGGAACCTAGAGATGTATGTATATACATGCGTATTGTTATCTATTACCTTTTGTATATATTCGTACGTGCATTGCTGTCTGTGCTTGATATCCGTATGTTTTAATAATGAGAGACTCATAAAAAATTAACAAGGGCAGTTTAATAAACCAATTGAGCGAATTGCAAATATAAATGTATGTACAGCAGATAGGTATATGTATATAAATAAACATATTTGATTGTGTATTACTGCTCTCCGAAGTAATTTGTACTAAAAGGTTAAACAAAAATATAAATATCTTACATACTTATAGCATGTACGCCTAGCATTTAGTAAGTGATTTTTAATCGACAGGCATTTGTGAGTGCTGCAATTAATATAATATATGTATGGCTAGATGTCGGCCAGATACATACATTGCAACAATTTAATCAGATATTTCCGCAGTATTTTGCAATTGGGAAACGGTTATAAATAAATTACTAAAATTGCAATTTAAAAAAACTGAGTAAAAAAATTCAAACTACAGAATGAAAAGCCAAACAAAAAAATTGCAGGTTTTAATAATTGAATTAACAAAAGTCTATTAATTGTTTTTAATGTTTTTCTTTAAATAAGCTTATGTTAAATTTAACCAATTCTAATATATTTTTCTCTTTTCTTTTTTTTTACAATTTTACATATAATAAATATTTTCTAAACATATATGTATAATGCATATGCACATATATAGGATGTAATTACTCAAGAAATAGATGAATTACTTCAATCGCTTTCAACAGTCGAAGAAGGAATCGGTAATTTACCAAACAGCAACCTTGAAAATATGTTAATTGGTCTGAAAGTAAGTAAAATATTTTGTTAAATGTTTTTTTTTTATTATTTAATTGATTGCGTATGATATGTGAATGTTAATTTGAGATTAACACAATCATGATAACATCACAAATCATCTCATTCGTTTTTTTTTTTTGCGAGAAAACATGATAAATAACTAGGTTTCCCTAAATGATATTCTCTTGCCTTCAATGAATATATAAATATTGAGTTTATATATTTTGTACTAGTGAATAAATGACGGTTCTTTTTCGTCTTTCAATAATATGTGCTACTTGTAAGATCATTTTGCATTTGGTAGATTAAATATTTTATTTTCCTGGGTGTTATTTCTATGTTTACCTTTATATAAATGAATTGAAAAACGAATTATCGAATGATCTATGTTTACCTTCATATAAATTAAAAAACGAATGATCAAATGCAATAAGCCGAAACCTGGGTCTAAAAAACATGATGGAATTTTCTAAAGGTATTTCTGATATCGTCGACATGTTTTGCATATGTAGTCATCCATATAGAACAAAATTAATGCTCGCGAGAAAAATTTTCAATGACTGATATCCGATTTCGATTATTGATTTTGTGTACATTTTTTTTAATTGCACGTACCTTTATTGTAGCTAATTCGCAAAAACTTGGAATCGTACATGCAAGATATTGAACGAATCAAAGAAGGCAGCTTAATGCTCCCGACAGACCCACAAACTGAAAGATTGCTGAACGAAATAACGGACCGAGTGGATTTCTTAACGTTAAGATCGCAACAAGGGATTACAATGATAGAGGTATTTTAATTGATTATATTTAAAAAAATATAAGAAGAATAAAATGGAATTAATTTGCCGTTTTTTTAGAATGCATTACACCTACAACGAAAGCATCAACAGGAGCTAGAATCTTATCAGAAGCACTTACTAGATATTGAGTTGTGGTCCAAGGACGCTTCTGTAAAAGCTGAGAATTTAAAAGACGTACCTTTAGAAGATCAACCCAGAATATTGGAAGATTTATTGAGAGATTTGAGAGAAAATGAAACTGTACTGCTTGAAATCATTGAAAACACGAAAAAACTAGAGAACCACGAGGATGTAGCGGATCTAGCAAAGGTTTTGTTGGAACAGTTAACAATGGTTATAACAATTATCAGAGAACAAATTATTGTTATAAATACCCGATTAGATGATGTAAAACAGAAGGTAACTGAAATTAAGAAGAAGGTTGAAGATGATCATCAGCAGTTAGAAGAAGATGAATTACAAAAGGAGAAGGCATATAGCAAACAGTTGGAATCTTCAAAAGATTTGCCCATCACTGCGGAAGACATTGATCAACCAAAAGAAAGTCATCTAACAGCCAGATTTGAAAGTGAGTTCGATGTCAGTGTAGCGAAATCAGAAATAATCGAAGCTGCAGACATTCAAGATTATCCAGTTGAAGATGTTCCTGTCGAAAAATTAAATGTCAAACCGGCAGACTCAATTGGAGATGAAAACACAATTGATTCCATGTCTATGCCAGAAGAAGAAACTAAAGTTCCTCTGGAACATTTTGAAGTAGAAACGCAAACATCAGAAAGTCTTCTGATTTATCCAAAACAAGGTGAATGTTTTGAGGTAGAAGCACAGACTAGTCTTCAAGAAGTGGAAACAACAGAAGCGTCCATGCAGACTCAAAAAGAACGCAAGCCAACGGAGAACATCTTTGTTACCCAAAAGATTCTAGGTAACAGAGAAACCATTCAAATTGACACCATTCCAAACAAAGAGGTTTCTGATTCACGTGAAGATGTATTTGTTGAAGCTCGCTATCATCAAAAACCTCTGGAAAATGTTGACCGATCTACAGAATTGGTTATGAAAAATGTGCCTTCCTCATTTGAAACAACATTTATTGAGCCGGACGAAACAACTACCGAGGTCTTTGTTAATCCCGATGGGACCAAGCAAATCATCGTCAGAAAAATTACTCGTCAATTTATGTCTGGCACTGATCAGCCGTATGATGACGGTATTCGCAAAGAAATATTTTCGGACATTACCGAAATGTCACCGTTAGGGCTTTCAAATGTTCCATCTGGTCAAGTTAATCTAAGTGAGTCCTCAAGTATTCGTGCTGTTGTTCAACAGGTCACTCGAAAGATAATTCGTAAAACACGAAAGATTGTAAAACGCGTTGTGACTATAGACGGAAAAGAATGTGTTACAGAAGAGGTAATTGAGGAACCAGAGGAAATGGAAATAACAGAAGAGGAATTGCCTCCGCAAGTTCAGGTTAAGGTAATCCGAACTATTAACGGACAAGTAGTAACTGAAGAGGAGTTTGAAAAGTTTAAACAACAATCCAATGTAATACTTGAAAATCCATCAACGATAGAAGTAACTGAAAAGGAGTTACTGCCTGAAGCTCAAGTTAAGGTAGTCCGTACAATCGATGGTGTTGAAGTAACGGAAGAAGATTTTGAAAAGATTAGTCAACATCCCGGGCTGGTGATGGAAGAAGAAACGATTCTTTCTGAACCAATATCAACACCGGTAACACAGGTATTTCCTTTAGATCAAGCACCAGTAGAATTGTTGAATTTTGAAACAGCACAAGTAGTAGAGACGATAGACGAAATTCCTACTAGCACTAATGTTACAGAGACCAAGACGGGACTCACACCATTAACCGAAGTGCAGATCACTATGTCTTCGCCCGCCGAGGATACAACTCCAACAAAAACTAGCGAAGCAATAAAACACCCTGATAGTACAATTATAGAAAACATAAGTAATATATGGCCAACAAAACATCATTTGGAATCTTCTAATATTGAATTGTCAGATCATAATTTTTCAGTTTTAGAGCCAGTAGAAGATATACACAAAGAGGAAATTAAAACGCAATTGCAGAATGTTTTTGAATCAACAGAAATTTGGCCACTTAGTGAATCTACCGGATACCCAGTCATTTTGAAACCCCAGATAACCGAAGAAAATATTGTAGCTCAGTCCATATGTGACTCAAATAAGCCAGATATATCTACAGAACAAGTTCTGGTTACAGGTTCTCTTGAAGAACCCTCCATCAGTGAATATACAACAGATGATGTTAAGAGCCGTGCAGAGCAACCACTGGAAGAAAGTGAAAAATCTACGCAAATCACAAAAGTAGCAAAACTAAAGTCAACACCTCAGGAATGTCAAGAAAGGGACCAACTCACGATCAAAACAGAAGTGTTGGATGAAAATTTGTCGGTTTCCACTTCTCAGGAAGCTCTACCAATGGACGATAATCAATCATCAAGCGAAAAAGCCTCAAAGGATGAGAAATCTTATCAGCATGATGCTATACAGGAATCTCCACAGATTACAGAATTAATTACTGTGATATCAGAACTCCCAACTGTTGGGGAAGATAGTTTGGGTAAACATGATCAGCCAGTCACTAAAGTTCCAATTGATGAATCTCTGAATGTTACGCAAACCCAAGTAATTGTTGATGAGTACGTTTCTGAGTATGACGAAACATCCTCTCCAGTTTTAACAGATTTGAAATCTCCAGAAATCACAAATGAGTCTGAAACGCAATTGTTGCCTTCAACACTGGAAAAAGATATAACTTTAGAAAAGAAAGTCTCAATGGATACCAGAACTGAACCTAATATTGAAAAATCTACGCTTGGCATTCGACAAGCCACCCAATTGTTTATTGCAGGAGAAACAGCATCTGCAGATTTGCCACGAAAACTGGTAAAAATGACGGCACCGACAATCGACAATAGTGGCGAAAGTGTCCTAAAACTTACAATGGACAGTGCCGGCGGTGTGATTACATCCCAAAAAATTAAGCTTAGTATAGTGGAAACGGGAAAAGTTGATAGCGAATCTTCGTACGAAAAGGAAGCTAAGGAACCACTTATATATGAACCTGAAAAGGAAATGTCTGAAGGAAGCGCGGAAGTGTTAAAATCAGATATTGAAAAGTCTCAAGACAAAGGTTATGAACCCGATGAAGTGACATTGAGTAAAGAAGACTATCCTTTGGACGCCGATGAAACAAAAATGAGGCGAAAGAAAAAGAAAAAACAAAAGCATAAGGTGGAAAGCGATGATGATTCCTACTTCCCACAATCGGAAGATACCCACGACGATGATTCTTTAAGTTTAACATCTGAAGGAAAAGTATTGAACGAAAAAATTGATGAAATTAGCTCAGGAAGTGAGGTAATCAGCATGCAAGAAGATAATTCTGTGAAGATAATTGAGGAAGGTATTATTTCAACCAGTTCGGATTCTCCAAGAGAATCGCAGTTCGGATTGATTGTTCCAGCAGAAGTAGTTGAAGCAACGTTTGTCGTGGACGAAGAACAACAGACTAGTCCGCGAAAGGAGTTGATTGTAGAAGAAATACTTAAAGAAAAGGATTCTGAATTGACTGAAACAAAGTCATCTCAAACTTCTCCACAACGTCGTCCAGTAATAGAACTAGCACAACAAACGAGCCTTGAATTGAGACCTGACATTTGTGAGGTAGAATGTCAAACAATAGTGGAGTCCGTCGAGAGTGAGGTCCAAACAATTCACGACGAAGATCTTCCCATTTATCGACCTGAAACTTATTCGGAAGAAGTTCAAACTGATCAACTTTTATCAATTACAGTCCCAACGGAGACAGCAGACATATCAAGTCAAACTTATGTAACAACTACTGAAAAAGAATTGCAAACATCTCCAAATGAGTCTCCAAGAAGTGTGCAAAAACAGAGTGAGACATTTGCATCAAGTACTGTTGTTATTCCAGTATTAGATGAATGCATTTCAGATTTGGCACTTCCTGCTCAAAAGATTACAACTCAAGATCAAGGTATTTTGACGGATGTACATGAGACAAGTGATACATCTGTACAAACCACAGAACCAGAAACAGTTGAAACGGAAATAAAACCAGTCGAAACGAAAGATACAGCCTCGTCACCAATGCATAAAGCAACTATCCGAATCGACAAACAAACTACAACTTTTGAATTATACCCAACTACTGAAGTCTCCCAACAAACTATTCCTGTTGAATTCGGTACTGAACAAGAGGATTCGTCTATGTCAATATCGTCTTTATCGGAACCATACAATGTGGAAATCTGTACTGTTGTTGCCATACCACCCGATTCAGACGTTTCCGAATCAGATCCTCTGATATTTGAGCACAATCAAATATTAGAACTGCCCAAAAATTTGGTGCCAAAATCTTTCAGTAGCAGTGTAGATGACGAAATTGCACCAGAAGTTAAAATTAGTGTGGAAATCGATAAAAATAATACGACGAAAGTTGCAATTATCTCACCCGAGGAGAATATTTCAGAAAAGGAGGCTTTGCAAAATATTGTAATCTCTGAAACTACCACTGAGGCCACACGTGAACAAGATAAGGGTGTGGTCACAACCAAACAAACCCGATCACGGCCAACGTCTCTTGTGAAGATT
This sequence comes from Eristalis arbustorum, assembly GCA_916610145.1. Classification (NCBI taxonomy): domain Eukaryota; kingdom Metazoa; phylum Arthropoda; class Insecta; order Diptera; family Syrphidae; genus Eristalis; species Eristalis arbustorum. The sequence continues at coordinate 224,424 of OU744317.1, forward strand.
GAAGAAGTCATGTCGCCAGTTGAAGTTTTAGATGTGCCCATTACGCCGGGTCCAGACGTTGCATCTGATGATTCCAATATATGGATTGAAGCAACAAGTACAGTTGTCCAAAATCCCAAAGATGCCACACAAAGAATGTTGATGTCTGAAAGCCTGCTACACTATCCAGGACAGAAACCCCAAACAATTTGGATAGAAACAAAGGACGCAATCGGAGGAAGAATTCGCCACTTAAAAGAATGTCCATTTAAACAACAGACGCCTCTTAGTAATGTATTGCATCTAGCGACATTAAGTGAACACGTGAAAGACGAACCAGTCGAAAATCGTATAAAAGATGTTAATGACTACCTACAGGTTCTAGAGCATGTGATTGAACAGGGCAATACTACTGTAATCCAAACAACAGTCATAACTATCATCGAAAAAGTATCAACTTGGTTAGAAACAGTTGAATACAGAGTTTATCTTATTCGGCAACTTTCTAATGAAGGGCCCAGCGAAGAGAAGGTCGATGGATACAATCAGTTAAGTAATGAATTAAGATCTATCAACCAAAGTGTGAATCAACTCGAAGAAAAGGTCGGCAAAGCAAAACTTGTGACAGATTTGGATTCACAATCGCAGATGTTGCAGTGCGTTGAAAAGCTTAAAGAACACGTAAACGCCGTCGAAGATGTTACCAAAACCAATCAAAAGCAAGATACTAAAGATCTCGAGCGATGGAACAACTTCCAAGTACTTGTTCTTGAAATGACAACATTACTAGAGAACTTGCAAGAGCGATTTGAAGCTATAATATCTGAAGACACAACTCCAACCATTAGGTTGGCTAATTTGGAAGATCTGGAGTCGGAGAATGCAGAGAACTTAAATCAACTTTCACATTTAATAAATACTGCCCGTTCTTTCCAAAGGGATTTCCCAGGCAAAAAGGTCTCACAGAATATATATACTTCTTTTGAAGAGGCAAAGAATCTAGAAAACAATATTATTCAAGAACGAGACCGCCTTCTTCAACTTCAATTATTGGCAGAAGACTATGAACAGACGCTTAAAGAGTTCGCGAAGATAACTGTTTTAGCCAACAAGCTTGTTGAGAGTCCGATTGTAGCGTCAACGCTTGAACAGTTAAACAACGAGGTTCAAAATCATAGGAAGTTCTTTGTAAATCTTAGTCATTGCAGAGCAATTTTAGAGTCACTTGAAGAGAACATTGATTCCGAGACAAGACAAAAACATTATGACTTGCATAAGGAGCTATACGATCAAGCTACCGTACTGCTGGACAAAGCATCTGAAAGAGCTTCAAAACTTGCGCAAGCTGCTTCTCGTTGGACAATATTAGCAAAAGGAATGAAGGATGAACGGCAGTGGTTACAAGTTGCCCAACAACGGGTGCCCGATTTATCGACAGTAACTTCTGCCGATTTTGACCAGTACACCACACTCTATCAATCTTTAAATACCGATATTTCATATCATTATGTGAAAATGACCCAACTATCTAACATATCCGATAAACTGCAAGAAATTGTTCAAGCACCAAACCTGGTTGAAGAAAGCAACGAAGGTCTAATAGTCTTACTGAAACTCCGTGAAGAGGTAGCAACTTACCTGCATCGTTTGCTTATCTTTAAGGAAATTTGGACACAATATGAAAATCAAACTGAAAAAATGGAGGTGTTTGTGCGTGATGCTGAAAAGGAACTAGGTCAAATTCATATACCAGATGATCCACGAGAGCAGCCAATAGAACATATGCGTCAGTTCTGGGAAGTTAAAGCCCATTTCGAAATGCATAATAATATACGTCATGACGCTGGTGTAAGTTTTGAAAAGGCGCTTACTGTAATTCCATTAGCTGATGAAATTCTGCAACGACAGTTCCATGCACAATTGGAAGATCGTTGGCATGGAGTTTCCCTAATGATTGAAGAAATACAAAATGCTATTATTAACAGTATGTCGTCCGATGAGGTGTCACAAGAGGATAGACTTAAGTTGCTTGAGAGAGAGTTGCAAGAGATCTACCTAACTATGACCAGTATGAAGGGTGTTATCAAAAATGAAGAAGAACTCAGTTTGTACATTGAAAGAATACAAGTACTAAATACCCGTGTAGGATTCATAGGCAATGAGTTGGGCCGCATTGGCCTGCAACCAGATTCAGATCATTCTAAGCCGGAGAAAATAGGCCAGTTATTTGCACTTTCTCATAAGATTACTACGCAAATAAGTGAGGAACTCGAAGGTGCAACCGTTCTAAAAGAACGGCTCTTATCCATTCAAGACGGTATTTCGAATCTTCGCAAAAATCAAACCAAACTCTCAGTCATCTTAGATGAGTGTGAGAATGCCGAAAAGCTGGGCAGTGATGCAATAGAAAAGGCTGTAGTCGACTGTAACTCGGTTGCCGAGAATCTAATGTTTAATTGGCAAGAAATAATGCGGCTTAGGCAACTTCTTCATACGTTGCCCATGCGATTGAAGATGTCAGTATCCCCGGTAAAATTGGAACGAGAAATATCACAGTTGCAGGATGAGCATGCATTTTTGGAATCCAGATGTAGTAACATTATGATGATTTTGAAAAATCGTCTCGCTCTTTGGTTGCGTTACGAAAAACAATTGGACTTAGTTCGAAATTCTGTGCAAGAAACTGAATTTATGATTGAACTCCTTAAAGTTCATGGACAAGTTGACTACGAACGTCTTAAAAAAGCAACAGAACGTTTAGAGGTGAGTAAAATACAAAATTTAATCATTTACTTATGTACAAAATTACTTATGTGCTATGTAATTTAATTATTATAATGAGTCGGGATAGAGTGGACGTTTTTTTTTTAATAAAAGAAAGTGACTGCGAAGACAAGCTTCCAAAGGTTACACTTTTCCCGGCCATGGCTTGTCGGAATTATACTTTTCTGTGATTTTGTTGCACATATCATTAATTGCAGTACATCTAAAAATCGCCTACTATGGAATTTGAACTACTTATTAAGCACCCACTACCTTTGTAATTAAAACGAACTACCAAGGGAAATTGGTGCGTCAAAAAGTTTATCATTACACACAAAATCATCGATTTTGTACTAGTTTTCAGGGTCACTTTCCTTGTTTTTCGAAGAAAAACTTTTATTGTGGAAATTCCGCTTTACCCAAGCTGGTGTTTTTGATTAGCAAATATTTGTATTGCAAACGAAATCATGAAAACAACGACAATTTTCCAAGGGAAATTCTTTCTATTCCCCGAGAAAGTACCACAATACAGTGATGTCGATGAATATGTAATGAAACTTTACAAATCAATTGTGTGTTCAGTTTGCTGCGAACTCGTGTACTGTGAAGACGTACTTTCAAATATTGATTTCTCTGCCGTATTGAAAGAATCAAATTGAATAAAATTATTGTGTTTGTCTTTTTTTTTTGTTACGAAGGGGCTTTCTGATGACCTACAAAACCGTGAAGAAATATTAGCTGAATTAAAAACGTCTGCAAAGCCATTAATTGAGACATGCGATGGTCAAGTTGTTGAACAGATCGAAGCAGCTGTGCAAGAAGCGGTTATAGCCTGGAATGATACATCGGAAAATCTGTTAAATCTCTGCACACGATATCAGCGGGCGGTTGAACTTTGGGAAAATTATCGTAAAGCGTCGGCCGTGGTGAAGACATTTATCGAACAACAAATGGACAGTGTTAAGACCTTGGAACAGCCCTTGGATTTAAAGCAACATGCCAAGGTAAATAAATGTGCAAACTTATATGTAGCCTCATTGATAGTGATTTTATAGTTATACTTCTTCAGTAACGAACAAGTTTCTTGTTGAAATGTGAAAATCAAAGTTACAATAACATAAGCGCATTTTTTATTAATGTCGTTCGCTTTCTTTTAATCGAAAAACAATGTGATAAGAATAAAATGATTACAGCATCGGAAATGCTGAGCTACACTGCTGATATGGAAATGAAATACTGTGCGCACAGTGACTTATGTAAATATTCATGTACATGTATTGCATATTTTCCATTACTTAATTCAGTGCTAAAGACAGAACTACGGAATTTTGTATTGCATCTCAACATAAAATTAGATCATTGATGATCACATTTAGAAATTAGAATATATAAATAGAATAACTCGTCGAAGGGACTGACAGTCTTTACATTCGCATACCTGCTTGTTTGTTTGTACATGAGTATATATGTAGAATTTTGTGATACATACGCGATAGGAGTTAAAATTACAAAAACATTCTTGTGTGAGTCACTCATTATACGAAAAGTACATTTTTTTAGGTATCTCAACAGAATTTGATAGCCCAAAACGACAAACTTAGTGAGATGCGTGACATGGTTACCAAAATTTCTGCTGATGTTGGTTTGGATTTATCCAGTTTATTGCAAGGGGAGTTGGATGCATTAGGTCAAAAGTTACAAGAAGTCAAGGAGTGCATTTCAACTTTGGCTAATGTTGCAGATGCTAAAGAGAACGAACGCAAGTGCATTGAAGAAGACGTACAACAAGCTCTTGTTTATTTGAACAATGTTCAGCAAGTATGTATCCCGGGAATATCACAACTGATATTCCTTTTATATTTACAAAAATCTCATCATTTAACATAATTACTAATTAATCTTCTTAGGAAAATACACGAGTACCGGCCAATCTACAGGAAAGTGAAGATCAGTTGACTGCATTGAGAGAACATCTCCAAACATTGACAAAAACTGAAGAAGAACTTAAACAGCTACAAGAGCGAAACATTGATAGCAATAATTCTGACTCTTCAATTATTGACGTGTTGGAATTGTGGCAAAGAGTATTCCAGGAAACGTTCCAAGAGTATCATAGATTATCATCTCGATTAGTCAATGGTCAAAATAGTACTGAAGCCCTTAGACTTTGGCGACAATATCTGCAACATGTGCAATCTTTTCTATCGAGCTCAATTCCGGGGGATTTTAATAGCTTGAGTGAACAACGACACCTTTGTGAAATCCATCAGAATCTGCTTATCAGTCAACAAACTGTCCAATCAATTCATAACGATTCAAACAAAACTGTTGATCCAGGAGTTATTGAACAGTTCAACAGTCTCTCGGAAATCCACAATGACACAATATCAAGGATCATACAAAGAAATAATGAGATCGAAATGAGGATCAGTGCCTGGACTGAATATCGTGTCGGACTTACATCACTCTTTGAATGGTTGAATGAAAGAGAAAAGGAGAGATCTTTGTTGCAATTACGGTATATTCATCTAAAGAGAGTACCAAGGTTAACACAAAAAATTGAAGACCTTCTTAATCATATACCAACTGGTGAAGGTCTTTCAGAGAAACTTAAGAACCAACAAGCCAAGCTCTTGAATTTTGGTGACGATGCTTTAGCCACAGCTGTTAGAATGGAATATGCTTCTGCTAATCAAAGGATTCAAAATCTTCGTGCTGCTCTCGAGACTTGGAGAACTTTCTTGGTAAAAATCACCATGTTAGCAGAAGACTATGATACCAAAGTAGATAAGCTTAAATGTGAATTTTCAAACGCAAATGAGTTGATTGAAAAGATCTCGAATGACATTCCTACTGATCCAAATATTATTCAGGAAAGATTAAGTGCCTTAAGAAATCAAAGAGTACAACTTGCAAGTCTGACGCAGGACTTGGAAAATGTGAATGTAATTCAAGAAGAATTGAAGGAGTGCGTTAGTCCACATGATATGAAATCAATTCGACAAACAATGTGGATTTTGTGGCAACAGCATGGCGACTTAGATTATCAACTTTCGAATCTAATAAACACAATTGAGGATCGACTATCGTTACTTTCAATTTATAATACTAGATATGATCGAATCATTAAGTGGATTTATGATTTAGAAAACCGAATTGAAAAAGACTCCGTATTCAGTCCTTCTGACAATCCTGAAGAAATTGCGAGACATCTCGATAGACAAGTGAAATCTGAAATGCAACTTCGCGAGAAAGAACGTGAATGGTTGTTGTCGGCAAGTAAGGAATTACTTTCGATGTATAGCAATAATCCAAGCACAGAACACATTCGAGAAGATATTCAACAAAAATCGGATTCGATTATTGAACACTGGGAAAGGTTAAAACTTTTGTGTCGGCAACACTTCAACAAAATTTCGGATCTTAGAACAACAATTATACGATTAGAGGAAAGAATAGCAACTCTTCGAAAATGGATGACTGAAATTGAAACGAAACTTGCGGAACCCTTAGTTTTTGACTCATATAAACAAGAAGCAATTGAAGCAAAACTTGTCCAACATGAGGAAATCCAACGTTCTATTGAAAACCAAAGTAGTAACGTAGGTGAGGCCCTCAATGTTATAGAAGTTCTTCTTAATGATTCCGACACTTGGAAAATCAATCTGAATACCAACAACCTTCAGGCGAATGCTCAAAATCTAGAAAAGAGATGGAAAGGCGTTTGTGGAAGATCAACTGAAAGAAAGTCCAAACTTAATCGTATCTGGAGTTTGCTTCAACACCTCATCAAACTTACCACAGAAAATAAACAGTGGGTAGACAAACAAGAGGTAACAATAACAGATTTGGAGAAAGACTTAACTATTTTATCAAGCGATGAAGTTGCAGAACGGTTACAAAATGTAGAAACAATGATTTCAAACATCAAGACACGAAATGTGACCCTGCTTGAATTGGAACAATATTATTCGAGAATAGTTATGGAACAAGGAATTGATTTGGAGAACATACAAAAGCTGACAACACCAACTAAGGTCTTATTGACAAAGTGGAAATCTCTACTCCCTAGATGTGTTTCAATTCTCGACACAATTAATAAAGAAGCAAAACTGTACAGAGACTTCCTTGCAACTCAAGAGGAATTTATTTCAAACATTTCAGAAATAAATTCATCGCTCGATCAAGTTGAGAGTGAAGATCTAAAGTCAAGCCTTAAGAATGTAGAGCGTTTGGAAAGAAAACTTAAAAAGTCAAGCGATATTATGCAGAAGGCCGATAGTCTGGGTGAACAAGCGAAATCACTTAAACAAGTAGATGTTACCCATGTGTTGACGCTCATAACAGAGTATACGTCACTGTGGCAACAAATCCAAATCAGAATAACAAAAGTTAAAAAAGATATTTTAGCAAAACTTTCTACAATTGAGGTTCCAATAAGCACACACAAGGTATTTGAGAGCGATGCGGGTGTTCAGGTTGATACTCTCTCCAAAAAGAAACAATTACATCATATGACATCGATCACACCTAAAGATGCTTACATTATGGAACTCGAAACAGCCGTAAAAGAATGTAAAAATAATTTAGACGAACTACAAATAGCTATTACGGACAGAACCCGTAAACCTGGCCCTCAACGTATATCCAAATTGATGGCAAACGCTCAGTCGTCAACAGAGTTGATGAAACATTTAAGTACAATTCTTATAACTGAGTGTGCAGCTTCGAATAAAGAAGCTGACACCGAAACCGTAAATGAATTGATACTTCGCTTTGAGACTTTACAATCTCAATGGAAAGCAAGGCAACAACATGATGAAAGTGAAAGGTAAATATATATAAACATACACATTTTTATATTACGTAGTATAACTTATATACATCTACATTGGTGTCTTTTGTCGTGTATCACTGGTTTTGCTTGATTTAAAACTTTTGGTTTTGGGTTTTGGTCAATTGAACAGATATCACTTTACATTTTTGTTTAAAATCAATCAACACCATAAGATCAGCTTATCTAGTTTAAATTCCATATACAACATATACATCTTTTTTTTCTTGTATTGCTGCCCACTTTGTCTTAACCGAACTCTTTGTAAAATAAATTGTGTGCTCAGGTCTAATTTTCCTGCTGCTTACAATATCACCTGCCCACAGTAAGTATAAATATAATATGTATATAACACTTTCAAAACACATTATTAAACACTTGTTGAAAATAAACCACACAAACCGTTTTCATATTTCATTTTCATATTTATATAAAATATGTTTTTACTATTTTATGAGGTTTGGGTTGTCTTATTGTTTTTTTTTTGTTCGCACAGATGTAATATATATGTATATATATACAATTCTTCTAATATAATAAATCTATTTTCTTTAAAGTGATGTTGGCCGACTGACTTGCCCCCTATGTACCCAGCGTAACTGGCAACAAATTGATAATGATTTGTGGCGACTTGAACAGTGGTTGCAATACGCTGAAGGCACCCAACGGTCACAAACAGCTCCCTCAAACAATATTGAGATTTTAGAGGATATTGTTCAGGACCATCGAGAGTTTTTATTGGATCTTGAGAGTCACAAAATAATAATAACATCATTAAATGTTGTTGGTGATCACTTGGCTACACATACATTGGACACTGAAAAGGCTCAACAGTTACGATCAAGACTAGAAGACGATAACTCCCGCTGGAATACAGTATGCATAAATGCAACTAAATGGCAAGGTCTTTTGCAGACGGCACTTATGGGGAACAGTGAATTCCATCAAATTATCGACGAGCTTTGTATTTGGCTTCAACAAACTGAACAAAATATAAAGGCTTCTGAACCTGTAGATCTGACTGAAGACCGTCAAATATTGGAAGCTAAATTCAGAAAGTTCAAGGATCTGCGTGCTGAACTGGAACGTTGTGAACCTCGTGTTTTTAGTTTACAAGATGCTGCTAATCAACTGTTAAAAACTGTTGATGATGGCGAAGATTCAACTAATACGTACACAAGGTAAATAAAGCTTTATTTACTGTGATATGCATATACCGATGTTTATACATTAACATTTTATCACGAATTCACATTAATTGTCACAATATTTGGTTTACGTATGTTCGTTTAAATTTATACATTATTCATGCGTGTGACAATCATTTGATATCTCAAATTTATCCACAGAACTCTTTCCAGGTTAACAGATTTACGCCTACGTTTACAGTCGTTACGCAGGCTGTCTGGAATTTATATCGTTAAATTAGGTGCAGTACTTGGCTACGATGGAGATGATTTAGGTGTATCCCTACACATGCTTTCAAATGAGGTATTTTATCTAACATCTTTTCTGTTTAAATTAAAAAAAAACACTTATTAACAAAATGATATTCTGCACCTTAAAACGGACATAGACTTTTTTGAGAAAGCTTTCACCTAAAGTTTGATTTATCTGTTCTTGTATAGTTAGTTGTTATTTAGTTATAAATTTTTGTACTTTCGTCTTATTTATTTTGTACCTTTTGAATTTTTGTTATTTGTTTTATAATTTTTGTTACGCAGCTTCTGGAGCAATCCGAATCAAGGATTCAACCTTCTTCTATTCAGGCATCATCGCACAACACTGAAATTGCAAAGTAAATATTAGAACTATGTTATTATTTACATTTTCTTTTGTGTATCTTAATGTGATGGCATACTTACGTTATGTCATTTTAACTGAGTGAACTTAAGTTTTATTGAAATAGTAAGATTTAGTTTCGCCTGTCGTTTTGTGTTTTTGTTATTCAAATTTCTATTAAACTATTTCGTATCATAAAAAGGCATTGAGCTTTATAAAAAGTAAATAAACACACGTCCAAATCAAACTTTACTATACGTATATTATTTAAATAAAGCTCATATCCTTCACATTTGATATTTGTAAGATGTGATATTTAATCTTTATTCTATACATTTTAGCTCAGGGGAAGCTGCCGATGGAGATGTTATAAACACCACTGTGCTTGCGCGAGGTTATCGTTTCTTCGGTCGCGTAGTACGTGCCTCCCTTCCTATACAAGCACTCATGTTGCTATTACTGGGTGTTGCCACACTTGTGCCCCACGGTGAGGACTATACTTGCATGTTTTCGAACACATTTGCTCGGAGTTTGGAACCAATGCTGTCTTATCCCAACGGACCACCACCAACATAAGCTCAAATAATTCTCAAAAAAAAAAAAAAACATTTCCAAAACAATACAGAAAATACCATGTATTGTTAACCCAACAAAATCATACACAAAGAAAAATACAATATACATCTGTTTGAAATTGTTGTCCTGAATGTATTTATAAACGTACATGTATGTAACTTGAAGATGAACAAGGAAGTATATATTTATCTCCTATAGACTTCAGTTTTGATTAAAAAAGACCCGTTTTAAGGGATGTTTTGTGTCTGTTTTCGTATTAATATCTCCCAAATTATATAAAATGAATATAGAACAAAACGTTTTTGTGAATATTAAATTTGCTGTATTATCACTCCCTAATTTTACAGTGGATTTAAACGTTTTTTTTAATTTTAGATTTCTATAGGAGATAATAAACCATGTATCCTATACCGGTGCTACATCCCTAAAAAATTAAATGTATTCCTAGGTTTTCTTGTTAATTTGACGAATTAAAAAAAAACACAAATTATACAGCAATCCATCCAATTATTATTTTTGTTTTAGAAGTTTATATACTCTATATTTGGTTTATATAGTATCATATTTTTTTTATTTCTACATTTGAGCATAGCTTGCGAAATTGTAAAAAGTAACAGACTTAGTAATTATATGGTATAAAGTTAATAAAAAATGTTTATATAATAAATTTGTTACTTGCATAAAACGAATACTTAAATTAAGATATGAACAAAAAAACAATTTTCCAAAATTGTACCAACTACACTTTATAATATATATCGCATAATCATAATAAAAAATATAATAAAAACTAGTAATTGTTTTTTGAAATTTGTTTGAGGTACACACCTACCTCCAGTTTGCATTTATTTGAACCCCAAGAGAATAAATTCCCTTTGTGTGAAAAGCTTCATATTATGTGCTAAGTCTTCAGTATAGTTTTATAAAACTAAATTAACTCATGTGGATGTATGTCCAAACGCCCCGAAAGTATTTCAGTACGGGCTTCTTTTTTCTACATTTAAATTCAATCTTTCTTTTGTATGAAATTACCAACTACAATGAAATTGAAAAACACTGTGAAAATATGAAATATTTTTTCTTGTTTGTTTAATGTAGGGATTATCCACTCAGACCAAATTCGTTCTTTTTATAATAAATCAACGTGGGGATCCCACACAAAACTTCGTGTCGGCTCAAAACATATAAGTTCGTGAAGCGTAATAACTACTATAATTGGGACCCCTTAGGCAATTTCAACTTTGACCAACTCTAACATTTTCAATTCTCAAGTTTTTGAATGTGTTGTATACCAGAATTTAGAATATTAAATTCCGCATTGTTTTAAATAATAAAACAATACATTTAAAATGGTAAATTAAAAAAAGTCTTTCCAAAACCTATAATTACTTGCACCTTGATATAACTATTGACAGACAAAGGGCATTGAGCTTTACAAAATCAGTGATTATGTAGTTCTGTCAAGAAATATACAAACAAAATTAGTAACGGTTGAAAGATATCTTCATTGGCACTCATACAATTTTTTATTTATTATTATTATTAAAATTGGCAGTGCCAACAGTCGCTGTATAGGATGTAATAATTATTTGCACCGCCTTTAAATAGCTGAACCTAAATATCTTCTGAATCTTTTATTAATAAAATAACATTTTTTAATGTATTTTGCATTCAATTTATTTTACTTATTTTACTTATATATATTGTATTTATAATATCTGCTTTGAATGTTCGTTCCTCTCTTTCGTTGCGTGTTCATATTATATAACGCACCTGAAATTATACAACACTTTTCTCAAATGTAGCAAGTAATAGTCATAAAGCTAAAGCAAGAAAAAAAAATGCATGGTAAATTAATTTTGCTAATGCTAATTATTCCATCACTAGTGCCAATAGTTGAAGTCGTTACGATACTCGTTAATTATCAATAACTCATAATGGGGCGGGCCATGGAAATTTGTTTTATATGCCATGTGTTGAATCTGCGCTCATAAATCATGCATATCCCGCGCATTTACAAATTCCTGGGACTGCTGCGTCGCTGATTCGATTGTTCATTCGATGGAGCGAAATGCGATAAATCGATTGTATAAATACATATATTAGACATTGAAAACGAATACAAATATACAAGTTTGGAACAAACTTAAAACTAGTGTAAAAATACATTCCTTTTCCACTCCTCACAACTGCATACGCTTTGATTGCTGAGTCTGCATCCACCCAGATTCTCATCTTCAATACCATCATAGAAATGATCATCATCTGTAAGAGCGATGCATCGAACATTGCTAGAATATTTCTGTAAGAATTACACTAATATTGTACATAAATTCAATTACAATTCAACCAATATTTACCACGATAATTAACGGTCTCTTGTCAGGAAGATCCCCGCAGTTATACGACGCTTTTTTAAAATTACAAAACATTGTAATTTGCAAAATCAGAAGCGCCATCTAAGTACAGTTACGTTATTTGGTAATAAATACACGTTACATCACCCAAAATTATCTTACATGCAAAATTAGCGCGCTGAGCATTATGACAGCAATTTTAATGTAATAACGTTCAGAAACGTCAGTGAACATAGATGAACACCCATGTTGGTTAATTTCAGAAGTGTTTAAGTTTAGTTCAGTAAGGGTTGCTGGTACATGGATTTGGAAGCACAATGAAGCAGTCCGCTTACAACAAGCATAGGGAATGAAGACAATCTCCTCCAGGTCGAAGCTGGAGAGCATTTAATTTGGAAACGAAAAATATATTCATATATATGTATAAACTCTACCTTGATCCAAAATCATTAACTTCAACAGGTATCCATGACGCATTCTGCCAATCGTCATATCCATTCACTCCGCAACATTCGTGCTGATATTGAATTTCATCCCAGAGAAGCTTCCATTGGGGATTTGAGAAATATAAATCCATTCCTTCAAATAATGATGTTTCAATAACATTTTGTAGTAATTCTATGCTGATGTTGAAAACCCAAACGTGTGCCAATCCGCAAACTTCTATTACAAGACAAAGTCCATTCCAAAAGGCCACCAACAATCTGTTTTCAATAAATTGTTCACTTTTCGAAGCCACTCGGAATATGCACAATCCGGAGGAGTAACATGCAAGTAGCTCAAAACATTCTAAGTATATGTTAGACAGGTTACTAAAGAGCGTTTGCTTTTCATTCGTAACGAGGTATTTTGCAAAAGTGCAGTGGAAGTCTGCTGTCACACCGATAAGTATTATTCCCGTAAGAATTTGCGCGATCAAAACGGCTGTGATGGGCTTGAAATTTTCACGCATTTGAAAACATTTACGATGTTTTGAAATGTCTAGAAACTCTTAAAAGTTGATATATGTATGTATGTACATATTTATATAAATATGCTAAGTGCATAGAACCTTACCGAATCGTAGGTAGGCTCAAATTAACAGTCCGTTGAGTTGGTTACATTTATTTATGAAGAATAAACAAACCAATGTCGAACTTACTTAAATACCCGAGTATCTAAATGGTCATGGGTAAAACTACGCACAAAGTTTAAATCTTGAATTTGAGTTTTACGTCATCCAGAAATTAACAAAACAATAATTTTAAATATTATATTCCCAGTGAGATTCCACACATACATTACAACATAATAAAATGGCTGGTGACCATGTAAGCTACATGAGCAGTGTAACCGAGTCAGGCGTGGAGGGTGGTAAGATATATTTATTACTTTTCACAACTGCAATTACAACTCAATTACGAATACTTCCAGATGATCAGGTTAAAGAACCAGAACAAGACATCCCGGAATTACCAATACCGAATTATACTGATGATGAGATACAGACTTTAATTAATTTTGTTCAGCGCATGACTGTATTGTATGGTTTAGACCATCGAGATTGGACGGATTTCACACTGGCTGTGATTCGTGAGTGGTTTATTAAGATCGATGAGAACATTCTTTCAATTTTCTATGATAGCAATAAGCTTACTGCCTGTTTGGGTTTCCCAATAGTTCCCGTTCAAGGGCTTTGTTATTTTATGCGGAAACCACTTCAAATGTTTGATGTGGAGACGTTTCATGATGAAGTATTTTACGGATCTCTGAATGAAAATATTGACAGAGTCTTCCTAAGAACATTGAATTATGTGTACGCCCCAGCTTTTCGAGACTACACAGAATGGAGTGACAATGTAAGATTTCGGTTTTATAATGCAATGGATAAAATTCTGGCCAATGTAACCAGCTTACATTATAAAATGGGTGGTGTAACTATGTTGTATGTGCCAAACATACAGAACAAACTATCGAAGGCTGAAATTTCGAAGGATCGAGAGTTTGTGAAGAGCTTGGAAGCGATTGCTGTACAGTGGGGAAATCAAATAAGAACTTGTCTTACTGACAAAGTGCTGGTTACATCACAAGACTTGGTCTGCCCAATTGAGGAATATGAATTTTGGGTTTATAGATGTATGTATGCATTTAATGCTATGAATATGACCATATTGTATGTATGTATAAATGACCTACCTTATTATAGATGAAGTCTTACAATGCTTGGGCGCACAACTTCATAGCAAGGATATTCAAGCCATAATAAATGTACTTCGAACTGCTCAATCAGTGTACATTAAGCAAATTGAAGAACTAATACTAGAGTGTGATGGCGAGTTTATTCAAGCAAAATCGAATGTAAAATATTTGCAGTTATTTGTAAAGCAATCTGAAGTTCTGGATGCGGTTAAAAGTCCAGCAGAAATACCGGCCCTACTGCCAAGATTTATTCACCTTATCCGTTACATATGGCTCAACTCGGAATACTATAATAAAGTTGAGCTAATCACTGGTTTATTTCGAAACCTCAGCAACCAGGTGATTAAATTTTGCACAGCGCAGACGAATATTGACAAAATACTAGAAGGGAATCCTAGATTCGGCATAAAGATGTGTTATTTGTCAATTGAGTGTTGCCTTTCATATAAAGTTCTTTATAAGAGACTGTTTGAAAAATATGCAGAAGCAGAACCAGCGATTAATGGGGTTCTTGATGAAGCAATGATATTCAATCATATTGATGCATTCGAGGAGAGGCTTTATGATTTAATTGACGTTTGTCAGTCTATGATCGTATTTGGAAGACTCGACGAGACTGAGAATATACCTAAGCCGTTGTTCGGTGGAACTAGAGGGTCATATTTGGAAATGAAATCGGAAAATGTTGAACAAAAATTCTTGAAAAGCCTGGAAGCTCTGAAGAAGAACTCGAAGGATCTGATTTTAAATGTCCACAAAAATGAATGGTAAGATGATGGTATAGTTATACACTAAAAAGTCAAAATACCCTACATATATGTATGTATGTTCCTTAGGTATGGAGAAGTTCTAAAATACCGCAAAATGGTACGAAGTTTGGAAGAAGTTGTCCAGTGCTTAATGGAAAACGTTTTCCAAAGCACTTGTAATTTCGAGGAAGGTCTTGAGGTATTAGTAACTCTTCATTTCTACTCGTATCGCGACAGCTTACGCAAGACTTATTTAAGACAAGTAACTGAGGTGTGGTCTATGTTTATTGCCGATATTACTTGTACAACTGAAAAACTACAGACACAGTCACAGTCTCACGAATCATGGATTCCAAAGAATGCATCGAAATCAATGATGTATAAGACTAATTTGGAGAGATTATCTTGGATAAATGAACGATTAGGACTCGCCAAATGGCTACCTGAAGTTCCTTTGGCCAAATGTGCAACAGAAAAATTTGCATTATGCAAAGAAGATTATAATAATGAACTTAACAAACCATTTCGAACATGGTGTAAACTACTCGATGAAGATATTCTATGTCGACTAAACCGAACACTTCTTACGAGAAGCAAACTAAAGAGAGGACTCTTAGAATGCAACATTGACAGGACTATAATTCCCATTTGTGAGGAAGCACTGCTTTTTCAACAACTAGGTTTCTCTATACCTGCAAATTTGAACAGACTCTATATAAAATATTCAAATTTACGATTTGTTTATCACAGTGTTATAACCGTTTGCCTAGACTATAATCGCATTCTGGCAGCGTTGTCTGTAGAGGAAAGAAAACTGTTTTTTGTTCTAGTACAAACGTGTGATAAGAAAATTGCCCCAGGCATTTTCAAGTTATCTTGGGGCGGTGAACTAAGTGACGCTTATATTGTAGACTGTGCAAAGCATACGGAAAAACTTCAAAATACAGTTGATATTTATAAGAGAGTAAACTTTACTGTATGCAGAGTTTGTGAAAAAATTGCCAATTTAGTTATATTCGATGTATCAAGCACAGGGCAGACCTTAGATAATTTTGAAAAAAATATTGAAAAGCAATGCAAGGCTGCGTCAAACAATTTTTCGAAGCAGTATAATTTAATAGTTGATTTGATTCTGACTGTGGGAAGGGAATTTCAAAATGTCTACAGCGAGGTATTTCAAGAATATCGAACAATATATGCACACATTTACCAAATTCTAATATATTTCCCACAAAGATGATCGGCCAATGGACGATTTATGTCCAGCGACTGGACGAAATGCTGGAAGCGGCTTTTCTGACCTGTGTAAAAACTTCTCTTTTGGATGTTTTTGATGTCCTTCACGGAAGTGGATCAGTTGGCCCAGCTCAAATATTGATTATAAATTTGGATATTGTGGATCAAAAGGTATGTTTACAAGTCAATGGGGGCCTACCAAATAAAAATTGTCTCCTTTTTTCAGATTGTATTTTCACCTGAAGTCAGTTCTGTGTTAAGTGTTTTCTCTAGCATACTTCCTCGCGTTCATAATATTCTAAGCGAATATCCACGTTTATGGGATAGACTCGGTCTTACATGTGGTTCACATTCCTTTTCTGATATTATAACCTCCAACGCCGAGTGCGGCTCTATCAATAAAAATATTATCAGGGAAGTAGAGCACAACGTCAAGGAACTGAATGCATACCTTTTCAACTGGGTCAAGTTCCGAAATATCTGGGAAATGAAGGACTCTACTTTTCTACAAAGTTGGGCGGAAATTGAACAATCAGCAGAGGCATTCAATGAAAGCATATCAAACTATACTCATCTTGCTAACGAAGTAGCTGTTCAGGAAATTATAACATCAGTTAGTTTTATGACTGTTAATTCCTCTAAACTGAGAAACATCGTCCTTGATTACATTGATCACTGGCAAGAAATCAATGTTAAGCTTTTAAAGAAAAAGGCATCTGCTAGAATTAAAGGTATACAAGCTCTTTACAGTTAATCTATTTTCGTTATGGATTTTTTATTTCTTAACAGGGATATATAAGTATATGAGCTACAATATTGAAAAAATATCTGTTATACCACGAACTCTTAAAGAAATCAAACAATCAACTAAACTGTATGAGCGCTTAGTGAAAGAGATTCCAGAGAAAGCCAATGAATTCCCAACGATTCTTGAGCTCTTCAAGGTTATGGATAAATACTCTATTGATTTTCCATCTAACACGCATCAGCTTATTATGAATTTGGACCTAGAGTGGCAAAATTATATAAAGAAATTATTTGAAGCAGATGAAATGTTAGGCAGTTCTAAAGACGAATTTAAGGCCGCACTTTTGGGACAAGCAGAAAAGTTTAAGAATGTAGTCAAAGCGTTGACAGAAGATTTCCTAGCTAAAGTGCCCACCCAATCCCACGTGTAATTTCCTTTAAATTTATCCATTTTATCCCATCCTCAAATATAAAATTCAATAATTCGTCAATTTCAGGCCTCCAAAAATAGCTTTAAAATATCTAGATATTGTCGCTGGTAAAATTGATGCCTGTTTTAAATTTGAATCAAGCTTAATAGCTGATCTTCAAGTTTTTGGTATAAGTCACCTTGTTAATTTAGAATTAAGGAAACTCGATGCTGATGTGAAGATTGTGATCACAATTTGGAAACTGTTATTGGAATGGGATACGTCATGGAATGAATGGAGGATTGGAAACTTCTGGAAGATGGATATTGATCTAATAGAGGATACTGCAATATCAATTTATGCACAATTAAATCAATTTTGCAAAATGTACAATGATCGCAATTGGGAATTTTTGGAGACCATGCGAAGAAATGTCGACGAATTTCGAAAGACACTTCCTCTTATTACAGCTCTTAGGAATACATCAATGCGACAACGCCATTGGGATAAAGTACGAATTGCTGTTAAAGTGTAAGAATGTCATACAAATATTTTTCAAACCTTTAAAAGCATACTCGTACTATTGTATTATTATGATTAAATTTTGCAGCCCTTATGTAATTTAATTACATGCTAAATGATTTAGGAATTCTAAGAGATTTTCCATAATTTCAATATTAATTGATTTTCAATTTTTCCATTCAATGGACACACAAAATTGAGCATTACACAATTACAGTATATTTTCGTCTCCCTCGCCTAAAATAACAAACTTCTAACAATTCAAAAATGCAGTGTTTTGAGATATTATATAGCAACATCTAAGTAAGATGTGTGATCCGGATGGTCGCGACTTATGGTTGACTCTCCAAACAAGATCCGTATCATCTGATCCATACTGTCAAGATAACTCTAATTTTTGTTTCATTTGTGGTTAGGTGAATGTAGATAAATGGACATAATTATTTAAATCATAAGTAAATACACACGCAGAGACTTACTAAGTAATTTTAAAAAATGTAAAAGATATGTGAGATGGCACATAATAAGAATTAAATGAATTAATAATATATAAGTGTATAGTATAGTATAGTATATGTAATTGTTTTTTTAAAACCAGCTAGATTCCAGTGATTTTTCTCTGCTTACAGTAATTTTGATGAAAATTCCCCTGACTTCACGCTTGATAGCATCATCGCAATGAATTTCCAAGCATATTCTGAGGACATTCAGGATATATCGAATTCAGCAACAATGGAACTACAAATTGAAAACGGAATCAAGAATATAGCTGCAACTTGGAAGATTCAAACGTTTGAAGTTGTTCCGTACAGAGGTGCAATATTTAAGATTCGAAATGTTGACGATTGTGTTCAGCTACTGGAAGAGCATCTTATACAAATTTCAACAATGAAATCCACACGATTTGTTGAACCATTTATAAAGGTTGTAGACTTTTGGGAGAAGACATTGGCATGCGTGTCCGAAACACTTGAGAAGGCACTTGCTGTTCAACGGCAATGGCTGTACTTGGAGAATATTTTTGCTGGAGAAGACATTGCTAAGCAGCTCCCTCATGAAGATCAACAATTTGGTGAAATCACAGAAGAATGGGGCCAAATTACAGGTAAAATGTATCATTCCAAATCGGCAGTTAAAGCTATACATCATAAAGTACCAAACTATCTTCTGAAGCGATGCATCAAAATTGAAAGTGATCTTGAATTAATCCAGAGAGCTCTGGAGATCTACTTGGAAACGAAAAGACAGATATTTCCTAGATTTTATTTTATCTCGAATGACGACCTTTTAGAAATTCTAGGAAATGCAAAGAGGCCTGATTTAGTTCAGACTCATCTAAAGAAGTTATTTGACAACATTTATAAGCTGGAATTACGAAAGAATATAGCCAAGACAGTTCGATGGCAGGCGTCAGGAATGTTTTCAAATGATGGCGAATTTGTGGAGTTCTTACAGATTCTATACATTGAAGGACCAGCAGAGAAGTGGCTAAATAATGTAGAAGCATACATGCTGGCTGTACTCAAAGCCAAATTAAGAGCAACAAGAAGCTCTTTACGTAAGTTGATGGCAAATCGAGAAAAATGGCTAAAACAATGGCCTGGCCAATTGTGTTTGACGACTGCGCTAATGCAGTGGACGGCCGAGTGTACGCGTAGCCTTATTCACTGTAAAATGATTGACAGCAGAAGGCCTTTACGTAAGTTGAAACGAAAACAGAATAAGGTGCTAGGAATACTCTCCGATTTGAGTAGAAAAGAGTTGCCATTCTTATTGCGATTAAAAGTGAATACACTGATTACAATTGAGATTCATGGACGAGATGTAATTGAACGAATGTATAAGGTTAATTGCAAAGAAGTAACCCATTTTGAGTGGTTCTCGCAATTGAGATTCTATTGGGAAAGGGACCAAGAAATCTGCATAATAAAGCAAACCAATACACAATACTTATATGCATATGAGTACACAGGGAACTCTGGAAGACTTGTGATTACTCCTCTTACCGATCGTTGTTATATCACGCTTACAACTGCTTTGCATTTGCACCGAGGTGGAAGTCCCAAGGGCCCAGCGGGAACCGGCAAAACTGAAACCGTTAAAGATTTGGGAAAAGCCCTCGGGCTGTGGGTAGTGGTGACGAATTGCTCTGAAGGACTAGATTATAAGAGCATTGGTAAGAACTTTTCGGGACTTTCTCAGACGGGTGCATGGGGATGTTTTGATGAGTTTAATCGAATCAATATAGAAGTGCTGTCTGTGGTGGCCCAGCAGATTCTCTCAATAATGACAGCACTCTCCGCCAAACTTACTACATTCAACTTTGAAGGACAAAATATTAAGCTCCGTCACACTGTTGGTTTGTTCATAACAATGAATCCAGGCTACGCTGGGCGAACCGAGCTGCCGGACAATCTGAAATCTATGTTTAGACCAATCGCAATGATGGTGCCCGATAACATAATTATAGCAGAGAACCTTCTCTTCTCCGATGGGTTCCAAAACACAAAAATGTTGGCTAGAAAAGTTTTCACATTATATGAGCTAGCAAAACAGCAATTGTCAAAGCAGTGTCACTACGACTTTGGGTTACGTTCAATGGTGGCACTTTTACGGTATGCGGGTAAGAAGCGACGTCTCCTTCCCGGCACCAATGAAGAGGAGGTCGTTTACTTGTCAATGCGAGATATGAATATTGCAAAGTTTACAGCAGACGATTTACCACTGTTTAACGCAATAATGGAGGACATTTTTCCAGGATTAACCATTCCAAACGTTGATTATACCGATTTCATCTCGGCAATATCGGCCGAGTTCCGTGATAATAAACTACAAATGATTCCTAATGCTCTGAAAAAGGTTATCGAGGTGTACGAAACTAAAAGTTCAAGGCATTCCACGATGATCATTGGAGATACATGTACAGCTAAAAGTGTTACATGGAAAGCCCTTCAAGGAGCCCACAACAGATTGAAGGTGCTTAAGAAGGAAGGATGGGAATCTGTTGTTGTGTACCCAATGAACCCGAAGGCTCTGAATCTCCCAGAGTTGTACGGAGAATATAATCTTTCCACTGGCGAGTGGCTGGATGGAGTCCTTAGTCTAATTATGCGCACAGTTTGTGCAGAAGAAACGCCAATCTTAAAGTGGATCTTATTCGACGGCCCGGTGGATGCTGTTTGGATTGAGAATATGAATTCCGTTATGGACGATAATAAAGTTCTGACACTGGTGAATAGTGAACGAATAGCTATGCCACCAATGGTTTCGCTCCTCTTTGAAGCACAAGATCTAGCTGTGGCGTCACCAGCCACTGTTTCACGTTGTGGGATTGTGTACAATGATTACAATGATTGGGGATGGCGCCCTTTCGTTCACTCCTGGCTGGAGAAACAGACATTGAAAGAGTACGCCGACTTACTTCGTGTATTATTTGACGATTACATTGACATAGTATTGGATTTAAAAAAACGACGTTGTCGCGAAACTGTTGTCACACATGAGTTGAATGGTATAATGTCAATGTGTAAGCTACTGGAGTGCTTTGGAACTAAAACAAATGGTATTGTTGGTGGAAACACAGAAATCTTGGAGACCATGACCAAACTTTGGTTTTTGTTTTGTATGCTGTGGTCAATCTGCGCGACTGTCGATGAAGAAAGTCGACTCGTGATGGACGCCATGTTAAGAGAGAGGGAAAGTATATTTCCTATAAAAGATACTGTCTATGATTACTTTGTGGACCCTATTCAAAGAAATTTTGTGTCGTGGGAAACAAAATTACCTTCTAAGTGGAATTATGACAACAAGTAAGTATATATGCATCGATCGTTGAATGTCATAACCACTTAAATTTTACAGAACACCATTTTACAAAATCATTGTACCCACAATAGATACAGTAAGATATGAGTATTTGGTTTCAGAACTTATAATTTCGGAAAATCCTGTGATGCTCGTAGGTAAAGTGGGCACTGGGAAAACTTCAACTGCCATAAGTGTTACTAATTCATCTAGCCGAGAAACTTACACAATCCTTTCTATCAACATATCAGCTTTGGTAAGTAAACATGACAATAATGCCAACAATATTTTTGTAGTTTTGTTCAGGACATGTGATTCCTGATCAGGGGTATTTGGAATTATAAATAAACATTCATCTATTGACCTCAATAATGCAATGCAAGTGTATATACATTTTTGTATTCCTTGATTTTTCATTCTTTTTATTCTCTGTGAGTATCTAAATACAGTACCATTGAAATACAGCAAAGATTGGCATTCCCCTCACTGTATACACCATAACATAAGACTTATTCATTATGGTGAGACAAATCTTAAGAACTAGTTGCGATTTACTTGTGTAAGCTAAAACACGTATGATCGTCAGATCAACAAAAGCAACGAAAAAACAAAATTAGAAATTAGGAAATGTAGTTGTGACTCGGAATAGAAGCGCCCCTTAAGTGTTATGCGACGCTCTATTCCAGGGACTAAACCGCTTAATCTAGTAAGGTAACCTTAACCAAGTATAACTGCATCTTAGTAAAAACTTCCAGTTGAGAGTCAGTTTAATAAAACCTTGTATTACGTTATGGGGATGAACAAATTTGTTCACTCACCCTTATTTGCCTTTCTTTTAGGGTTTTGGCAGAGTCTGAATTCTTGACATTTATAATTTGTAAAGCAATTTAATAAGTATGGTAGTCGCTTCTTTTCCACCCTATTTATTTTATCTTAATTCCTTACTCAAACAACATTGCCAATACACTCCGGTTAAGGCACCAAGTTTAATGTTAAATTTCTACAATATTTTTTTCGAATATTTTAAATATTGCAATGAATTCTTCCTAGACTTCACCAGCTGGACTTCAAGAATCCATTGAAAGTCGAACAGAAAAGCGAACTAAAGTGTTATTTGTACCAATAGGAGGAAAGAAGATGATATGCTTTATGGATGATTTTAATATGCCCGCAAAGGATACTTACGGATCACAACCACCGCTTGAACTCATCAGACAGTGGATAGATTATAAGTTTTGGTTTGATCGGAAGACTCAACAAAGGATATATGTACAAAACACGGTTCTTATAGCAGCAATGGGACCTCCTGGTGGCGGTCGTCAAGACATATCCCCCAGAACCTTAAGTCGATTCTTTATCATAAACATGACTTTTCCAGCAGAGGCAATTATTGCTCAAATCTTCGGTACTCTGCTTAAACAGAAGTTGAGCGATCATGTAAACGATGTAGTGTGTATGTGGAAACCAATTACTCTAGCTACTATTGACCTTTTCAATGCAGTGGGTAAGAAAATGCTCCCAACACCTGCCAAAACACACTACTTATTTAATTTGCGCGACATCTCAAAAGTCTTCCAAGGACTATTAAGAAGTGAAGCAAAAGGGACGAATAAGTTAGCCACTATACAGCGGCTGTGGATTCATGAGTGCTTCCGGGTTTTTTGTGATCGTATGGATGATAGTGCCGACATAAGCTGGTTTGTGTCCCAAATCAATGACACTATTGGCAAGCATATGGAAGTCACATTTCACAGCTTATGTCCGAACAAAATAGTTCCAATTTTCGGAGATTTCATGAGTCCTCAAGGGTGCTATGAAGATATACTAGACATTGAGGCATTAAGGAAATACATGATGGAACGTCTTGATGAATATAATATGATTCCGGGTACACTAAGACTAAATATTGTGTTCTTTAGAGAAGCCATAGAGCATATTACAAGGGTGGTGCGGGTAATATCACAGCCAAAGGGTCACATGCTTCACATTGGAATAGGAGGTTCCGGGAGACAAGTACTTGCTAAACTGGCAGTTTATATTTGTGACTTCGGAATATTTCAAATTGAAGCAACACGTAAATATAAGACCCCTGAATTTCGAGAGGATTTGAAGGGCTTATACAAGATAACTGGTATAAAGAATAGGCCTTGTGTGTTCGTTTTCAGTGGTGAGCAGGTAATGGAAAACGCATTTTTGGAGACAATCAACAATATGCTTAGTACCGGTGAGGCGAATCTGTTTAAGGCGGAAGAATTTGATGAACTGAAAACCGGCTTAGAGAGACAAGCTAAAAAACAAGGAGTCCAAGCTACAACCGAGGCATACTACAATCTCTTCATGCAGAACGTTTGCAATAATCTCCATGTTATAATCTGCTTAAGTCCAATCGGTGCAGATTTTCGCCTCTTTTTGAGACAATATCCTGGCTTAATAAACGCTACTACTTCAAATTGGTTACGCGCATGGCCGCGTGAAGCTCTTTTAGAAGTCGCCCAAAAGTTCTTACAAGGCATACAACTATCAGTTCCTACTTCAGAAACAAAAAATAACAGTAGGGATAGTATTTTGGCCATGAACGAAGAAGCCCTGCATAGAGGAGTGGCACAGGTTTTCTCCGTAATCCATTCAAGTGTGTCGGATATTTCTGAACTGATGTTTAATGAAATGCACCGACGCAATTATGTTACTTCGATCAATTACCTAGAATTGGTGTCTGGTTTCAAAGACCTGTTGCAGAGGAAGAGGGCAGATGTTTCGGGAAACTCTAACAAGCTTCGTAGTGGATTATCAAAAATACAGGAAACTCAAGAGAAAGTTGCTGTCATGTCAGAAGAACTTAAAGTAAGTCAGGAACAAGTGAAGGAACTAACAAGTCAATGCGAGGTGTTTATCACCGAAATTGAAGCTCAGAATAAAGAGGCTGAGGAACAAAAGGAAAAAGTGGACGAAGAGAGCAAAATCATCTCCCAAGAAGAGATTATCTGCCTTGAGTTAGCTGAGATTGCGCAAGCAGATTTAGACGTGGTCATGCCAATGATTGATGCTGCTGTAAGAGCACTTGATGCCCTGAACAAAAAGGATTTGTCAGAAGTTAAGTCATATGGCAAGCCACCAATTAAAATCGAAAAAGTAATGGAGGCGGTTATGATTCTACTGGGCAAAGACCCCACATGGGACATGGCCAAGAAAATGTTGGGCGAGCAAAATTTCCTAAATGACTTGAGAAATTTTGACCGCGATCACGTTTCAGATAAGACCCTGAAACGCATTGGGCTATACACACAAAACCCAGAGTTAGAACCTGAAAAAGTAGCTACAGTTTCATTGGCATGTAAATCATTGATGCTTTGGATAATAGCTATAGAAAACTATGCTAAGGTATACAGAATTGTAGCTCCAAAAAAAGAGAAGCTGGACAATGCGCTGGCTTCACTAAATGAAAAACAAATGCTATTGGCGATGGCCCGAAAAAAACTGGAGGAATTGAATGCTAAGTTGGACAGATTAAAGGCAGACTTCAAAGAGAAATCGGAAATGTTAGATGAACTTAAATACCGAGCCGAACGACTAAGGTATTCTACAGTTTATGATATTTAAAATGTAAATTATAATTATTATATTTAATAACATTTAATATTTTATTATTATATAATAGGTTTAATATCTTAGTTGTAATTTTAAAAGTACTATTTTGTATCTTGATTTTCAGAAAGCAACTAGAGCGCGCCATTGTATTGGTCGAGTCATTATCTGGCGAACAGCAACGTTGGATGGACACCGTGGCCTTTCTCGATATTTCTTTCGAAAAACTACCTGGCGACTGTATAATTGCAACAGCTTTTGCCTCCTACCTTGGGCCATTCGATTCCAAATATAGAGATCGATTAATAGAGTTATGGCAGAAGGAAATTTTGCAAAAGAAAATACCGCACACAGAATATTTTAAGACAACGAAATTTCTCTCCGACCCGGTAACAATCAGGGAGTGGAACATCCAAGGTTTGCCTCTTGATGATTTTAGTACAGAAAATGGAATAATCGTTACCCAAGGCCGTCGTTGGCCTTTGATAGTTGATCCGCAGAATCAAGCCAACTTTTGGGTACGGAATCTTGAAAAAAATGACCTCAAAATTACGGATTTCAATCAAGCGGATTTTATTCGAACCTTGGAAAGATCATTACAGTTTGGTTTTCCGGTCTTACTCCAAAATGTGACCGAAGTCCTGGATCCAATAATAAACCCATTATTGCGCGGTAACTTCACGTTACAGGGAGGACAGAAAGTTCTAAAATTTAACGACAAGTTTATTACGTATAAGGATACATTCAGACTTTATATCACTACGAAAATAAGTAATCCGCATTATCCACCAGAGACATCATCGAAAACCTGCATTGTGAATTTTGCAGTTAAGCTGAGTGCCCTGGAAGCACAGTTACTGGGAATTATTGTCCGTAAAGAAAAACCTGCATTGGAGCAGCAGAAAGATGAACTTGTCATGACTATTGCTAGAAATAAAAGGATTCTCGTCGATCTTGATAACCAAATTCTACGGTTGTTGAATGAGAGCAGGGGTTCTCTATTGGAGGACGACGAGTTGTTCCATACTCTTCAAAAGTCTCGTTCAACTTCAGTGCTGGTAAAGGAGTCCTTGAGCACTGCGGAAGTAACGGAGATAGAGATTGACGTCGCTCGTCAAGCTTATCAGCCTGCTGCTGAACGTGCAGCTATTCTGTTTTTCGTTTTAACAGACTTGGCCCAAATAGATCCAATGTATCAATTCTCGTTGGCGGCTTATATTCTTCTCTTCGTAAAGTCAATTGAACGCAGTCCACGAAATCAAATTGTAGTTGAACGAATTGCGAATATTAACGAATTCCACACCTATTCGGTTTATAGAAATACATGTCGAGGGCTGTTTGAGAAGCACAAGTTATTGTTGTCGATAAACATGAGTGCAAAGATCCTAGAGGCTGCTAGCAAACTAGTAGTAGCGGAGTACAATTTTATTTTAAATGGGGGTATAGTTTTAGACAGACATGATCAACTCCCAAACTCCAGCCCAAGTACGGACAAATTAACCTTTGATTACATTTGAATAAAACTCTTATTCATGTTGTCGTTTTTAGACTGGATAACAGAAGAGATTTGGGACAATATAACTGAGCTGGACAAGACAGCTGGATTCCATGGAATTGTAAATTCATTTGAGCAGTCCCCGAAACAGTGGTTTGGTAAGTTAGGCTTGTTCATTATATATAACGAATAATAATATCTCTTGTAGATTGGTACGGAAAAACAAATCCTGAGCTTGAGGACCTGGTCGGTGAGTGGAATGATAAATTGACTGACTTCCAAAAGTTCTGCGTGGTTCGGTGTCTTCGCCCCGATAGGATCACATTTTGCTTAACTCAGTTCACGATAACTGTTCTGGGTCCAAAATTTGTTGAAGCTCCTATATTGGATCTAAAAACTGCCTTCGAGGAATCTTCAGCAGAAACTCCCTTGATATTTCTCCTGTCACCGGGCGTGGACCCGACAGGAAGTCTTTTAAGTCTGGCTGACCAAACAAACATGTCGTCAAAACTTTTCTCACTCAGTTTGGGTCAAGGTCAAGCACCGATGGCAACGAAACTCATAATGGACGGAGTTCGGGATGGCAATTGGGTATTTCTGGCAAACTGTCACCTGTCCCTAAGTTGGCTCCCAGCACTAGATAAAATCATTCAAATGATACAAGCCACCAAAGTTAATAAGAAATTCCGCTTGTGGCTTAGTTCCGATCCCCATAAGGAGTTCCCAGTTTCAATACTCCAATCCAGTATCAAGATGACAACGGAACCTCCCAAGGGAATTAAAGCCAACATGAAACGTCTGTACAGCAACATAAATGAAACAAATCTCGAAGAATGCCGGGATCCAATTACATATAAGAAACTCGTATTTGGTTTATGCTTTTTCCATTCTGTACTCATTGAACGTAGGAAGTTTCAGCAACTTGGATGGAACGTCGTCTACAGCTTCAATGATTCAGACTTCGAAGTTTCTGAAATTTTACTCCATCTCTATATAAACGAATATGAAGAGACCCAATGGGAAGCTCTGAAGTACCTTATCGCTGGTGTAAATTATGGCGGACATGTGACAGATGAATGGGATCGCCGCTTGTTGATGACGTACATAAATCATTTCTTCACACCAGACGCTGTCAATATTCCGAACTACAAGTAAACAAATAATTCATAAATTTCTGTCTATTCGGCATATCTTTCTTTCACAGGCTATCGTCCTTGAAAACGTATTTTATACCACCAAATGGTGACCTACAATTCTATAAGGATCACATTGAGCTCCTACCAAACGTTGATAGGCCAGAAGCATTTGGCCAGCATCCGAATGCTGACATTACATCACTTATTGGTGAAACCAGGGTGCTCTTAGAAACATTGCTGTCTATTCAGATTCAACAGTATACAGCCGCAGGGGAGAGCAAGGAAAGTAAGGTTTCCCGCTTAGCCCAGGACATTGGGGCGAACGTCCCGGATCAAATGAGCTATGAAAAGACTGCGAAAGTGCTGGGCCTTAACAGGACACCTCTAGAAGTAGTATTGTTGCAAGAAATGTTTCGATACAATGTTTTATTAGAAAATATCAAAACATGCCTCAGTAATCTTCAAAAGGGTATAAAGGGATTGCTGCTTTTAGATTCAGAATTGGAGGAGGTCTTAAATGCTGTATATGAGGGGAGAGTGCCATATAATTGGCTTGGAAGTATATACCCACACCTAAGAATGTTAAAATAGTATATTCATAATTTTTTATAGCATATCCGTCACTTAAGCCGCTTGCCTCTTGGAGTCGTGACCTGATTCTGAGAATCGACTACTTTAATCAATGGGCGAAGACACTAAAGCCTCCATCTCTGTTTTGGTTATCTGCTTACACCTTCCCTACAGGGTTTCTTACTGCTGTACTTCAGACTTCTGCTAGAGCAACGAAAACACCAATAGACGAACTCTCATGGGAGTTTTCTGTCTTTGTTGAGGAGGATGCAGCCGTTGCGCGGATGATTCAAACTGAAGGAGTGTGCATTCGTGGACTATTTCTTGAAGGTGCTGGCTGGAATAGGAAGATGCGTTGCTTGCAAGAGCCATCTCCAATGGAGCTAGTGTGCCCAATGCCAGTTATTCTCTTTAAACCTGTCGAAAATACAAAGAAACGGACTAGGGGAATTTACCAGTGTCCAACTTATTATTTTGCCGAAAGATCTGGTTCATTCATAACAACTGTTGATTTAAGAGCGGGAACTGAGAGCTCAGACTACTGGGTGAAACGGGCAACAGCGATCTTGTTGAGTTTAGGTTTCTGAACTGGTTATTATTATTTATTATTAGTTTATTAGTGATTTTCTCTCCGTTTTGTTGTACATTTTAATTAATAAAAATTAACAATTCGATACACAAATTTACCTTTATTAAGAAATTGATAAGCATTACTTGATCAACTTGATCGCCCTGGAGATTGATACTGTTAGTACATAACATGTACAATTATGTGTGTGTCATGATACATGAATGATTAATAGTGATTGATTTGACGAAGATGGGAAATTGTTTTTTCAATTAAAGTACATATATACAAGTTGAGCCGATCAATCAAATGTCTATCAAATTGCTTTAGCCGTATATGCCGCCAATGTTCGGTAACGTTTTAGTTTCGTAAGAGGTTCTGACCAAGCCGTAACGCAGTTATTATTGTAGGTCGCAGGTAGATGGTTATCAGAAAGTATGTCACATAAATTCGTTTCTGTTGCTTTCGTTTTGTTCGTCACACTACAAATTGAAAATAAAACTGAGGGATCAAATGTGTTGGGGCTCTTTACGAGTCACCACAGATCGCATATGTTAGTCTATATGAGTGTTGTGAAAACTTTACTGGAGCGTGGTCATAATATTACAATTGTTACTGTCTTACCAATCAAAGACGTGGCTTGTGAAACTCTACGAATAATACAATTAAAAATGCCTCCAGAGCGCAATCGGCAATCTGGGATTTTTCGACAAATAGAAGTTGTTGCCGAAAATAGTCGTGTTTTTGATAACATGCACTTAAAGAATTTCCTAGATGCAGACAATCAATTTGATTTGATTATTTTAGGATACTTTTTTAACGACTACCAGTTGGGTGTCGCAGCGCGTTATGATTGTCCTGTTGTAATTCTGTGGACAACTCAGCCAATAAGTTTTGTGAATCGATTTGTGGGCAATCCAAATGGATGGTGGTACGTGCCGCAACCTTTTGTAAGGAGTCAAAGAGTCGGTATAAGAGGTGTGTTGCATGGTGTCTTCGAGACTGCGTATCAATATATCTTTGACATTGTCATGAACAACGTATACAAGTAAGTCATTAATCGCAATTAACACGTATCCATATGGTAATACAGTAGTTTCCGTTCATTTTCACGGCGCCGTATCATTCCAATCTAAGAACATTTCCTAACGGCGTTTAGAGTCGTCGCTTGGATAAATTAATTGATGTTCATACAAATTCTTTAAATTCCAATAACTTACATTAAAGGCAATATTTCCCCCCAACCAAATACCCTACTTTGGAGCAAATGAGAAGGAATGTTTCCATTGTCCTCTGTAACCACCACTTCAGTGAAGGACCTATCGCAGCCCGTCTACCTACCGTAGTCGATATAGGTGGAATACAAATAGAAGACAACGAAGAAATTTCGAAGGTTAAGTACCTAAATTATTGAATTGCATTGCCCAAATTTACAGTTTAAATATAATATCATATAGGATCTTAAGAAATTTATGGATTCAGCCGACGATGGAGTAATTTACTTCAGCTTAGGAACCGTTGCTAGTGCTAAACAACTTCGTCGTTCTGTATTGCAAAGCTTTATTGACGTTTTCTCCAAACTTCCACAGAGGATTCTTTGGAAAATCGATCACATCCCGCAGAATTTTTCAAACATTATTACTAGAAAATGGTTCCCGCAAAATGCAATTCTCGCTCATCCGAAGACTAAACTTTTCATCACTCATGCTGGAAAAGGCAGTACTATTGAAGCAATTTATCATGCAGTACCTATCATTGCAGTACCTATTTTCGGAGACCAATTCGGGGACGCCAAACGCTTCGTTGATAATGGATTTGGAGTGCAACTTCATGTTGATACCATAACAAGTGAATCTCTTCATAATTGCATTGCAGAAGTCTTATGTAACGATACCTACGCTCATAAAATTCGAATTTCATCACAAATTTACAAAGATCGACCGATCTCTGCGCAGGCAACGGCAGTTTATTGGATTGAGTACGTTATACGTTACAAAGGTGCTCCGCACATGCAGACGCACACTAAAACTATGAGTAACGTACAATACCTGAGCATTGACATATACTTTTCTTGCATTTGCGTCATATATGCAACCAAGGCAATGTGGAGACTTTTAGTTTCCATACTGCACTCCAAACCAAATTTCGTTGTAAGTAAGCAAATAAAATAAACATGCAAACCGTTGAGGTAGAATGACGATCCAAAAAATTCATTCTGATCGAGATGTTAATACATAAGTGTGATAAGTTCGTTGTTACCCCCAAAGAATAAACAATAAAATATGTATTATCTCATTGTCATTGTGACTAGCTTTATTTAATTTATATTCAAATGATCCTTTCTAACTTGCAATATGTTCCTGTATATGGATATCTTACATTTTTTTATTAATACATACGTAGGGATATATATAAGTTTATTAAAATTATATATATATGACAATTATATATTCATATATATAATATATATATATATATATATATATATATATATATATAAAATAACCCACAAGGAACCAATGAAATTTGGAACCGCTCGCATAAACAATCTACTAACAAGTCTTAATATGTAAAGTTTTAAATTCGCCGAATAAATATATGTTTAAAAATGCCCCACTTAAACTATGAATTATACTCTAAATAAGTACCAATCTTAACTAGAATATTTCTCTTGAGCTGCCTTCAAAAAATGTTGGTTTTTGTATATTCAACTGTTGAATGATGATTGAAGCTACCTATAATCGTAGCGGGATATGGTTCTCTTCTGATGCCTGTGCTTGGGACATCGTCCACTGTTGATACTGTAATTTCCATATTGGCAGGTGGGCTTTTGACATTTTTCATCAGCAATACATCTAAAAGATATGAACATTTATAAATTAGTGCTTGGGTAAACACGTGAGGTAATCACAGTAATGCAGCTAAATAGCCTATGTAAGTACATAAGGTTTAGCAACTCTTTCTGAAAACAACATTCAATTTGAAACTCGACTTACCTTTGATCATCAGGTGGAAAGCTATCCTGTCCACGCTTTAATAGTTGACAATCACGATTGCCGTTGATGCAATCACAACGGCATCGACTGCTGGAAAATTCTTCGGTAATATTGAAGTAACTTGGACATTGACATGTTCCATTCCCAGTGGCACCACCATAATTACCAAGGTTGCCACTACCTCTTTCTACGCAGCCCGAGCCCAACAGACATCGATCTACGCAGTGGCATTCAGTATGATTAACTAACGTCCGCAACTCTACACTGGCCGACCCACCCAAAGGAATGACCTGCAATAGAAAATCGAAATATTCATAAAATTGAGCCGTGTCCAAGTTTGAGTTGGCTTAATCTACGGCGGAAAGATATTCACCATCAGTAGCATATGTCATGCGTATGTTAGTTTATTGACTAACCTATAAGGTAAATATTTTAATATCATTGATTACTTCTTCTGGACTCGCTTGCAACCTCAAATGTCCATAGGTTCCAGTGTGCATGTGTACACAATTTATGTTTTCCTAGTGGTTACTATAATAGTTAAACTGTACTTTACTATAGCGCAGGCGCACCTACATCAGAAATACCTTCGGTACGAAATTCCCTTGTGACAAAAAAAAAACTTATTGGATTCTTAACGTCGGATTTGCCCAACAGCGCGGCGGTTGCACTTAAGCAACCAATGACCGCATATGTTTGTGCAGAGTAGCTATAAGTCAAGCCGGAAGTCGTATGGTGCAGATGTGTTTGTCCTAAGGTACGAGTACTTCATAACAAATATTGAAAATTCAAGTGGATAGTTATTTATGAACAGCTTGTACGGTGGACATTTGCTATTGTTGAAAATGTTCAACTCTAGGTTGCTCCACTGATGGAGTTTTATCACTTAGTTTAAGTCTACATATAAACACGCGTGGTATATGTTCGTACACATGTATACGTACACATGCATACGGTGGTGCATTCGATTGAACTTGATGCGCTTTCTCTTGGCGATTCAAGTTAATTATGTTACCCAATCTATAAACATAGAAACTACAATAAAACACGAAAGATATAACAATGAAAACAAGCAATGAATTGTAAAAAAAGAAAACTATAGTCAACACTTCATGGTGAACAAACAGAAAAGCCTTAGCTGGTACTTTCTGATGCCAAGTTCAAAATTGCTTGTTTTGACAGATATCAATAAGTAGTCATTTTTTTGAATTGGTGATACAACCAAGATCAAATTGACTACATACAAATACCCCGAAAAGGGGACAATTCCAAGTGAAACAATATAGAATTCAGTTGTGCAAAAATGTATGGTGAGCATTGATTGAATAACATTTTTTAAAATTTCTAATCAAAGAATTCAATGAAAAAAAATCAGTAAAAAAAAATCAAAAATTTGAAAATTAAAATGCCATTTGCTTGTATTGTGTTGTCCCATGTCATGAAGTGTTACAAAGTGGTACTTAAAAGAATTATGTCTTTTTACAAGCTTTATTACCTGAATTCAACTAACTCTTTATCATGACTCTTATGTATAACTGATTTACTTAAAAATCCAATAAATGTACATATATGTACCTACATATGTACATATACTTGCATTGAGACATCACCGGAAGATGAAGAGCATTTTATGCAATAATCTTCAATCATTCATTGAGCTACTATTGGGTGAAATTTGCTCTCAGAGAATTCTCGCTCAGATTCTTGGAGACAGTTGATTGAACTTTGAAGAGCCTTGTGTAACTCCATAAAATGACAATGATCTCTTATTTTCTAAAAAAAAAGAGTGTTTTATGATGTTGACATACATACAATCGATGCGTGCATCAAGTAATCGCTGATATGTACTTAACTTACAGTTGATTATCAGAATAACTGGACAACTAAATTGTATTGTAACGTTTTAACAAACCGTTTACAAAATACATTCCATTTAAAAATCATAAAATAAAAGCAATTTAATGACAAAACAGTTGCAATAATTGTAAATTTACTTACGTAGAAATATAAATGTACCAAACTTGTGTTTTTTGCTGTGCATGTTTTCGTATCATAGTCGCAACATCCAGTATCATCTCCACACCGATGCAGAATCGTACAATGGGGGACGAATCTTTTGGAAGCCTCTGTGACGGGAATCACTTTTGGATGTGGCCAGCGACATTTACTTTCCTCTTTAATACGTTGAATGTGTGCAGTTGCCGCAGACTGTCCTGCAGAAAAACGGGTACAATAATTAAAAAAAAAGACAACAAAAGTTGGGGAATGCATGCATGCACGCATATGTAAAATAACTACAATTATATGAACAAATTGTGAGTATGTAAATATGCATGTGATATGTATTATATTTAAAATAGAATGTCCAATACATAATAATATGTAAATCTAAACTCTCATGTAGTGGATTTCCTAACATGTTCAGGGGTGTGCATTATTTTTTGGGGGGTATTTTAACTTGGCTAATTTTCCATTTTAATCCATATCTTTTACTATCTTCTCATAAATGCATACGGAATTTTGGTTACGCATTTGCAGTTGAAACATTTTTCATCTGGACAGGTCGGCGTGGATTAATGTTGGTATAATACTTCTTGTTTCTTGTTTCTGCTGATTACAATATTAGCTTTTATCTTTCTCTAATGACCAGTCAATTAAAAATCTTTAGCTTCCCAATGTGTTGTGCATATTCGATTAGCATACACTACTGTTTCTAGTCTTTGTGCATTTTAGAGTCATAATCTTTTGATATGTCAAAATGTCATTTTTTATAAGTTTATGTGAAACCATAGGTTTAAAACAGGTAAGCCAAATGAAAGACAGCTCTTTCATATTTTTTGGTCAGGACTATCTTTTTGAGGCTCATTTATTCAAATTAAATCATTACATCATTTAGTCAATTCGTTCAAAACATAACATAATGTAAGTAGTCCAATTTCGTTTTCAATATTTCAAATCATTTGTGAGCGCGTCTTGAATGTTATATCACATATGGATGAAAAAATATTTGAATATAATTTCAGGCATGCGACCGCCGCTGCCTATATATAGCGAAGTCTATAAATCCATCTTACACATACCTCGTGCTTCGGTTGTTGTACGAAAATGTTATTAATCATGTCTCTGTACCGCTTAGCGGTATTTGTTCACAGCTTTATTAAAACTCTTAAATGACTTACTAGACCAAAATCAAGTATTGTATGGGTCGAACCACCCCTGCCGTCTTTCTTGTGTTAGTTTCGTGTAGCGTTGCAAATTTAGGACAAATTTAGTGTATCACATCTCGATTTTCACACTACTCAATCCACCGCCATTGACTCTATCTCAACAGTACTTATACCAGGCTAGTTTTTGTTTCCAAGCACCTCTCCCTCTCGGAAGTCATTATAATTTATGCTTTTCCATATTTCTGAAGGTCATAAGCACTGTCCTATCCTGAGCGAGAGGCGAGTAGACTTAGTAAAAGTAAACTACTTTACTCTAAGCTACCTATCTGTGTCGGAGGTAATGCTGTGCGAGAGCTATACCCCTTCTAGCAAAATACTCAATCAACCAATAATATTAAACGCAGTTACTTTCTGGAGGTGTATCGCACTATTAATATAATAACGTAGGAAAACGGATAAAAGAGTAGACATAATCCACGTTACCCACATTCAACAGATGTATGTGGTTCGAGAGTCACAGCATTATGTTGCCTGCCTAAAGGGGCTTACATCTCTCTCACTTTATGAATTCAAGCTATAATCAATACATCGGTGCACCGTAAAAGAAAATGCCTCTATTACAATGGATGCCGGGGCTGTGACAGAAATACCTTTACTGACAATGAAGAGAAACTTATCCAACCTGGGCAAACATACTTACCACCCAGAATATAAAGGAAACGGGGGTATTATCGATCGTAAAGTTATTACACGGGGCGTAAGCAGACGTCGTTTGCTGATACAAACAGCTTGTATATTTTACATCGCTCAGACCTATAATTTTCATATTAACTGCATGATTAACTGACAAGGCCAATTATATTTCAAACGTATTGGAAGGCCGAATGAAACTTGAAAGACAATTATTTTGAACACAACGGGAAATACATCAACGGCTCCCAGTTTTCCTGCTTCGCCATTAGCCTTCAACCAGAAATGTGCCACGAAAAATGAGATACTAGTCACAGTAATTAAATAAAGATATTTCTTTCAATATAGCCTAAAGACCGGTTGTCATTGAGTCTATATCTACGTTTGAAGTAAAGGAATATAGTAGTCTCTTCAGCTGTCTACGAAGTGGGCAGCGTTCACAGTAAGTACAGTACGTAGTTATTGAACTGTGCGATAGGTTACAAAACAAGTGTTTTTCTTTCCATATCTCCATTTTTATTAGTGAGCTTTTGGAGTAGGCCATTGATAATTTAAAGTTGCTGCGAATGCACCGTAGAAAGGTTTGAGTAAACTGTTTTCATTTCGTTGATTTCAAGTGATCGTAATATCTTGTGTATGTATAGTAATAGAGTCGCGGCGGCCGCTGGTATCTACGTCGACTCCTACGCTGATTCAATTCTCGAAACGACGTAAGACTGTAGGTCCTCTCCATTGATGAACAAGCACAACACGAGTAACTGAAGTTAGGTACAGATACACCTCAGACTGTAGCGCCACCCATATTATATTATTACATTCTTACGTAACTGGTTACAGTTAACCATTACAAATACAATATTTCATGGAATAATATGCCTGAACATAAAACTCTCTGATTATTAGCTTCTAGCCAACTGTAGATTTCTCCCGCGAAATAAGGTTTGAAGGTGAAAAAAGGTCCACAACATAAACACAGTGGCTTTCAACGTCTTAATTTGTTTTCTGAGCGGGTACAGTAAAAAACTGCCACATAACTATCAACTTTCACCCAACATACTCACATGAACTCACTCACAACGGATTTCTGCTGAAAGTGTTTGCTTTGCAATAAGATTTGAATGCTTCACTCTCAGGATGTCTGACATATCTGTTCATCGCATCAACTGTTTATATTTTCCATATCAAAAGGACTATAACAAATAGCGGAACATTTTGTATATACATTTATATGCACATCTTTCAAAGAGGAAATTGAGTTTTTTGAATGTGCTTAATATGGGCGGCGTTACAGTACGTAGAGGGCCAAAGACTAGCTTCTTAGCAACCACTCGTGTTGTGCGTGCTATTGTTCTCTCACGAGTGGAAGGGACCAACAGTTTTATGCGACTCTGAACGGCCAAGTTTGAGAAGCTTTTTCTAGACAGGAAATTCTCTTTGAGTATTGTCAGTGACGGGGAGGTTGGGGTCGTCGCAAATACCCACAATGCCACAGGCCACCACTAAACTTACCTTCGTTATTATAACGCCGTCGAGATTTTTCGACTGCTACTGCAGTGCCAAGTTCTTTCCATTTCTCCTCAGTTAAGCTCTCGGTTTTCTCATTTACGTTATCGTTTTGTACTGTTGGGTCGTCGTCCATGTAATCATCCTGAGAAAAAATATTTAAAAAATTAGTTTTATTTAGACTATATCGCTGTTATTATCTTAAAAACGACACAAATATATATATATTTTTTTGAATATTTACTCGTATATAGTTATAAAGCAGAAAGGTCGTGTGTCTGACCGACAAAGGCTCCGCAACTACACGTCGCAGAGCTCTGAAATTTTCAACAAAAATCATTCTAAAATTTAAATGCTGAATGTGATACGATTCGGAAGTTACAGGAAATTTTTAAACGGGAATAAAATTCTCGGAATAAGGGTGGTTGCATCAATCCGATATGAAACCATTTCAAGTTGCGTAGTCGTGGATATCAACCATCCCCCACTGTGTTCTAACTTCCATATATACACACACATTTTTCATATTTTGCTTTGGTGCAACCATTCATTTTTTTCTACGTCTTAATCGAAATTTTCGCACTTTTCTTACTTTGTTATATCCAAACTATCTATGCATGTATAATATATACAGTATTAAACTTCTGAACGGATTATCCGATTTAGATACAATTTCAGAGCTAGATTAATTACATAATGTATTACAAGATAGGATAATTTTTTTCATGGTTCATGAAGTTGACTTCAATTTGCACAACAAGTGAACATCGCGCGCATGTGCATAGATGGGATTTCCAAGAACTTTTTTTTGAAATCGCTTGATATCCCTCCACGTTGTGTGTAAATGGTTAAGAAAAAACCGTAATTTCCGTCCGTTTTGCTGACTTCAACATATATACACACAGTCAGCTTATTGTACTCATTATGAGTAGAGATGTGAATGAGAGATTGGGATAGGCATCAATGACAAAAGAAAATTCAAATTCTTCTCTGAGTTCTGGTTCGAGCAGTCTTATTATTGTTTTAAATTAAGTGCGGAGTAAACATTTATTCAAAATCGTCTTCAGTGCATCTACAACGGAACACTTTTCTCCAAATTTGTCTTAATAATCACATTATCGTAAAAATATATTTTTACTACAGGTAAATTATAGACCTCAATAGGAAATCATGTAACTCTACCACCACAAAAATATTCACTGGGTGTAATGTCATCGTATGCAGCAGACGTTAGAGATAAATGTAATAACCAATTTCCGAAAATCAATGCCTGTTTTTGAATGTACATAGCTTATTTCCCGCTTTTGCACAAAAATGCTCAATAACACTTTCATAACATTCACAACATTATATTAATAAAAAATGTTTTTTTTAAATATGAAGTCATAAAGCGAACAGAACCAAAATATGTAGAAGAGGTATATTCTCTACTTTAAAGATGACATATTGTCAGTTCATGGGAAATAAACACCTATCCAGTGTAAGTCTCACAAGATTGTTTCCCATTCTGCAAGATTGATTACGAATAATTAAACATATCAATTGTGTTGCTGTTTCCACTTAGTTCTGGAATAGACCGCTTTTATCAGCGCTCACACCGTCGAATACTATTAGGTATTCACCTTATGAAAAAAAGGAACAGAGTTTGAGAAATTCTTGCCTCAAATTAAATTCCTTCTAGAGTGCTTTTCGTTGCTTTACGCTTCTTGTGTTAATATTGAATAGCCGTTTCCATTCGTATTTCGACCATGTCTAACTTTTTGCACCCGCCATTGGCAACTGCTATATGCTATAGAAAATTCAGTTCATGTACTTTAAATATATCTATTTTCTGTCGGTATATAGATAGAATCTATATTGGGCAAAGAAATGGAAAAAAACGAAAGGAAAAAATTCCTAATTAAATCGCAAGTAATACTTAATCATTTTTTCGAATCTGTGATGGTCTTTTTATTTATATTAATTTATTTCATATTGCTCTGGGAATTGATTGGGGGGATTGATTTTTCAAACAATCATATTTTATGTATGAGCTTCATATTCTTTAAAAGCGTAATTACTTTTGGGCTTTGTAGAAGATAGAAGAACTTACATTGGTTTCTGCTTTGCAATTAATCTATTGCGTATTCTGTAAATATTTAACATAACTACTTTAACGGCAACGTCTGACCGTCTTTTTATACACAGCTCTGAGGATTGAACATAGAAGACCCAGCATAATAATCAGTCCACATATCCACTAAGTCACAGTGGCCATTAATATATCATCATATAATGAAAGTAATACATATGATTTTTGTGGAGTAGTTCCCTTTAATTTTGTATCATATCTCTAAATTCTTTAAAAACTACATGATGAAAAGTGCATTGATGTCAACGAACGAAGTAGAACGAGGAAGTTAAACAATCTTATCTGGAAATTGGAGTTAAAAACAAGTACAGCAAAACTGTTGTATGCCTGCCTCTCAAATGCAAAGAAATCAAATCAAAGAAGTACCGAAGAATGAAGTTATTATATGTGCATTCTACATGTGTATACTTACATAATTAATCAAACAAATTCAAAACACAGCAAAATCAAAATTAGTAGCTCTTCTACATAGCTCTTATACATACTGTATTACATTCACTTCGAATAAAGTCTGTTCTTATTGACTGCAGTTTTCATATTAAGAGGAAGGACATGTTAATATACTCGTACTTTTTAATTGAAGCAGATTGCGTTGCGAATTGATAACGAAAAAACCCATGGTTATTATTCAGCAGATTGGATGATCACTTTTTCTTTTCTCAATTAATGATGATTGGGGATTCCCAGATGAATTTGTTTTAGAAATTAGGTTTTTATTCATTTAGTCAATAAAATAATATTTTCATCAAGTGTTTTTTTTTTAAATGGATATGTATCGTTCTTTAAAAGCCCATTGAATAAAATGATTCGTCGTTGTGTCAAACAGACATTTAATGACCATTTCAAGCTCAGTTAAAATTATGAGTGAATTGGTGAAAGAGTTTCCCTGATTCCCTTTTTATTGTATCAAATATCTTGTTTTCAATTGAGGCAAATGTGCATCAAATTGTTTTCCACTTTATTTATATTTATTTTTCCTCGTAGCTTCTTACGCAGCAGTGAATTGTCGTGAATATCTCTGAGGTAAAAATGGGTCTTGTGTGATAACGATAAGCATTTTAACGCCATGCATCATACGTTGAATCATTTTCAAGTTAAACTCGTATATATTCACACTCCACGGAATTGACGCAAAACGAAGGTGTTTGCGTTTGTCTATTTTTATTGATCGCATTCTGAGAAATCGAATAACATCCATATACAGTCGGGTGGAGAACTCAGTTAATAAATTAGTAATGAAATCTTTAAATTTGAAATATTAAAATATTATCTCATTGCTTGGTTTATTTGACTATTGTGTTTATAAACATATTCATTCGTGGAAGCAATACAGTGACAGAATATGAGTGAATTGAGAAAAAAGTAACGTTAATTTGTGAAATTATTGGTGATGCACTAATTTCTATTTATAGCACAATGTATTAAGCAAAGCATGAATCAAAAACAAGAGAGAAAATCAAGTGCATCAGCGAGTTCAAAATTTATTTCAAATATCAATTTAGAGAATCCGTCATTTGCTTTTACTCTGGCACAGTTCCCATTGATCTTTACAATTTAATTCTAATGAACATTATTTGTTACATTCAAACTAAACACTAAGAAACAATTTTGTCATAAAAAAATGATGTCTAGTCACAAACCTATCAATCTGTGAGTATCAATTCTTAATGGATGTCTATGCGAAGATAAAATTCCGAAAAACAAATATGTTTTCAAAAGTAGTGTTGAACCTGGTTATTTATACAAAGAAGCCTTCGGCATCATATAATGTTGCAGGGACTCTTAACTGATGTGCCCATCAAGTGGAGGACTGGAACTTAAGCAGTGATTTCGAGGCCACATACTATACTGAGTGGTATTATGCAAATTGTTTCGTATTTAAGCACATCAAAACTGAATTTATGTATCTGCAAAAAAGTACTACTCACATCACATACATGAACATGGAAGTTGCATCAAGCATGCAAAAATGTTCCTCCAAGGGAACATACCACAAGTTGTGAAATTCTCTTGGTGGGTCCAATGAATCAAACAGAGACTTGCATAGGTAGATACATAAATAAACGAAAGTACGTTTTCTGAATTTCAAATATCATCCGCCTTTCTTTCTACTACGCACTGTGACAGGAACATAGGCGCGTCAGTGCGAAAATTCATGAATGAAAATAGTTGACTATAAGGAACTAAATTCGTTGAACAATTGCAATAATTGGTGTAATTGAAGTATTCCATTAGGCCGCTTACACTTAGTTATTTACGGTTAGTGACTTGAATGCAAATAATGCCGGACTTGTGCGCCGATTGTATGGTAAAATTCTTGAATGCACATAATTCTCCGTGGTTAAGGTATTCAGCAAGAAAGCAGCCAAAGGAAGTTGTAAGAAATGTTTATGTTTTCATTTCTAGTATAGCTGTATATGTGTGGGTAGTCATATATTGGGGAGTGTATGAACTTGTATGAATGCTGGTGTTTGTATAGAAAATAACAAAAATTGAGTCTGAACAAAACACCCAAACGTGTGCAATTGGCCGAGAATACGATGTTCTAGTATCACGAAAATAGTTCCTGCAGACATTTGTATATTACACTGTGATGGATATCTGGGAGCACTAGTTTTAGTCACATCTTCAATGCATTATATAAATATTATTTCTGTTAGGAAGGTGTTTTATGTACATGAAGTTCAATTCATAATCGAGAACATGTGCACTGTGATTTAATAGAGTGTTTTTAAGGTTTTATTTTTTCCGAGGCAGGTATGCAATTATATTCGATGTAAATCATTTTGAGATGATGTAAATCATTTAATATTTTTATTTCGCCTTTTTTAAAGCCCAATAAACTTGTGCATAGAAGATACTAGTATAAACGGAATGTTGAATTCTGCAAATGGTTTTCTTTTTTTCTTTCTTCGTTTGTTTAGCTATCCGCTTAAGAATATCAACTTACTTTTGAAAAAAAAAAAGGTAAAATGTCATAAACCCTAAACTAAAATGAATACGCCGGTTTTAAAGGAAGGAGGAGACTAAAAGAAACTAAAGCATCCATTATTTTTAAGTCCTAATTTTGTATTATAAACTAATATGGAAGTGATAATTGTTGTTGATCAATGCAATTCGTTACCGTATTGATCGAAAGCTACAGCAAACAGATATACGTATCATGAGCTATGAGAATACTATACCTCCATTGACATACCGGTATTTTACCAGAAACATTTAAGAAGTCGGGCATTTGCATTTCTTAAAGTCAGAAGGTTTATGAATTTTAACCTAATGGGCTTTATTTCATCGTAAGTGATCAATATTCAACCTATAATATCACCACTATGCAGCGTGACAACGTTTATCTTCTCATGAGCAACGATTAGTAATGAAATTTAAATGCTAAGTTATTATTCATATTTCAACTGTTACAGAAGCCTATATTAATCTGGGGAGGAGTGCAGTGTATCTGCGCTTCGATACCGGTTTAAGACACAAAATGTATGCAATGTCTATAAAAAAATGACGACATAAATATTAGAAGGCCAACACGAATTAGATGCTACAATTGCCATTTCATTGGAATCTAGTTTGAGCGTAATTGTGTCAAAGAGTTTCTAACAGAAGCCATAATATGACTGATGCCCTAAACCAAAATTAAAATCAATTGAATTTGATTTGATCTGCACGGATTCAATCAAAACAATTGGATGATTTTATGGTAGAATTCTTAATTCTATTTTCTTGCTTGGAGGATTCGTTCGATGGACATTTTACGAAGTTACGCGTATAACGCTTCTTCTTGGAAAGGTTAAATTATCGGTGTCCTTTATATCTGATCTATATCAGTTTGTTTCGAATTTATTCTGTCAGAGAAAGATTTGCATTGGAGCAGGATTTGTTCCGATTTTTCCTCCCGATTAAAGCATTATTAGCAATAATAACGATGGGAATTGGTCAAATTTGTAGTTCTGTTAGCTTCTATATATTGATTGAATTAGTTGTACGGAAGATTTTCCCTAAGTCGACGATGTTCACTGTATATGATTCGATATTATTTCGAGCTAGAGAATAGTTTGGTGTATGCAAAATTGAGGGGAATGCAAAATATAGCAAACAAATAATGCGAGCTAGGGAGAGTCCACTGTATCACGGTAGATTCCAAGACGTGGTCATAAAACTAGTTTTCCTTCATTTCCTTTGGTACTAGGATACAGTGAAGTAGTTAAAGTTTACAGAACAATGAACAGTCAAATGCACATAAAATTGATCTTTGTCTGGGTCGTCGTCATGGCTTCTTTCATATTACTCATTTGAATAGCAAACAGTTATTGCAAACAATAAGTTCAATTTAACATGGCTCGCAGACAGGCGACGAGTAAATAAGAAAATTAACATTCTTTGATATGCGTCTACGAATGTATTACGATAATAATGTTGGAACGCACTTACGATGTTGAAATTATCCTCCGCCTCCTGCCTTTGATTAATCTTGATGTTATCAACACTCAAAAGCCTGGCTGATTTTTCCAGCAGAGACGGGTGATTATCCTCATCTTGTAGATGACGGGCATCATATTGCTGCATTTGATGACTGTAGTGAAGCCAAGGGGATCTATGTATGCGATCGGTATGTGTTGGAACAATGGTTGGGCTTGTAGAAGCAACACTGCTTACTTGCATTCGATATGGGGCGTTATAATATTGTCTGTAATTCGAACTCCATTTCTGTTGCCTTT
Source organism: Eristalis arbustorum (assembly GCA_916610145.1). Classification (NCBI taxonomy): domain Eukaryota; kingdom Metazoa; phylum Arthropoda; class Insecta; order Diptera; family Syrphidae; genus Eristalis; species Eristalis arbustorum. The sequence goes on from OU744317.1 coordinate 268,923, forward strand.
CGCCACTTAATACTGCAGAACCAGCACTGCTCTCATTGTCACCTTGACGTCGTATATGTGTCAATTCGGGTAATCCCAGGTTTGTGTTTGTTGTTGAGCCCCATTTCCAAGACATACTATATGTAGTTCGTGGGATTGGCCTTGAAGTGGTAGTTGTAGTTTCCTTTGTGACTGCCGTGACTTCATGATAATCCCTTTCGGTGAGGAAGCGCAAGTGTTGCGACTTTATGTGTACATCACGATTGCTCTTTGGTGGGTTTTCGTGATGATGACGATGGTGGTGAGGTGATGGGTATGCATGCGATGCAGATCGTGAATTGTGGTTGATTGTTTGGTGATGTTGGGACCTCACTGCGTTCGTCCATTTGGAATGATAATCCCCTTGATATGAAGCTGATAAATGTCTGATAAAAACCAGTAACAGCAAGAGACCGGAAAGGGTCATTTTCTTCGCAGCTGAGCTAGTCCATTCGCTGTTCATATTCTCGTTAAATTAATTGTTATGTGTGCACTTAAAACTGAAAAATGGTTTATATAATGAAAGTGATTTGATAAAACTGCAGTTTTCACCACTTGATCTCCCGTCTTTGCAAGGGTGCGAACGATTAATTAAGCCAATTCCATGCGAGCGAAAAGTCTTCAAAATAACTTTGCACATTATAGAGGCGTATATTTCTTTTACTGTCCCGAGTGCGACACCGAGTAAGGAGACACAATTGTGAAGTCGATTCACAGCTTCTTTTCCGTTTCTTAATTTCGAAAGGTTGAACACCGACTATTGACACATTTACTTTGATCGTAACGTGCTATGTAACCGACATAGCACGTATCCGTATGTAATGACCACAAAATATGCACATCAACGTTAATGGACGATTGCAGCAATAAAAAAGAATTTCACTGAAACTAATAACCGTTGAACATATACGCCATGATATGGAACATCTGACGTCTGGCCATATTTGCGCTCACGACTTTATTTACTTTGAAAATAACACAAGAGCATTGCTAGCAGTAGTAATTGAAATGAATTATCAATTTGACACCCACGCAAAATAGCCCCTCTTGATGTATCGTAAATAGCTTAAGGACATATGTACATACATTAACACTTCACGCCGCCGCCAGACAGACAGACACGCGTTCGATTCTCAATGTGTATGTCGGCAGTTAAATATAAATAAACCGCGAATTCTTTTGCGAATTTCTTCAGTTTCGAATGAGTCACAATCACATTTGAGGGAACGCAGGACGATACTTCATAAATCGCACTGTACACCCTTTGGTGTATCTGATATACATATGTAGCCCACTGAGAGTTACCGTCATAAGTGTTCACTTTAAAGTAGACTACTCAAATTTTATCTTATTTACACACGATATCTAAAAATCTTAGCGATCTGCCGAGCGAACACACTAGCTACCATGAGCTCGCGAACAATTTAACGGCATGCGGCGAAACGATCACAATCTGATGCTGTCGCGATCAACGTTCTCGACTTTCTGTTGATATAATGCTCTCCCAATGAAAGAAGACTCTCGATCCCATCTGGTTTCCTCCATAAATTTATTCTTGTTCGCCGCTGTTCGTCGATCGCCCAAGAGGAGAATTAAGAGCCGAATACTTTTAAAGAAGAGAAAATATTGGGAAGAAAATTTCGAATGTTGCGGCTTTTGTTGATGTTTTCACACTTTTTCTCTTCGGTGTAATAAAATGTTAGGCAAGTCGCTAACAGTTCTGTCATTAGCACAATGATACAATATATACATAGAAAACTGTACGAGTTTACTCTTCACCCGATGACTTATCAAAGCCAACTGATGTCCGAGTCCGATGCATGGGACAGCAACTGAGCAATTAAGGGTCATCCGAAACATGCTGCTGCAACATTTGCTCCAACACCACTCCAAGTGTATTTATACTTTTACCACTGAGCAGCTTCTTTAGACAGAGCAGCAGTCCGGCTTTGCTTTTACGTCAGACATACATATCGTACATAGTAGCATTGCATTGAAAGCTGCATGAACCTTTGCAGTAAAAGGAAGATTTCTCGCGGCATGGGCGGTGGCTGATGCAAGAATAGATCTTCCTACGGTAATCTAGTATGCTAATCGTTACTTTTTCTAGTAGCAAAGTAACAAAGTCTGATAGTCGTGTCGGCTATGAGTGAGACAAAAATTCGTTTTTTTTATCTTATGATACAAATGGGTGATAGATGGCACGTTCGCATCTTATCGCTTCGCCTTTGATCTTCGTTTTTGTATTTACCTTGTACGTGAGGGAGCAATGGCACTACGCGCAAAACAATGTTCAATTAGAAATTTATGATAATGTGACCACGCGTTTAGTCTGTTAACTAACAATTATGACGATCTTTAAATGCTTAACAGGTTTCATTATATACAAGCATACTTCGAGTGTATGCAATGTATATCGCACGATGTACAAACGAAAGACTATGACGCTACACAGTCTTTTGATATTTCATTCAATTTATATGTCTTATGGTTGAAAACGCACTACTTTTTTTATTGATTGACTTAGTGCTTGTAATGCAATTAAGTCTACGTTCTCGCAGGTGGTTTCGGTTGTATTCCGAGGTTTATAGCTGCTATTACCAGATGATGAAAAGATAGTCAAGCTCAGGTTGATCAAGTAAGACCAAGGAAGTGGAATAGGGAAATTCAGTTTTTCTATCGTAAAATTGTGCTCTTCTGTGAGGTATATGAATTTTCTCCATTGCATGGTAAATATTATGATCAATAAATCTGCTACACCGCTGCATAGTAAATATTATGATCAATACATCTGCTACACCGATCTACAATTTCAAGAGCTACTATCTATTGTAATCAAAAGTAATTGAATATCGCATCAGCAGATAACTTTTAGCTTACATACGTGCTAAATGACCATTACAATATTAAAATTATTTTCTGAATTTCAACAATGCAATTAACTATTAGATCCTAAATACAAAATTTTTCTTTGCATACTAGAACTTATTCAACAGTAAGCATTTCCTAAGAATATGACAGAACTCTAAAAGTAACTTTTAGTTCATATAAGATATTTCACTGTATTGTAATTCCATCATCGCATTTTATTACTATTTCAAATACATAAGAATTTCGAGTTTGCATTTCCACTCAGTCACCATTCGTATGTGGTTTTATTTATTTTTTGTATTAATCACAACACTTTCGAAAATGCAATCTAATCTAAATATATTTTACAAAGTATTTGTAAGTGTTCTCTCCGGACTCTGCGGAACAGTTGCTAAGTTTTAAATAATCTATGTACAATAAAATATTGAGTTTAGAATAACGATATTGATTCAGGGATACATTTCCATTTCCCAAGTTTGAAACTTTGTTGGCGAACTATTAACGTGATGACTATGTAACTCTAGATATAAACCCTATGGTAATTTTAGTACATTGAAAAAACTACGAAATATCATCTCCGACTGAATTCACGTTTTTCCAATTCGTTCGGCATTAGTGAGTAAAAGCAACGTGACAGTCTGCTAAATAAATAATTAAACGTGCGAAATCCTGCTAAATTTGATGAAATGCTTTTTTCTACAGTAAGCAGCGAAACCACAGCGACAACATTTGAATATTGTGTACACACTCCACCTTATGACCTTATATAAATATTTCCCCTTTCAATTGATCCACTGCTCTAGTTTGATATTCATTTCATTGAACAGAAAGGGAAAACTAATGTTCAGTTTGTTATAAATCTACTTTCTCGAATTGTTGTTGTTTCAGCAAATTAATATTTTTTGTTGGTGTGAAATGTGAATGCGAAATGAAATAGCGTTACTTTACATTTTAATGCTAATTCATATTTATTGAGCGTTAGCATTTCTCATGCTAATTAAATAAAATGAATCGAAAATAACATTAACTCCCATCCCTAGAAAGCAGTTGATTTTGGCGAATCAAAGATTCCAATGCTGAAGAAGAGAATTATGAAGTAAGGTATCAGATATACATATGTTAAAACCATTATGTAGAACTTATTTAGGCTTTTTAAAAAAAGGTAGTTTTAGTAAGACCAACTATAAAGAGTGGAAGAGTCTAACGTATGCCTTAGACTGTTATTACCAGAACGTATGCATAACCTTTCGGAACTCTCATATCTTCCGGTTCTAAGAAGTAAAAAGTCATAACCCGCTTTTGATCCTGATTTAAATTATAAGCACTCCCATGCACTGTATGCATCTACATAGCAGAACACAGAGCTCAAAGAACACAGAAAGGTAAACAAATTTCGAGTGATCATTTAACCGAGATAGCACGGTGCATAAATATTTGAATTTAGAGGGAGTGCCTTTCAGCCACAATACAATACCGCAAAGGAACGCAGAAGAAACAAAACAAAATATACAAAAAAAAAAAAGAAATACAAAAAATAAAACACGGGCGAAACAAACAGTCGCTGAAGAAAAGTTTAAATGCGAGTTCACGTCGCTGCACAGGATGAAGGTAAACTGGAACTCTCATCCCATGCCTTCAGGTAAGAGAAATCTCGCGGTCGACTGAGTAGACAATGAATGCCGAAAATGCGATTATGGCATGCATAATGTGGATAGATGATAACGATGGGAGAGGTAAAGAAAGAACAAAAAATGTCGGCGATGTTGTGTAACAAGTTGTCCAGTTACTTTTCAGGCGATCATCAATCAATTTGTATCTACTTCCTTGATTTGCCTTGAAACCGGTAGAATCAAGTTCTCATGATCACTGAAAATTAATATACGAGGACAAATGTATTTTACTTTTCTTTTCATATCGAAATCTACAATTTAGTTTAGTGGATTAAAAAAATCATCGACCATACATTACAGTAACGGGCAATGACAGTCCACGATTGGGAGTTATTCGGAGGCTATTCGATGATATTGTTAAAAAACCTTGAAAATATATACTGGTTTTAGACTTATAAAAAGCAAGTTTGTGCGGGACAGGCAGAGCGCTTGCATATTTCATATTATTTTGAAGAGCTTTGGATTAATTTTACCTCAGTTAACTACAATCATTAAGTCAAGGTCATTTTATTTAAGATCAGCCGAATATGTGTGTATCTTTGTGTGGCGCTACAGTCCGGGGTGGACCTGGGCCTCAACCAACATGCCTCTCCGACTAGCGCGATCCCTGGCTAGCTGTCTCCAGTTTCGCACACCAAGTTGGTTGAGGTCCTTCTCCACTTGGGTGCGCCACCTTAAATGCGGGCGTCCTCTGTTGCGTTGCCCGACAGGTTCGGATTCGAAGAGTATGTGTGTATGCTATGTCTTTAAAATAACCTTTTTCACAATTTTAACTCTTTACCAAATGTCCTTTAGATATTTGATAGAGGGTATTCGACTGAAGTTATGTAAAATACTTGTAAAGCCTCAGATCGTCCTCAGTTAAGAGAATGAGTGCCTCATGGCAAATAATATTCGACAACCTTTGTACTTTGCGAATTTAGCAAGAACTGAAAATGAAATTATATAAATATCGTTCTTATTACGTGGAACTAATATTAGTTGGCACTGATCTTTGTTTGTTTTTGTTTGGATCTTCTCAATCATGCATTCTATTTAAGTCAGATTCTAACAGGTGTTGCATCAGTAGGCTTCTTTTTATATATTCTTCAAGAAAAACAACAATAAATAATGAAGACCAACAGCAAAGCAGAATACCGACCGAAGACAATTTGGCTCTGGTTCGCCGCTCAATCACTTGAATCACTTGATATACAATTCATTGAATAAACAATCTACCCACAATTTGCCTGTGGGTCACATACCGCCCGATTGGCGACAATCTCATTCGAACGCACTTCCCAAGTCATAGTGCTCATTGGGAGTCTATATTTAATTAATACGCCCGTATGTATGCCACAGACGGATGAAACACTGAACCACAGACAGGCCGTCTAGTGGTAATTCAGTGCTAAGCAAATATATCGCGAAAGTATAACGTTGAGTCGACGCTCTGAGATAGCTGACCCACTGCCAAAAATATTCTACATCCATCGTATCTACTGACATGGCGGCCAAACATTTCAGCAAATAATCTAAATGTGGCATACATATTTTAGTTTAAAATCTCAGAAATATAGAAAGAAAAATGTATGGGAAGTAGTTTTCTCTCCTAACACATTGCTGACTGGAACAAACACTGGTTGGGTAGAGATTATTTCTGTTTCGTACTGACGTATCAATAAATGTTTTTAATATGATATTAACGTTTACATAGAAAAAAGTGCCTTTAACACGCTAATCGTTTTTCTCAGTATAGAGGAGCACTTCTGCAGACTGTTTAACGGCGAAAAGGACATCAATGCCGCTGTCAGGCAGAATGTCTCACTCCACGAAATGGACAACGAAAAAACATAATTCCGTCCCCTCGATCTAGGCGAAGTGAAGATAGCGATATAGAGACTTAAGTCGAACAAAGCTGCTGGAGCGGACGGATTGGAGCGGAGATGCAGATCGACACCCACCACTTATTTGTCGACTTTAAGGCCGCATATGAATATGATATATATGAACTCACTAACTATGGTATTTCTGAATTAGCAGACGTCTACAGATTTTTCTCAGTAAAAAGTATGTCAAAATTCATATGTACACCACAATAAAACCACACTTTTTGATTTGCAATTGCTAATGTGGAGAATGTCATTCGAAGACTACAAGCACTCCTCTTTGTCGTTGATTTTTCCACTTTACGGTCAGGGTTATCTCCCAGTCTTTAACAACTCTGCTGAATCAAATGGACGCATTCTTTGCTTAGTCTTGGTGGTCTTTTTTATCCAGTTTACGGTAAATTAAACATTTCTTCACATCAGACAGAAACGCCGGATAATTATCATAAGTATGCGAAGAAAAATTCGCTCTTGCTATGGATGCTCACTTTTCACCTTTCACTTAGCTGAGATCACCCGTACGTGGGTAATCGCACACGTTGTCTTTCCTTCCAGTAAATCCTGCTGAACCTCCCACCTTGGCGAGCACTGCATGAAAAATGTGTTCGAATACAGTGTGGATTATTGCCAGGCAAGGAAATTGACAAATCGACACAAGTAAACGAACGTTTCAATGAGACAACGACTGGTGAGCATTTCCCGCAGTTCCAACTTATTCCGGGATCTTGCTCTTGTTCACCCCGAGTCACTCCTCAATGCAATTTAAGTGCATTTACCCACAGGCGGAGAATGTTTACAAGACGTTTTTTTTCCTATTAACAATGAAGGATTTCTCCTTTAAAAAAAGACGAACAAGCTGAAATAAAACAAAATGAAGACGTAAATACCGTTTTCCTCTATACCATTGCAAGAATGTAATTGTGCGCGCTCTCCTCTCTTCTCTAAAGCTTTCTATCATTCAATGGCTGCACTAAGGCAATATGGCACGAGTAAACCAAAACGAAGTACAATACTTGACACGAAATTTCAAATGGCCCTACCTAACTACAACGTTTTATTTTAATTGTTTCGCCAACGCATATCATTTGTGTTGTCCATGAGTGCGCGTCAAGTACGGGAGCAGTGGAGAAAAGGTGCTCGCTGGAAAATTACACTGACGAAAATTGCGGGGCATAAGTATGTATCTGAAGCTCCAAATTGTGTGGGGAACTTACACAACTGTCAGCCAAATGTAGTTATACATTATTCAAGTGATGCATTAATAATTCACTTAGCACATTTGAATGTGTATTTACGAATGTATTATTGAGGTTTATTTTGTATTTCGGTGTAATGTAACGCTGGTATCATGGATTATTGCGAAAAATGTTCCCCAAGAGCGTTGTGCATTTGTAATGCAATTACATTTGCCTTAGTAACAACGACATTAATTCCTTATTTCTGGCCAATGATGAGTGTATAGAAATATGTACATACGTAAATCTGTATACATACTTTTCATATCATTTCCCTTCAAATAGGTGTACAGTACCGCAACGCATGACAGAAGAGATTAAGCGGGAAAACTTTCGATAGATTAAGTGCAATGCACATTGATGCATCCAATAGCACTTGAAAGAAGGAAAATTCGTCTTACCTAGAAATTATAATAAATAACAACTGACGGTTGCACGGGTGGTTGTGTTGAAGAACTAAATGATTCTTCCGAAGTGTTGCTGAGTTCGAGCGCCAACTGTAGTACATATTGTCGCCGTCTTTGTATGTTTGTATATTTGTATGGATTATTTACATACATACATCCAACTACGCATTTGAAAATTAATGTTACTATTTTAACAAAAGTCGCAAAAAGACATGCCATAGAAATTAATTGTTTTTAAATTATAAAACGCTAAACTTCAAAATTTCTCACATGGCCATGATGTTTTGAATTCGAAAGGAAAGCATACTTTGTTCTTTTGCAAAATCGTACGGTTTAGGAGCTTTTAAATATGATATCGCATAATTATGAAGTTGAAAACTTTCTACAGCGCTCATATCAGGCAAAATAAAAAATAAAACACATTCGCATTCGGATTAAGCTTTTTTCCATGATTACATGCTACTTCATATGTACATATGTACATAAATGATTGCAAATTGACACTTTTTTGCCCGAAATTCTGTTTTTTTTTATTTAAACATTTAGTATTTATCCAACATATTACTTACATTTTTGATTATAACCAAATGCTTATTGGTCTTATTGAATAGTTAAATTATCATTATATTTCATTCTATGGGTAAATTATTTCCTGAGTATACCAGCAATTAATTGAATATACATTTTGTTCACACGATTTTGACCCTCACCCCAAATTGAGAAAAAAAATGTAATGATGCTTTCGGGGCTTTGTTGCAATGAGAGTTGCAATTAAATCATTAAAATAAATACATATATAGTTTTTGTATACTCATCTTCGATTGAATTATAGTCAGATTAGCCAACCTATTTAGAATTATTACTAACCTATTTTGGATCCTTGTTGATCCTTGAAACCAAGGCGTAACAAGCATGCCTTAAAATTCAAAGGCTGTCCAAATTTCTATATATTTCAAAGTTATTTTGTATGTTAGGTCTGTAGATGAAGGTAAGCATTCGAACAACAGTACGCAGTTCTTCTTCCGTTCCAAACGGCAACATTTTTATTTGAAGATCTGAGAATATTGACGTAATGCTCTATACCGATGAATAAGTTCAGTGTAAAATTTTTCCCGATATGCTAAGATGGATCTTCATGTTTCCTCTTCAAACGTCAAACAACATCTTGAGCCTTTTCTATCGTGAATGCTTGGATGTTGCTGTTGGGCTATAATGGTTTTCTTATATCCATATTAACTATTTTAAGGCATTAGGAATTTGCGTACAATCTGAAGCAATGTATTCACGTAGTAGTCAACTCAACCCCCCTAATTTGCTCTAAAGTCACGCTGTTTTATTTTCCAGCATACATCCTAAGGCTCCATGTTGCTTTTAGAACACACAGCCCCTTGTCTATGAAGATGTTAGAAAAAAACGCTGTCAGATGAAGTCAAAGGGCGAGACTAGTTCACTATTTCGGTGTAGGTGATTTGTGCCTAGAATGAAGTCACAGCATAAAACGAATGTAGTTTTGCTGTCAAACATATTTTTTTTATACACGTGGATGGTATTTTTTAAAGCGTAAACACACATATAGGTTTCGATACTTGAGTGACTTATTTTGCAAATCATTTTTTATTAACGTTTAACTTTACATAAATATAGTTTAATGCAATACAAATTTTTTACAATCTATATAAAACCATAGTGTCTTAATTTGCTACTTATTTTCAGGTCAAAAGTCGAGGGCTATTTAAAAGTTTATTGGTTAGTAATTATCATATTGTGTTCGAACGTAGTATAGTGAATAAATATTTTTTGCATGATGGACCGACATTAATTGTAGATGTCCATGGTTCGTGTCCGTATCCACATAGGGAAAGAAAAGAGATTCAAAGGCCGACATGTGTTTATATAGTAAACATGCTTTTTTATTTTAATACTTATTCGAATAGGAAAACAAATATGCGTAAATATAATTCATCAATTTTCGTAGATGATGCAAAGGAATACTTTTATATAAATTATTCTGAAATTAATTAATCCTGGAAATCTCGAAACTATATTAATGAGTGCAATAATACGTGTGCGACAAATTAATGATGTTAATATTTTTTTCAATTTTATCTAACAGAAAGATAACAATAAATAATTAAGTAAAAAATGAATATTACATCATTGGTTACAGTTGAACAAAATATTTGCTTTTTTATATGCTTTGGAGTGATAATCTGATGTTTTGATACTTATGATTACATTTGACTTTTTAATTGCCTCCGTTTAAAACTATAATTAAAATCGTAAATATGAATTCTTAGAATTGGAAAAATAAATGTGTATAACTATTTATACGTAATTCTGTTTGCGATATATTAGTTTTATTTTATTCTTTTGAATATATATAATCTACATTGCTCTACATGTTGAGCTCACTGAAATGGAAGGTACATGGCGGGCATCGAAAAAAATTGAACTTTATTAGGCGAACGTGTAATCAAAAATCCGGACTTAAGGTTTTCATAATATATGAGAAAAGTGATTGCGATTTTTCCCGAAAATGAGAAAATAAACATTCCATAGTGCTTACATACATGCCAACGGCAGAGTGAAGCAATGTGCATGGACTTGCTTATAGGGGTCCCCGGTTTCTTAACTCTGGTCCAGTAACCATTTTCCGTTAAGATCAAATTAACTGCACTGGGTTTCACAATGGATCAACTATGGTCTAAGTGTGCTGGTAATTACGCTGGCAGCCCCTTAACCGAAAAGAACCTACATTCCATAGTATTTCTCGCTCAGTACTATCTACATTTCGGATATTTAGACTTAATATTTATTAATAAGAGAACCGAACAAGAGCGTACATATTTTACACATTGCTTAATGCGAACAATATGGTAATACGTTCCATTGAAGGGTGAATCAAATTCATCACATTCATAAAATTCATTCGACATTAGATTGCGGAACGGTCGTCTATTTAAACGATTTTTTTGATAGATTAGACAAGAGACATGATGAATTTAATAAATTTGTCATTTTCAATGTACCTCTTGTGAAATCGATTATGACACACATTCGCACATGTCTTGTGAATATATATATAACAAATTACTTGAAGCATTTGTAAAACACTTTTGGTTTGTTGAAGTGTGATAAACAAAATTACATACGTGAGTATTCCGGAAAAAGTCCGTGATTAACATAATTGTAACTATACATATTACTTTTCATCCCTCACATTTCAGTAAAGCCCATTATTGTTATTTAACTATTACCTTATATATTTAAATGCAACGATATTCTTTTGTTGTATGTTTATTTTAATTCCAAAACGATAAATAAATGCATTTATTGCTTGTTGATGTGTCGGCGTCTTTCTTTCATTACCTTCTCCAGTGTTCATGTCCTCCTTTTTTAAGATTAATTTTTTTGATTTTATATTTATTCTTATATAAATTTCTTTCGCAGAAAGATTTCTATATATGTTATTCTTTCCAAAGTTAATTGTTAAATAAATGGATACAGTCTCGTCTTCACAAGTTAAATCACATAAATATACATAAATTACATACATAAATTCCAGTCCTAATGTAGAAGGGGAAAGGCAGTGGGATATTAATATGTTATTTGGTGGACATGATACTTTTGTTTTCGTCATTTTGATTATTTTTTATTTAATAACTTCTTATGCCATATTATATTAAACGTAACTGTTCAATAACATCGTATTTCTACTATTCAGATAACAAGGTTTATTTTTTATTATAAAATATTCAAGCAATTAATTAAATTGACTAGAGTTTTGCATGAAAGATGACTTTTTTGTAAAACAATGCGTACACATAAAATAAACAATGAAAAGTATATTATTATAATTATAAAAAAAATATTTCTATACACTTCCTTAAAATCGAAGTTAAATAAAGCTAAAAGTCATTGGAATCATTGAATTGATACATATAGATAATAAAAGTATGAAATTCATAAAGTAACCTTTTTCTCTGAGTCGAGGTTATTCTTGCTCCCTTAAAATTCCAAAATGAATTTTAATAATATATTTGTATAAATATGTATGTATACAACTAAATTCTGTTTATAGCATAGAAAAGAACACAGCTCATTTGTAACTCCACGATAGAGCCGATTGCTGCGCCGCTTCATTACTTCGCTGACATCGTCCGTGTTTTTTTAAGTAGTTACCAAACTCACAGGTGGGTGGCTTGCAACGGCCTTCAATGATACATCTACAAAACATAAAAATAACTTAATTGAAGTCCTATCGATAGAACGTATAGAAAATACTTACTTTCGATCAACCATTGAGAAGTGTTCCATTCCTCTTTTTAAATAATTACATCCGATATTGCCAGATGAACAGTCGCATCGGCATACGCCGTTTTCTTGAAGTATTTTCTCGAATAATTTCGGGCAATTACAGTCAAGAACGGTAGCCTTTCGCATTACTTGCGCCGGATCGTTGTAAGGATGTAGGTGGTGTTTCCCCTTATCGACGCAATGGCACTCTGTATGATTGATAAATGTGTGCCGTTCGATGGAACCTTGTTTTGAATTAAAGCTTCTTACCTGTAAAATGCCAGAATATTCAATTAAAACAAAAAACAAAATTGCCATAATTAGACTATTTACTTAGTAGAGGACAATGATAAAATATTTTAAAATGTTCTCGCTCTGTATGCGAATCTTAAGCAATTGAAAGTATATCCGCAGTTTAAAAATTAGTAAACAAATAAGTTAATCATCAAAACCCAATAAAAAGGCTTGACCATGATAGCTAGAGAAGATGAGACTAGACTTACAACAAGAATGGGTATCAGCCTTTTTCTACACGCTTTTCAATATATACCTGACACTTTCTGGGTAAGTACGCCAATACGTATATGCGAATAAATTGTTTTCAGATTTCATATAAATTTAAAAAAATTACAAAATGAACCACTTTACGTATCCATCAGATGTAAGAAATAAGCCTAATTACCAAATGCCTGATATGCTTTGGGAATCAGGGACATACATAAATATTCCACTAATAAGAATTCTCCATGAGCACATAATTCCCTTACTGAGGAGTACATTTAAACGATTTAGCGCCGCATAATATTAATAACTATTCAAACATTAATCAAGAATATAGAGAGGCATATTAACAAGAGCATTATTCAGACCACTAATGCTACCCATACATTTATACAGTATACATAAACCTGAAAACACTTCCTAGGTGTGAAGTGATAGTAAGTAACACGGCACTCAGCATTACCCAGATTGAGAGCACTTAATTTACCCCACTCAACCCACACACGGCAGCAACATAAATGGGTACCTACTGAAACCCTTAGAGTTTTCTGATTTCGCACTTACAACAAATTGAATTTTGGGTGGAGCCGCTCCACAGATAGGACTTGCACAATAAACCAAATGCACTTAGTCACGCCAAATGGCATTTAATGACATTCCGTGGATGGGCAGACATAAAAAAGTCATATATCTCTTGAAGTGAAATGCATTTAATCTCGTGCGTTGCGAAAGAAATTCAATAGAATACAGACAACGAAAACATTTAAAAGTTGGGTTTATGTGGTGAATTCAAATGTTCAGATGAAGCTTTATTCGAGTGAAATTGCGCAGAACTAACGTTTTTGGCCAAGATTTGTTTTTTCTGTTAATTTTGCTGTATGACAAATCCTTCTAATGCTGCTTTGAAGCAAAGCTAAGACGTAAGTATGTCTCACACAGCGGAAAAGTAATAAAATTATTGTTTTAGTTGAAATCCTTTTTTTGCTTTAAGATTATTAAGTTAAGGTCTGAAATTGAATTAAATTTACTTAAAAGGTGTTTTAAGAGATTTCTTCAATCGAGCTGCAACGTATATCAAACTAAGAATAACTTACATGGGTATGAAGTTTATTTTAATTTGAGTTAAGCTTATCTTCTTTATGTGAATTAGTGCACTTAGAGTTTCTGCTCTAATCTTTATTGCTGATGCTGTTATCTGTAAAGTGAATTATGTCGCTACAAGCACCACATGTACTTGTATAGATAACTCCAGACCATACACTCAACTCGTAGGTGTGAAAAATGCGTTGAAGTGAGGCTTGTTTTGTATTGTTTTAATTGCTTAAGGATCAGTTGGTGTTACGAGAGTTAAACAAAATGAGCCGAGTGAAAGATGTTGCGCAAGGTCAGTACCTTATGAATTGTGTATTAAATATCGTTAAAAAGCATTTGTTAGCCAAATACTTACATCATGTTTGTCAAACTGTCAATCACTTGCATCTTTTAATATAGTAAAAGTGCAAAGAAGAAGCTTTATGATTTTCCCAGAGAAGCGCCTAGAGAGATGATGTACACAGTGTCATTTCTACTTTTGACATGTGTTGGGTTAGGACTGCAGAAAAGTAAAGTTCAGTAGATCAAAATTTGGACTTGCAATAGTCCATTGTTTGAGCTGTGTTTCTTTAACTTTTTAAACAAATTAAATTAATTGTTCTACATGTGTATATCTCTGCCCTTAAATTCTCCTGAATTCAGATCATGATGTGTGCACAGTAAAACCTGCAAAGCCTTATGTAAGATACTTAAATCTTGTTGTGGCGCCTAACTGATAACTTCGGCTATCATTTTTATTGAAAAGGGATGATTGGATTGAGTGCTTAATGGCTTTTGAAAGTCATCACTTTTAAACACCACATACACTCTTATTTGTTTTTATTTGAGTTTGATCTAAAGCAATCAGGAATCCGAGTGAATCATCACTCAGACAGTGAATTACTCATCAAACCACACCAATTTTTGAAGCCTGCATATATGTAGGTAATTCATATATACATAAATCTGACATTCACCATCTCGACGATTAATTTAAGAGTATTCTTAAAGCCAAACAATATCACCTTCAATAACTCACGGAATGTGGAAAAATCAAATCATCAAGAACTAATTTTAATAAATCATTAATTCATTACAGCGCTTGAGTTCAAACTTCGATTTCCTTGAAAAACTCTTACCTCTCATTAACAACTCAGTCCAGAAATCAAAAGGTTCGATTGGACTCTGAACTATGCTGGCCCTGAGCCTCTTCAACTGAACAACAACAATAAGGCAGCGCATTGAAAGTAAATTTAAGAGGTTTTTACAGCATTGCATAATTACTGATATTTTATCAACTGTGAATTTGTGGAAAAAACAATGGGGGACATTCATTTTGGTTCCAATGGTTCCAATATTTGCGTATGAAACTTTTAAACAATGAAGCCGATGCGATTTATAGGTATTGGTTTTACCCCTTAAATTCAATTACCCTCAGGTGGATAGCTAATGAACTCAATTAACAAAATGTTAGTACAAACATGCGCCAATATATACATATTGTGCATATGTATGTAAATAATATAGTTGGATATATAATCGAGGGAAACTGAGAGGCGCAAAGTAAATGCCTCACGACGTGCTTCGCTTACACAGTGCATTGCAGATGTTGAAGATTAATAGGGAGGAGTGGTCGAGTGGTCTATGAGTTAATTATGTTGCGGTTACAGTACAGTACAGTAGAAGATGGAGCTCTTTGAGAGGCGTAGGTATCGTACAGGTGTCTTTGAGTATCCGTTGATTGCATAGTCACTAGCGAGTTCAGGGAATATTCGCTTGAATTATTATTCGAACTGAGAATGTGCACTACAAAAAAGGTCAGCGGAGGTGTGCCATTTTCCAGTAGATAAGATTCGTGTGATCGAAGACAATAGATGTATATCGCACTTGCCTAATTGACTTAAATTATTAAAATGATCATGAGCAGTTAAGTAGAAAAGCAAAATTTGGTTCGTATTTGTATGTTTCTGAAATAATTCATATTCAGGATGTTTATAAATAAAACCTTGTCTTACCTGACAGCTAATAATACACAAAAACCTCAACTTTCATGTAGTTTTATTTCAATAATCTTATTTAATCTAAATTAAATAGAAGTCGAGGAGGGTTACGGTTACACTTGGTATACAAGTTACCATTTACTGTTTTTGGCAAATAACTTCTTTTTTTTACAACTGTGATTTTTCGTTATAATCTGAAAGGTAGCACAACCAAAATTGCGGCAAAAGCCATCGCAAAATGTCTTGACGTATCTGTGTATTTGTTGAAGCGTAGCAATATTCGTTTTTTAATAAACAGCCCATCGTCTATTTTTCTACAGGCAAGAAAGTCTAGCCAAAAATTTAACATTGGTTCTTTTAAAATGCAACGGCATTTATTTTATAATGAAATAAGAGTCTTACTTGTCTGACACATGCTTTTCAAAGAGTGCACAAAATTTAACTCCATATTTAAAATAACGATAATATATACAAATGAACACAATATCTGTTTTTTTTAACAGCAGTTCAAATGAAATTACCTAGTTTCTAATTTCAAATCACTGTCAGTTATTTACGAACGAAATACCAAAAAGGTTAAAATATCAATGATGTCATCCGCGCCCCAACAGATGGTGCACTTGGTGCTGCACCTACGCGTTCACTTCGTTCAACTTCAACGCAATTAATCTCTGACTTTATCGATATTGCAAAAGCCACCACTTTGAGTTTTATGACAAAGAGAGACAAATCAAAAATATATATATATAAATAAAAAAAAATACAAGCACTCACAAAAAAGTATAGGTCCACATTTTGGGTCCGCTTAGGCGCACAGGTTTGCCTATCCGTCTTGCAGCATCCAGTGTCATCTCCACACCTATGCAGAATCGTACAATGAGGCACATAGATTTTTGATGGATCTTTCTGAATGCGTTCGATTCTCTGCTGTGGTAGCTGGCAACTAGCGTCACTGTAAACTCTTTTGGCATGTGCGTTGGCCATTTCTGGGAAGAGATGATGAATACACACGAGAAAACATTTTACAAAGGGAATACAAAGCTTTTAATATTTGCACTTGCATCATCAACATTTTATATAGCAATATAACATTGAAGCAAGAGTTTATACTGAAACGTTGAGTTATGTTTGTATTCATTGAAGTATTACGTTGGACAATTTTGGTCCTACCTTTGTGGTGTTGATGAGTCGTCATATGAGCCTTTCGAGACTGTTTGACAGCATCGTGTGTTCCCAGTTCCTCAAACTTTTGTTGCGTTAGTGTACCAGGAGCACTGTAGTAGGGGTAAATGCTTTCTGCGTCCTGAAAAAAATATAATGGTCGGCTTTACAATTTCATGAAAAAACAGTTTGGATGAGCATAGTATTATATCTGATTGATTCATTCATGATTTCCAAAAGTACACACCCAGTGGGTATGTAACCCAATTTGCGAACGATTCGGCACTTGGTAAGCTACCATATAATTGCATCCATTTGGGAATTCGATAAGCAGTAACATTTTATTGCTATGGTATAATTAATTGGGAGTGGATTGCTGAAAATATCATGTTACGGTTCACAGCAAAACGTGTTTTGTGAACAGACACATTTCGATAACGACTTGACGTCCACCGCCAGTGACCAGAAATTCTGCCTCGAATATGCCTTATTGCGAGTGCATAATAAATTTAACGAGCTTGGAATTCTTCCCAGCATAAATCTGAAGGTGATATAAGCGCGAAATTTGGCATTACTATAAATTACCTTAGCTGGCTAATAAGGGGTTGAAGAAGAGAAACATCCAAGAGTTCAAAATTGCAACACCAAAGATTCCGCGAGTGTTTCAAGTTGTGTTTCATAATTGTAAGTGAACATAATGAGCCCTGGAACAGGCATAAACTGGAATTTTGGGCTCAGAAAACAGAAAATACAGTTTTGCAGCTGTCAATCAGTTGATGTGCGGACAGAGTCCTCATTTTTACCAACTATGAAAGATTTTACAAGTATTACAGAACGGCGACTGATTCTACAAAGTATTGTTTTTAATTTTACACAACAAGCGGCACATCAATAAGAAAACTTATGATTGACAACAATCTCGTCCTATGAACCGAGAAGCATGATTTAGTTCATCCAATGATCTTACCCTTCACATTAAAAGCGGAAATGTCTAACAGAAATAATGAAACGATTCCCACAGCACGTCTCATATTTGACCTCGAATACAAAAACTCCACATTCCAATAATCATTCAAGTGTACTGAAATTTCAATGACAAACTCATAATTTTCTCCCTTGCACTCATCCAATTGCTGAAAAAGCATTGTATCGTTACATCTTTTCGAAGATTCTACGCGTAAATGTTGTCAGATAGCTGCAGCATCATCGACTTGAATGAAATTTATATGGGCGTAATTCCCCTGATATGCTGATGACAAACTGTTAATTTAACCCAAGCAATTATCAATTTACAAGTTGATGTTACATTTGTTGCATGCATTGAACCGCACTTTGTCTGGCTATCTTTCAAAGCAAGATCAACGTCTCCCTTTCTTTATGGGCCATTTACAGGCGTGGCGAAGTGATGATAATGATGCTTGTCCCATCCGAGGGGACAACACTCAACACATATGGAATCTATTTGCCAGCCAAAAGGGGGAATAAATGTTTGAAAATATGCACACAGTTCCATTTGACGTTCTGTCTGCTCTAGATACCAATGATTGAAAAATTCATTTTAATTGAGTCCTCCACCCAACCGGCACGTAAAGCGTAATCGGCAGACTACAACAGACTTACATGTACACACAAAGAAGAAGGGAATGCGAGAAGAAGGGAATGCATCCATAGACATATCAAGATTCACCTGCATCCAATTTGAAAATTCATCACTTCCTGGTGGCACCCAATTATTTTTCTAAGTGAAATCATTCAATTAGCTTGCCTATGTACTTTTTCCTATTCTGTCACTCCTCTCAGACTTAGTGGTTCTCGTAGCATTATCTGATGCAAATGTGATGATGTGTGCTCATTTGAGTGGAAGTGGAGCTTCCAGCAGGGGACACAAAGGAGGAACGATATTGCTATGCACTTTTAGTCGACGACACAGCACGAAGTTGAAGAGGTATGTGTCTCTACTCTGCACAAAGCCTTGACGAGCGGAATCTCAAGTGTCAATGACACATCGGGCTGACGACGGCGACTTGCTGCTTTCAAGCAGTTCCAGTAGCAGTAGCGATAGAGGGTGACTGTGTATCTCTGTTTTGCATTCTATGTGGAAAAGGTGAGGACAGGTATTTACGAGAAAGGTTCGTGGCAGTGTCTATAGCAAAGCTGTAGCAGTGTGTGTCTGCAAGATTTTTATAATAATTTTCCACATGTGCATACACGTTTCAAGGACGGACATCGTCATGGGATGGATACGTTTAACAATAACAAATGCGTTTTCGCATACGGTAGGTGAGTATATGATAAACACACGGAAAAATACGTAGACAACAGTAATCGTTGAAACAGAATAATCAAAACGAAGTTACTCGGAACTCTTTATTCGGATAGCTATTAAAGACTTTACTCAAACCAACTGACAACAAACAGAAGTTGGAGAAATGAGAGCACTAACAGAGAGATAGTTCAATCTTTATGAACAATTTGACGAAACTTTTGGATTTATGTGTGAGTTCTTCTTGTTCATTACAGTTTTGAATTAACTTTCAAGAAGTTGTGGCTGCATGAAAGCCACACAAAAGATACATCATGTGCGTGGGAGTGTATATAAATATTATGCAGTGTCCGAAAGTTTTATTTTTGATGAATAAAACATGCCAATTAGGGATTAAGAATGTTAAATTAATGATTTATGAAATAAATATTCACGGAGTAAGTTTGTCGACTTCATACGAAATCAGCGGCTGTCACTTTAGGGGAAAATTCTTACATAAACTTTCTATATAAATTAAAAAATACATATTCCTATTATATGGCAACAATGAACGTACTTTATGATTTTTGCGTCATAAATTTGGTCTCAAAGTTTCTTTGAGTCTACCTATGTACGTCTAAATCTGGAAGTTCTAGGTACGATCTAATTAGGTCATTTAGAGAAGCATGCTGCAAACGAGAAGATCAATTTCTGTAAGCACCACAATTTTGTCGAACTTCATAATTTGATATAGCTCTTTGCGTTTTCCTATTTTTTTTATTACCTTCGCGTTTACTGCAGAACTTTATACATAGTATAGTACACAACTGTATAATAACAGATCTTCTGAAAAAGTAACAATTTGTTCCTCCGTCACTAAGTACATACATTATTTTTTGGTTACGTTTACTCTACTGAATGTCTCAGAATCCTCAGGATCTCTATCGGCGCTTCCATTATTACAAGAAAAGCCTCTAGCAAAACATGAATATCTATTGTTTAAGCTAGGCCCAAGTCCACCCGGAACAGTCGTAATATACCCTAACATAGGTAAAATGTTCAAGCCAACAACTTTGATATATAAGCATACATATGCTGACGGATATTATTATATTTAAAGGTTACTCTGCTTAATCTTTACTTTACACAATATCAAACATTAATGAGTATTACATTTCAGTAACAGTCTTTATACCACTTTAACATTGATTATTGTTTTAAATAGTTATCATCTCACTTAGCACAGCATTTCGACATCCATTTAGCTGCCAGTTACTGAAATACGTTATAGTTACTTTGCTTTATAAACTTAAAGATGTACGTAAATATTGGCATGCAATTATCAAGAATATATGTAGGGGTCCCACCAAACTACCGTGCTTAAGAAATAAGCTTCATAAGTGTGTGAAAATATTCCGAAAAAAAATGAAACTTTATCCCATTTATCTACCATAAGAAAATATTCGTAGATTACTCTAAAAGCTACTATCAATCATCGGATATCCCCCGAAACTCTGGAGCATTTTTTTGCTTGCTTTTGTTTGTGAATGAAGGAGCACAAAAAATAAGCATTTGGTTCTTCATAAAATGCGCCATACCAAGCTGAGCTGAAATATATACAAATATATTCGAATGTCTCGTTATTCACAGAAGCGATAATCACACAAATCTTACTATCTTCTCAATTTTTCTACTTCTCGCTAAGAATGCATTTCAGAGATTAAATTCTCATGACAATTTAATAACGTATATTTTTTTTACTTTACGCCTGCCTCTTCATGAACTTTTTAGATTAACGAAGTCTCCTTTTCGTTCTCGAAAGGCCTTTATAAATAGTGGTGGTTTCATTTGCAGGTATTTCGCACTAATTAGATCCTTTCGCTTCAGAACACAGCCAACTGTGGACAAAGAATTCCGTGGTAGGCGGCAGATGGCTATGACTATGACTGTGTCATATTGCGCTGCATTTTTTCGTTACCTAAATATACACTTGCCCATCAAGCTGGTTTTTAATTAAGTAAAGATGTTTGCAGTAAAGGATGAATTTTTTATTGTTGGTCTCTACTTATACATAGCTATATAAATATATGCGAGAGAAATTTTGAACAAGAGCGGAAGAATCGTCATTCTTTAGTCATGTTGGGCTGGTAGAAGTAATGAAGTCCTTAGGTGATGCAATGGCAGAAGATAAAACTTTTTTAGGGAAGGATATTTTTGCCAAGACATCATTTCGAGTTCCTCTAACGGACACAAGGGTAGAACATTTTCCCTTCACAGAACGCAAACAGATGTTGGAAGTACGAAGTCCATTAATAATTTTTAAGCATGCAAATGCGGGACCGACAAATGGAATTTATGGCAATAATTATTCTTAAGCAAGGTTCACCTTTAAGTTATGTGTCCTTTTTCATGCCATTGAACAAAGAGTAGAATTTTCTCTCCTTCTTTTGCAGATTAAGTGCCCATTCAGAGTGATTTCGTATCATCTAATAAACAGACTACTCATCCTTTTTCTGTGTGTACTCTGCTATGTAACCGAAAATATATGTGTACAAGTTTAAATAGTGGATTCGGACATGTTTTACGATCTAACAGTCAGAATTATATTTAATAAGCTGGAATTGTTTGTTTTTAATTTTTTTGCGTACTTAATAACGGACATATATGGGCAAACACAACTTTTTTAAGGAATACAGATGGCAACATAATCATTAAGGGAAACTATGACAAATGGAACTTGAGTGAACTCTTTCTAGATTAGCACACCCCGGAAACAGACCATATATGTGACTGCAAAACTTCTATGCAAAATACGAGATACGCAGTTCATTGCAAACGCTCTTCTGATAATATACGAATACGTTACTGCTATCAAGTGGAAACAGATAAGCGTGTAGTTGACACTTCGCATTAAATGAGGTTCATGAACTAATGATAGATATCAGTCAATAGGAATTGTATGACTTTATAAAAACTTTAATTATGTGTTTTAGAAAAGAAGGGACATAATTACCAAGGTGGTGATTTAAGTTACTTTCTTTATGTTCTCTCAGAAAAATAATACAAGTAATGAAATATAGTGTGTCTTGACTTAAACTATATTCTTGACACAACAACATATGTATTCACATTGTCACCTCCGTCGCGAGAAATTATAATCGAACAACTAGAGAGGTTGTTGTAGAAACTAGGCCTGTGTGCATGGATGGCTGCGACGTAATGTTGCTAATGCTAAGAAGTCTGGCCGGTAAGAGATCAAAAAAACGTTAGCTAATAAGATTTTCCAGTCTGTCACCTTCTCTTGAGAGAACAACAACGTGCACAACTCGAATGGTTGCTGTAGAAGCTAGGCCCACGTTCACCCCCGAGCACCAACTACCATCTGCTTTAAGTCAATAGTCCATATATAGTTCGTAGTTCATTTAAATTTAAACAAAATCTGCACATGTCCTGATAACTAATCAACGCTATATTGGAGATTCATTAGAGCGGTAACATCACGTGACTCGTGATGTGTTTAATCAGGACTTATTTCACAGGAAATAAATCACCTTCAACTATGTTTTGCACATAAATATGTATATTCTGTTGAAAACCCATTTAGAAATAAGCGATGCAACCGATATGCTCGGCAGGAGAGACACCAATTAAGCAAATTTAAGTAGCTCAATAAATTTAATTGAGCGGCACATAATGTTGTGATAACGAAACTGCAATTACCCGCACTTCGTCATGGGTTCGTGTCGCATTTGTCTAAGCCGCATGCACTGTCATGTGATTGTCTGATTGAAATTCAATACGACACCGCACTGATTGGAGTAGATTGTGTATTGAAGCAGTTAACCGCTCGTCTGGCATAAATGCAAGTTAGATCAATTATAGGGCAGCTCAGCAGCAACCCATATCCTTTTAATTTCAAAGAAGTAATCCAATGCAATGTGTCCCAACTGGGTATGGATTTATTGCTGCATCTAACAGTGCTGGTCCATTACTATTTATTTCATTGATAAGGATATACATATGCATGCATTTCGAATGGAATGTATACTCTAAATTATACGGGTGCAGTGATTATTTTCTCTTGTGTGGGATTTTATGGGTCTGCTGTTCGTGGAAACTCAACATTAAGCGGAAAATTGAAACCAGCAGACCCGACAGACATTTCTAATTGTCTTTGTTCATCTATTGTTTGTGCAATGAATGCAACTTTGATTGAATGAAATGTTTGCCTTTCCAATGATGATGGCTTAGTTATCCATTTCATACCATAGACGTGTTCTATAATGATCTCGTCTGCTTCCAGTATCAGAAATCCTTATAAGATCCACACGAAACAATTAAAATTACTCACCGTAATATTGTCACCATATGTGTTAAACACCTGCACGAATAAGTATTGGATTATTAGTTACTAACAAGTTTTCAGTCGATTTCAAGTCCTCCAATGTTCTGATTTTCCGTTAGAGAAGAACGGAAAATGGACACTATTTCATATAGAATGAACTACAGTATAAAAAATATCGACAACTACGCACGAGTACACGAAGAGCAAACAGCTGAGTACTAGTCATAAATTGACATAAAATATGTATATTCCTGCAAGTAGGACACATATTATAGTATCCTCTGTGGGAAACGGAACATCACCTTAACGAAAGTAAAAAAAAAGAAGAAAAGCAAAGCAAATGGCTGCATACATAGGTGTAACTACCAGGCCAGGTTTTTGTTTAAGCTATGTGTGTTTACTGTGGGCCTTGGGGATTATTTTGTTTGTTTTTTTTTTGTCTACGACTACCGTAAATGGCAGACAAATGCTAAACAACTGTTTTCATCAACTGCGGTACGAGATGAGTATTTTTATTCGTACTTATGTCCAGTGGCTCTGGCTTATGTGTATCATGTAGATTTACTGCAGTCCATCCGTTGTGTGTGTAAGATACGCAAAATATGATTGCCAAAGAGCCTTAGGAATGAGAGATGGAGACAAGTTAGAGATGCCTAGGAATAGAAATGAAGAGTTAAGTCATGCATGCTATTTTTAGTCAGAATTAAAGGGTGTAAAAAAGGTCATGGACCAGTCACTAGAAAACTAAGAAGCAGACATGTATTCTATCTCAACAAGACTGATGTGTTAATACTATAGCAGTACGTAAACTCATTGCCTTGCGTAATGACAAACTAATTGACATTTAAATCTTCTGCAACCCTTAAATTGAGTGTTTGTTACTTTTTAATTGTTACCATTCATAAAGAAGAACTTCTGACGTGGTAGCTGGTGTGTACAGCTTCTCCGACATCAGCAACTAAAGAAGCATTTGTCAATATTTTTACCACGACATAATTGTAATAGAAAATATCTGTTTAATGGCATTCTCGAAATTTTATTTGCACACACTTGTACACAGACTCACGCTTCATTCAAATACAAAGTAACTAAATCCATTCGAGCCAATATTTCTGAGTTTTACTATAACACACCGATGTAAAAAACAAAATGCCGAACCAATGTAACAGAATGTAATTTGGCTCTGAGTTCATTGGCATGACTGCCAAGCAAATACTCTCCTCATTAACATATTCTGTTTTGTTTTACAAATTGCTTTGAAAATTGATAAACGATTGCGTAGTGACATTGTGATACCATAAGACAAGTGGCCAGCCAACGGACCATGTCTTTCTTTGGTCTAACACTTAAAGGAGCGGCTACAGCCACCTAGTTGACAGATGTACTTGCATGGAATAAATCCAAGCAACGAATTTCAAATAAATTATCATAAATGGGGTCACATTTTCTTGTTCCATGTGGTGACTTATTACTATGTTGCACAACATCTAGCATCTAGTATCGTCGATTTAATTGAAAAAAAAAACACTCCATAATTCCTGGAATTAATTATTGATACGTATTTTTGCCCAAATAATATTTGAGCAAGCATGAAGCAGTAGTGCAAGCAACTTTCACTTCCAACCGTCTAAAGAAGTAGCAGAACACCCATGGAGTGCATGAGTTGCCTTTACCCGTTAAGGCGAGCTGAAAAATTCACGAAGGAGCACTGAAAGGAAATATCACGTCCTTATTTTATTATTCCATCTAAAAATGTGTATGTAACAA
The DNA here is from genome assembly GCA_916610145.1 of Eristalis arbustorum. Classification (NCBI taxonomy): domain Eukaryota; kingdom Metazoa; phylum Arthropoda; class Insecta; order Diptera; family Syrphidae; genus Eristalis; species Eristalis arbustorum. Next base: position 294,375 of record OU744317.1, read on the forward strand.
GTCCATAAAACTGGCTCTTAGATAATTTAGATTCTTTTCTTTATTTTCTTTCTCTCATGTGTGTTTCGTTTAGTGCTTGTGTGTTACGTAGTCTAATAAACCGCACGTGCTGAAAAGTTAAATACACATTGGACAGGCACAGGACACTGGATAAAACGAATTCGAAATGTGTAAAGACATTCTCCTGGTTTGTATTTATATGGGGCCATCAAAGCTCTTGCAGCCAACCAACCCTTCGGTACTTTCAAACGCACAAGTACATACACTGAATCTGTGAGTGTGATGTCTGGGCTGTGTCAGGGAATACTGAAATCAGAGAGGACATACTATGGCAACCTCAAATGCAGTGCAAGGATGTAATGAAAAAAATTGATTTTTTTTGTTAATGGGCAACATGCCTTTCTAACTTCATTTTGCAAATCCTGCAATATGAAGACGTTCTACTTTTGCTCTGACTTGCTTTCGTCAGAGAGCTTCAGTAAGGACGGGTAGCTTTTAGAGAACCATTTCTAAGGATAATTTAATTCAAGAACGATAATAAAAGTGCAGAGGTGGAATACTGTCTGACTGACTTTAATGACGGCAGCTTTTTTATGCAATCAATCCATATGCACTTTGTGTTTAACCACCTATTATTAAGAAAAGGCTTGCCTTGAACTCTCCCAAGTACATTAATCGGATTATTTTTTAATCTTACCGCTGAACTTCATGAAACCTATTTAAATATTTCATAAGAAGTAATTTGAATGGGCATTTCCGAAGGTAAGGCCGCTGAGCAAAAAACGACAAGCTATCGATCGCGCGTTCAGACGGACGCATCGTGGTATCCACTTACCACAGCCACCCCTTTAATATGATGACAATCTGACAATGGAATATTAGAAAATTGTTAACGCACAGCATGCATTTCAACAACGTCCATTCCATCATTACAACAAACTTGCAAACATGCAATGCACACATGTATGTACGTATATGATTGTGTGAACATTGAAGGCACGGGTGTTTGGTGTGTGTCGCAAGAGTGGGGAAATCAATTTATATTTTTGCCTCAAATGATCGTTCAATCTGAACAGAATGTTCAAATAGGCCCAGCTCCGCAAATGTAACGAACTTCATTGCACACCCCCGCTTACACACACATCAGACACTGTTGACAAATTGGCTGACAGTGCGATTGCAACTTTAATAGATACACGGCAGACAGTGCGTCAATGAGTCACACTCAATGCCTCCCTGTGGATGTTTACGAAGCAGAAATTATTAATGAATTGAAGCTGCGATGCGACGCAAATGCTCACGTCTATCAGTATCTTTCGTGTTCGCGAAGATTTTCCATCTGGTGGATGTAGAGCAACGCGACAGCTTCGTCGTCTTCGTGTTGCGCTATTTACGGATCATTGCGTTGCCGATTAACGACAACTTAATACTGGATGAGCTCATCTAAGCATTTCTTCGCCTGTTGCATTGTGCGAATTACGCTTGGGCACAAAGGCGTATGGGACAGAGCGATTATCTGCACCGCCTGTCATCGAAACAATGCCAAGAGCAGACAATGAACTGGGAGTTTTGGTTTCTTATTCGTTTCACACAAAGATGATATGCACACAGCACACACTTTGCGGGTATTATTGTATTTGTGAAATTTTTAATTATAACTTCTTTCCCTTCAGCGACACACCGGGTGAAGTTGTTGATTCCATGACATAACAGCCCTCCATGAATGAAACGGTCGATCAGAGCTAAGGCAGTGCTGAATCTAGGCCAAGGATAACCTTCCGCAACGTTGCACACAGTTCACCATTTGGCATTTCACTGATTGCCTAGGTGGGCTGATTAATCAGAGAATCGGCATTTAGCTACAATTGAACGATGCTTAGGAGTAATTACAAACAGTTTGTCATTACGCCACGTTGCCTTTCAAAAACAAAAAAAGAGCTCCCTGCAGCGCGCTGTGTTGGCTTTGTCCACAAGACATAACTCTTAACTCTTAAGTAGTTTCGCTTAGCGTCAGCATTTCTAATTTGGCTTAGGATGATTTAATAGCCAATGCTTATCGGTGTCGCTTGCAAATTAGAGACCTTACCATTTGCCATTATGCATTTATTACACCGGCTTTTCAGTTGTCTGATGGAGTATGAGCTGAGATGACATTTTTCGTGCTTTGATAAATGTATCCCATGGATTCCGCTAAAGATGCAATAAGTTATGCTCGAAACGTCACTGTGTGCCGGAGTGTATCTTCGGATCGTGCATGGGTAGATTCAATAAATGGTGCCGCTCCTCATCGCTTCATTGTGAAAATGATGTATGCTGCTATGCGTTGTCCGGAGATAGGGGAATGACATATGTATCAATTCAATGGGGTGCTGATGGCTGAATGGGAGGGAAACGCGGATACATTCCACGCAATATGGTGGTTCTTGTGAAAATCTTGCACGTGCTGAGTGACCGCATAGCATAGTGCACTTTTCAACAAGCCGTCATAGAAAAGTTTCATCTTGCTTTTGGAATATTTACGGAAGGGATTCGCCCTGACCGTGTTTGTCGGATCGTATCTATGTGTTTCGGAAAAGTGGTGGAGTATCCATAAATAAAAGAGAATCATCTAATAGTGAAGGAACTGTGTTACATAAATGTGAAGTGCAATAGATTCTCAAAAAAGTTTCAAAGCGTGAACAAGGCAAATATGTACATTGTACACTATACCTATTTGAAATGTTGAATTAAAGTGTGCCGTATTCCCGTGAAAATTCAAATTGAAAGTCTGTCTGTGATTAAGCACAGTGGTTTTCTCGAGTGGTTTTTATTAGCCCCATAATGTATTACGCACAGCAGGAAATTAGCAGTGAATGAGAACGATGGAAGGGGCACCGGGGGATATTGGACTTCACACCTCGCTTGACAGTCGGGGGTCATGGCACTGTAGGGCATTTCGTATCGAAGTGTGCAAATACCAGATTTAATGACTAAATGGCATAGTGAAGGGTAGATGCTTACAGTCTAATCCCAAGAGTACTTGTGCGTATGCAAATTCGCACTGAGTATAAGTTGCATGACTCAATGAGAAATGCCTTCAATGTGGCCTTCGATATTTATCCTGCCTCGCTGCCCAGTTGCACCCTTTTTTTGCGTTTGTATGTTGGCATTGACTTGTCGATTTTACTGCAATATTTTTCCATTATGTACGTAGTATTTATAAATTTGATTACGGTCCAGGAGTCTTAGATATTTATTTATATGTATATATTTTGGTTGCAATACTGGACTCGCAAGATCGTTAGTTGTCATGCACGACAGCGTAAGTACATACTCTTTTACTGTGCATTAGTTTCTAGCAAGCAGGGATTTCACAATAGGTCATGAAGTATTTTCTGTTTCATACACACAATACCAAATTTCTAGTTTAACTACATTGTACGAAATAAATCGTATTCACTGGCATACGCATTTTTTCTCTGCACATGCTGCCTCTGTCAAATAAATATCATTGCATTATTTTTGTTGTATCTTACAGAAATGCCACGGCCGAGGCAACCAAAAGACGTCCCATCTAAGGCGTTCCTTATATGCATACTCTTCTTACAAATTAACCCTGCACATTTTTGTTGTTGCGAATTTTCGAAGATATTTAAATTAAGGTGGCATGTCCCTGAAATTCCTAACTGTGCACGTAGTATACGTGATGTCTTTAACACATTGGCAACAATTAATATTACTCATCATCAGTAGTTACGAAAAATATCAATTGCACATTTCTTTCAATATATACATGCATTTATGTTGACCGAGGTGCGGGTTTGCCCTCTTTTTTTTATTTTTAGCCTTCCGTGAATTGAATGATGACGGCCAATTCCGCTTTTCAATTCATACACAGACGAGACACTTTGATATATTTTGTGGGCACTCGAAATAGTTGGTCAAAACCGCAAACACTACATTTGTCGTATAAATGCCTGCAGCATTATATTCACTGTTCGCATGCAGTTTGTGAACTGAACGCAAACATAAACACAACGTTGCGCAATGAATTTGTTGTAGGTGGTAATCATATTCAATTGTTCAGAATGCGTTTTGAATAAAGTTAAAGGAAAACCACCGATGGCCGTCCTTCATGCACGCTCATCTAGAGATAATATGATGGAGAATATACAATCCTCAAAATACGCGTACGTCTATCTTGTGAAATAAATTCCCTTCATAAAGCAACGAATAAATAATGAAGACATATGTCAACGTGTCAGAAGTCTTGCAAGGAGTATATATGAGAGTTGTTGCAAATTCCAACAACTGTTAACAACTGAATTTGCAAAAATTTACCAATCAGGTACACTTGACAGTCAGAAAGTAAGAAGTATGCAATCGTTTGAAGTATACCTCTCAGAGGACGCGCAGAAAAATTCATATTCATTGCATTGTGATTTTATTTTCAACACTTGACATGCTCAGAATTTTCTATGCGAAAAAGAGGATGTGCTTATACACCAACGTCCAGTTTAAAAGTTACGTACGAACTTATGTATTCTGTGTAACTGCAAAGGGAAATTATTACGTTATTAAGAAGGAGAAAGAAAAAAAGAGAACAATGCTGTGTGTATCGTTCTGGTCCATGTGCCCGTTACCAATTTACGTAAGTATATAACGAACATTTTTCACAAACTTCTGAAAAGCGACAAAACTTGTCATAGTTGTTATCGATATGTTGGTTTACGTCTAGCCCTCATGAAAGCATAGTGGATCTCCGTTACCAAAAGCTACCGGTTACCGAACTCAGCAAAAACTATGAAATGTGGCCATGTATAAAACTAGATTGATTGATTTTGTCTACAACAGTTCACATCAAATGGTCAAACATTAGACAAGAATACGGTAACGTCACGATTTTCAGGCTCAATTTTTAGAGCGAACTAGTCCATATAAATACGTAAATACGCCTATTTTTGAACTCTCCCTTTAGCATAATTCAACCTATATATTCAATTTGAATTTGCACCAAGGACTCTTAAATTTTATTTTTGCGTTACTGTTTCGATGAAGTTGAGTTAGAGAGAAGAAGAAGCTTTGCTTTCGTTTTATGAACTTTGCAACCGATTCTCTCAGAAATATATATTTTATGAATGCTGGCAAGTTTTCAGTTAATTTATAGTTACATTTTGTGCAGCTCTTAGATCCACCGTTCTCTCGGTGGATATTTTTTCAAGTTTCGTTAAAATTTGGTCAGATTCTATTTCTGATCATTTTCCACCACCAATGAACGTTTCTATAATTTTGTAAGCCAATAGACGACTTACAGTGCGTAAGAATCAGCGATAATTATTTCCTACACTTTACGTAATAAGACCTTAAGTCAGACAAAAAAAAGACGTTTGGATTGGTAACACAGCCTTAAGTTTACTAAATGCTTTGTAACCAGTTTTTGACTTAAGACCTCATTAGCTAACGTCAACAATTTGACAGTAACTTCTGTATCAGTTACTGAACAAAATTATTCAAAAGCTTTACAATTAAGGCGTTTTCTCAATCAGTTGTCGCAGAGTGTATGTGTCTACAAACAAACCATTCCAATATAATAAATTCTTGTATTAATCGTAAGTAAAATCTTTTTATTCCAACTCTAATTTACCAAATAGCACAGTCGCTGAACCAAAGGGTTAAAAAATAATCATTCGGCATCTCTCACAAGCTCCATAGCGCAATAGAGTATACATATTTAACACTCGTTATCAGTGTAATATTGAAAGAAAAACGAACAAAAATCGAAAAATTATGCAACTGCCGAAAGCATAGACAAATTTGAATGACCAAGCGCTCCATTAACCCCACGTCCAATCATTAGCCTCAAATACTTCGCACCACAACGGTAAGGCTACAGATTTGAGGAATGACATCACAGTTGTGTGTGGTTGTCGCGCGAAAGTATCGCCATTGCCAGCCTTCTAAAGTGGTACTTGTCTGTTCAACACAAATATTCACCATCGCAGATAAAGTTATACACAACTGGACCCGACAGATAGGTGAGCGGCGCACACATTGAAGGAAAACGATTGGTTAACAAGTGGTGAAGCTACAATTAGCATGGAACCATTCAATAGGCAAACAGTCTGATTAGCGTGCTTCGCAACACAATTAAACACTCCACGCATTTAAGTACTTTGTAAACAAATCGTCAAAAATGAATTAAGAATAGCGATTTAGATGAATTATGTGCGTATATCTTTAATTTTTAGTCTTCTCTCTTGGTAGATACAGCATCAGCATCTTCGTGGCAGGAAGTGACGGTAGCCATTTGCACACTAGTGCCACTTGCTGCTTTGTCGTTTCATGCTCTTTGATGTATATCCGGCATAATTATGTCCGCCACCGATACGTAAAATAAATATCCTGAGCACTGTGCAGCTGGGCAGCTGGATGAATCCCCAATTGTGATTGCGGTTCGATAAAATAATGCCACATGATGGATGCTGCTGAAATACATTGGTCGACGTTTATCTACAACATCAACACGCGAACAGAAGAAATTAAAACCATTTGAGATGGGAACCCCTTTGATTGACTGAAGGACGGTTGGTGGTGTGGATTTTCAATTTCCCCACGTACGCCACATCCACCATTCGGTCGCAACAAATCTGACCGATCTGACCTGTCCATCTCTCCATCAAGTTAAATGCACTTGATCATCATCAATCAAAGTTTTTCTTCTCAATTCTACTGAAAGCCAGCTGGCGTCTGGTGCAGTTCAACATTCTCAACAGAACGGTCGCCGGTTACTGTTTGGATTGATTTTATTACATAATTAGTAGGTAAAGTACATACAAATATCGCCATTGCCATTAACCTTAGGAAAATGTTAATGTACGGTCTAATTGGGCAATTTTAAATTCAAAGTTGTTCATGAGTCAATAAAACAGGAGTTGATGGACAACATGTACCAGTGGCAGTCGGAGCCGCGGTACAGCACCTAATGAATACTAAAGCAAACACCTCTGGCACCGAAGGAATTTCCCAGTCCAGGGTTCGGTGCTTTATGTGTTATGCCGGGCGACACCGAGCATGGCCTGTGTCAGTTTCGATATTTCATTGCTATAGTGGATGTGGTTATATCTATGCGCTGTTCTACGTCTATGAGGTGTTTTTCAATCAATTACGCATTCTGATACGTTGTGAATGCGTCAAAATGTTTGTCATGTTGTCGTTTGGAAAAGAACAGACGGGGCTTGTTTGCCATCTGTAACTACAGTCATAGGCATTTGTGGTAGAGTAGATGCACATATGCAAGGTGCTGTTGCGGTTAACTGCAGTGCTTATGAATTCAGACCTTATGTATAAATTATGAACTGTGTGAATATGACAATTGTTGGACTGTTCTGAATATCAACTTCTGAACTGCATGTCCATGGTTCCCACAGGCTTTTATATTCGCACATGATTTATCGTATAGAAGTCAGACGCATACAAAACACACAATTTAATTCAATTTGGATATTGGAAATCTTGTCATTTTAAAATTTTTATTCCTCTGCAAACTATTATTTGATTTTCAATAGTTTGTGAGATTATGAGATTTGGATTTATCAATTTTGACTGAAGCTGGACGACCTTTAAGATTTACTTTTTTAAGAGTTTATTGTTATTATTACTTTTAAATGAAAGTGGTAACTTTATTGCTGTCATTAATTTCAATTCTCGACTTTGCAAGAGTGCAACTTGCCGCAAACTTACCAATTGTGAACTTTAATTTATAATTTGAATATATCCAAAAGTATAGCCACCTAGAACTAACATTCGTGACTGAATGTAGATGTCCTTCATTAGGTACACCATAAATATTTTGGTTTTTCACATGACGAAAAAAATGTTTTGTCTACCATTAAGACTCACATTAAAACTTATAATAAATTTATATGATTAAATATGAATGACGAAATATTTAACACACGGAATAACGGCCCAACACAAGGTCGAATTAGTATAATTAGGTCGCCTCCGACACATTTTTGGTTTTCATATATTAAGTTCACGGCTTTGATAGACAAGTCATGGCTCGTTGGCCATGCAGCCACAGAAATTCGGTTCAAATCACAAGTGAATTTCATTTAAATCAGACCGAGAGTAATGCCCATGGTATACCTGTTATGCAGCACGCATCCAACAATGTTCCACTACAACGTATAAATAAAAACGAACAAAGGTACACAATGCATTTGTTAGCGACCAACCGGAATTATTGCGCGTTGGACGGAAATAGAATAGACTATACAATTTATGGGCGCAAATGAAATGAAATCGTAGAAATGAACAAGCAAGTAAGATCACAAATCACTTTGATGACGCAAAAATGTAAATTTCATTGCAGAATAGATTATTGCATGTGGAATGAATTAGACTAAATGGCGACCTATTTTAGAAATTGATACAAATGTACTTATGATTCCACTAAAGTGCATATGATGAAGTCGCACCATAAGTCATAGAAAACGTTTGCATCACAGTGTGATATTTGAATTTTTTTGCATATGATGAAGTCGCACCATAAGTCATAGAAAACGTTTGCATCACAATGTGATATTTGAATTTTTTAAAAATGTATCTACCAAGTTTCATGCAAATACGAACACCTGATTAGAAGCTGTGCTTTACAAACGTACACCTGATGAAACTGTCGAATCCTGAGTCCCTTTAGTTTAAAAATTAATGTAGTGCTATTCGACACTTTGGCATTATTTCAAGTATATTAATTGAAATGTTTAATTATTTGACAAAGAAAATGAAAACCTGACGATTAAAAAAAGGGTATTATAAAATCAAATATAGCGTGTTGGATGCATTTATCACATGAAATGTTTAGTGGACACAACGACGATGCGCATCACATGTCATTTAATCACATGTCTCCCAAAAAGGGATCATTGAACTTGAAATTACTACAAAAAAGAATTTATAAAAACTCAATTGGTTTTTCAGACCGTTGTATGCATTAATTTACTCAGGTAAGAATTTGATTGATGATCATGAAGGAACTGTCTTTTACTTGTCGGTTGTCCAATGATTAAGTAATTATAGAGTTATTGTGAAGAGGATCGCTCTTATCGATCGTACACCAGTGTTGATTTTGAGATGAGTGAGCAAGTGCTACACAATTTCCCGGTGACTTTCTCTGATTGTACCTATAGATATGCGATGAATTCCTAATCAATTGGACTTGCCGTCAGTTTGCGTTTACATGAAACGTTGGTATCTCACGAGTAATATTGCTCTGTTAGGTACTGGTTTCCGATTTCTCTGTGAGTAGCACTGCAAACTCGCAGCAAATCGTTGAAATTGTATGTCCTCATAAGGTATGAGGGAACTTTCTCAAGTATTAATATTCTTCTCTTATTTGAAGCACTGCCATGTCTGTTTGGTTTGAACAATCCTTTCACCGAAAGGCTAAGCTTGCTCGTCGGGTTGAATGATTTACAGAGTACCAAAATTTACACACCTAATTGACGGTACACTAAAGTTTGTCTCTCGAACAATTGAAAGCAAAAACTTCAAACTTTTACTTGTGGACGGAAATCTTGCCATTTAAGCAACATTTTAAAATCGTTGTGCATTCAAATAAGATCATGAAAGCAGAGGAAAATTAAATCTCTTCAGAAATATATAGCGCTTGCTTCGTTCTGGTGACTCAATAGCAAATTGCAACGAGCAGGAATTATGCATTTCAATTCGTTTTTACTGCCTTGCAAGTGACTGCATTCTATGAGGCCATTCCTGCCATGAACAATTCGCTTGTGCCACTATCGCAGCGGGAGCAGTAGCACTCGTTGAATTTTAAATTGACAAGAACGTATTTTCGGTGGTTGCTCTGAAGACAATCGGAGTTCGCTCATCTCGAAGTTAATCAAAATCATTTCCATCACTATATGCTTGAACGTATCTCTACAATAGCGTTGTTGACGTCGCTCAGAAAGCACTTGTGCAAATTATTTATGCAGACGGTTGCATACGCGATGAGTTCGATGATGTTTATTTCCATAATACATGCCCAGAAACCGATGCAGTTTAACTGACTCATTCTATAAACTATGCTCAGTGCTACTGCATGCCTGACACAATCCCTCTATCGTGTATGTTTGCTTAACGGCATGTAAAGTGTTCCGGATTCCAAGCAGTTGGTCACACACCATTCATTTTATTGATTTCTAATTGTGGCTAATTGTATCTGGGAGAATCCAAAGACTTACAAGAACGCACTAGCCGAACCAATAAATTTTCAAAGAAAACCATTCTGTATGCAAATGCATGTATCTGCGGCCACATCAATTGTTGTGGTTACCTATTACAGCGATACAGCGATCTCCACTCAAATATAAATGTGCCCACAGATTACTCGTATATTTCCCCTTCAATCACATAGAGCAGATACAGGATAGGCAGAATTGGAATTCTCAATTAAGCTCCGGTAATCGTTAAAAAGGAAGTCAACCGTTCAGCTATTTTGCGTATTGGAATGGCTGTGGAGGGTCATTAACTATTGAGATCTGCGCGACAGCAAATAGTCATTATCACATAATTTTTACTTTTAACTTGCGTTTATTTAGGTTCATACTTAAAAATGACTGGATTCAATTACAATTTATATCCATTTGATAATACCCAGAAATCGTTGGAAATTTCATTACCATAGGGAAATTTTGTAAAATGTTTGTTTGCCCTAACATCTCTTACAACCGACCACCATATTGACCTATAAATGGGATTATGTTTCCCATTCAAAGTGCTGACAGCAACACCACACAATAGATCACTGTCCCCGCCGCCATACTTCGGCTATGCGGCCTTATTGATTTATTGCTTCACATAGCCAGTTGGTGGATTAAAAAGTACATATGCAGCGCTTCAAGAAACTGCCGTTGGTATGACTAATTTTCAAATGTAAACACTGAACGTTTAGTTTAGAGTAGAGTTTCAATCAGAACTCAAGTAATATTGAGATAGTATCTACATATGTATCTTGCCCTTCACATTTTTCTGACATAGTTTTTGTTATCATTTTTTTCGGACCAAACGGACCAATTGAGCAAGTCAATATCAGAATTTACATGATCTGGGCGTATTTTTCATTAATTGAAACTACCGTTTTGCCTTGATACCAGTGACGTGTGGTTCCAGCAAGGCACCACGATTTCTTTAAATTCAAAGTTATGTTATGTCTCTATCGTAGCCTACTTTACAATCATTTTTTGTATACAGTTTTCCTCAAGCGCAAGACTAATTTGTACACTTTACTTAATATTTCAGTCACAAAAATTTCGTTATTTGCAGAACAATTCCTTCTCACTCCAAACTTTAGATTCAATGCAGTTGAATTCTTCTCATTATATTTTATTCCAAACGCATTAGCTACCATTCCCGTAAATTGTTCAAACCGATGCATCGGTTGACCCAGAATAAGAAAAAAAAGATAAATCAAAGACAAATGCACCCAGAAATACGTCTCAGGCGAACTACTCCAAGCACTTGCACTATAAAAGACATCATATAGCACTATATTTTTAAAAGAACTCCCCCGCGAAACATGTACACATACTTATAATATTAATGACATAGCTTCCCCCACCTGTCTCATACTGTAGACTTGACGCTAGCACGACTGCATTGAAAGCAGTCATGAGTGCTGAGGTTGAATACGATTATTGATGAAGTTGCCTTTGCACTGTAATGGATTGGCTTTGTCTAATCCTATTTCTAGCGGGTCTACGTGTCTTCAGATATTGAGTACAACTTAATCAGTGTCTGCCGGTTGTGCAAACGTGTGACTGTGCCGCACTTATTGGAAATTCAAAATTACGTTAGCCCACTGAATACATATCGACGATTCATTTATAAAAATACATTCTATGGTTGCACGCTGGATGATGTAACTAGGAAATGAATCAGGTATACAAATTGACGTTCATCACTACTGAAGAGGATGTCAAATTTTCATGGAACTATGTCAGTGAGTTCTTTTAAACATCATTTTCGTCGAAAGAATTCAAAAGTTTCCGTGTGGTGTTAAGCATTTCTAAAAAGTGGACTTTAGCTTCAAGATATCAGTAGAAACACTTCTCCTTAAGTACATCATTTGTTTTACCGGCTGTGTGCCCCTGATGCCATTTTGTTGTTAATAAAAAAATTATTGGTGAATGAATACAGTTATGTCCCCTTCTTCATGAGATCAGCGTTTCAAGTGATCAAGACTCATCATTATCACCATCATTTTGGTCTGCATGATCCGCCATCGACTCTAACTCATAAAGATGTATGCGCAGATGGAACCAAGCTAGCTTTTGCACTTGGCCCAACCACCTCATTCTGGGTCTGGCACGTCTCGGAAAACGTGATGATGTGGATCTTCGTGCCACGTGTCCAAACAATTACATATAGTATAACACTTTTCGTTCGAGAAGTAACTGCTGGACATTACGTGCTGCCGTGTTTCTCACCCTATAATTCCTAAAACAGCCCGAAACAAACTCATCTCGGCAGCTTGTACTCGCGATCTTTTTCTTTCGATCAATTACGCAAATGTCATGACCATAGGTTAGAGTGAGAGAGAACAAATAAAAAGTTGAAAAACGCTAGCTTAGTTTTGACACCAACCCTTTCTGATAAGGACTTCATTAATTTATTTCATCTTTTAAGGGTAAGGCCCCCTAACGAAGTGGGTAGGTGCGTCAACTACTACATTGAAGGTACTGATAATATTGATAATAGTAGTCTAGTAAATATTTCTCACTCATATATTGCGGTTCGGAGTCAGCATTAAACTGTAAGAACCGCACGTACGTTAACAACAGCAGGTAGTGAGACTCTCGTATTAAATCGCCTAAACGGTGTGGCTTCGAATCGACTGAGTAGGCTCAATTTAAAGTGGATGATTCAATATCTACAAACCCAAAAAATGAATGAGCATTCAACAAAAAATTTCGAAGAATGTCAAAAACTGGAATCTTTGGAATGTTTCATTCACCAGTCAATTACATTCAATTTGTAACTTCTTAAAAAACGAGTTGAAGAGAATCTAATTATACCCAATCAATCTTATTCCAGGTCACCTTCAGTATAACGGTATAGCAGTGCGGCTAGTTCAAACTTTCACAGTCACCAGTTGATACTAACTTCATTAAAAAAAAGGCTGCACCAAACTCATCTCAGTTATGCTCATTGATAAAAAAGAATTCATTACGATCAATTACACTAATTTGTGCTACCCGTGGTTATTTATATACATACATGTTCTTAGTGGCCTACTAACCGACGAAATTCGAAAGCAGTGAATGTGCGATATTTATCACATTGTAACGAAGGGGGTACGTTCCGTTTTAACTCAATAAGGAGACACCCGAAAAAAATGCGGAATCACGCAGGAATACTAATTACTCGTGCATCAAAGCTCAAATTCTGTGTTCAATTGAATTGTTTTCACTTGGAAAATTCAAGTGCTAATTGGTAACATTGTTCCGCCACCGTCACCGCCTCCACCACCAACACGGCCTTTTGCCACTCAAACGTAAAGTGAAAAATGAAAACGTAAATAACCAGATACCGCTGCCTGCTACTGTGCCATTGTGGAGGAGCTTAGGTCACACTCTGGCTCTTGCTATGTGCCTGCAGTTAGTTATGCTTTTTTTGCTGTTTGCTTGTTTGTTATTGTAGGAGAAGTTTCTGCATAGTTGCAATTTCGGAATGACATAGTCGGCTGGCGAAATATTCAGCAATAAATTAGACAAAAAAGGTTACAGAGGCCATGGTTACCGCAGTTCAGACAGAGTACAGACTCTATTGAACGAAAACACCAGTACAGAAATAGTTTTGAGCGTATGGTATTTCGTGCGGTGGCGTTCACGTTGACTGGAGGAGAACTGAACTGTGTAACTTGTGTAACGCCTTTGCAAAAGCAAATAATGAACTTTTCGTAGAATAATTTGTTGAGGATTTGAAGCTTGACATCACTTCGATGGGTTGTTCATATATTAAGTCCTGTTAGAAAACGTATACTCCATTGGCACAAATACTTCTGGATACGGTTTTAGTTTTTCCTTCTGAACAACGCTATCCTTGATGAATTAAATCGAGGATTTGGAGATTCGGGGGGAAAAACGGGACAGGTTGAATTAAAAAGGCCCAGAGATAAAAAGACTACAAGACTGCTAAACAGTAAATAGAGAGCTTTTTTATGCAATCTTTGCTCCATTGTTTGCAATCCTTGATATGAATAACATTTCAATCATCATCTCTCTATATATATACGGTGCTCCGCAAAAGTTTGCGTACAAGGATGCAATTTGGGAAAAAAATGGCTGTCATTCACCTAATATAAGCTAAAAATATTTTTGAAAGGTTAATTCCAATTAAACAACGTCTCAGGTTTCAGTTTTCAACAAAATAAATTAAAAATTGTTATTTATTTAAAAAAAAACAATAACACAAACTAAAAAAGATTTTCCGAAATTCACTCCACAAAAGTTTGCGTATAGCTGGTAATATTGTTACTTTAAACACTGTATATGCAACGGTAATTGTTTCTTGACAGAGCGTGCTTGTTGATTTGTGTATTGGCGTTGTTGACGCGAGAAAAAGTTATTGTTTTTTTAGATTTTTAAAAAAAAAGACGGTAAAAATGTCTAAAAAAAGTTAAGTGTTAGTGAGCGGCAGTTTATTATAAAGTTGTACGTGGAAACAAGAATGTCCTATACGGAAATATCAAAGGAAACATCAAGAAGCCGGTCAACAATTCAGAGAACAATTGATCGCTTTAGATACGACGGACGGGTCGAATCAAAGCTAAGATCAGGCCGTCCATCGAAGCTCACCGAAAGAGATAAACGTGTTATAAAGCGTATGGTGGACCAAGAACCATTCATAACTGCAAATTAAGTGAGTGCTTATAACACGTTTATCTCTTTCGGTGAGCTTCGATGTGCGGCCTGATTTTAGCTGCAGTACATCCATGAAAGAATATAAAGACAACAATTTTTTTTATGTTTATGGATATGAGTTAAAGTTTATCGTTGAATAAATAATAATAGCTTGTCTTCCTTGAGCAAAGAACTTAAAGACCACTTACAGCAACCAAAAAGACACGAATGCGTACTCTTGAATCTGCTCAACACGTAAATAGTAGCTTCTGAAAATGAGACGGAGATCAAATATCACTTCATTCGCTCTAATGAGCAATGCACTTAATGTACGCCATTGAACTCAACCTCAAAGTTGAAAGTGGCAAATATTTGCTCACCACACTGCAAATTGTTCTGATCCACAATGATCGTTAGGTTATCTCACGAGCGAGCACAATATCGCGTTCGCCATTAGCTATCGCAATTGAATATAGTTTCAGACAATGACACCGAAACCTTCCAGCGACCAGATGAAAGTGAAATTGTAAGTATTTTTAGCTCTTGTACCGGTCCAGTCGAATCACAACAAATAAACAAACTTTTGTTTTGTTACTGTGAGTGCACTGATTGCACTTGTGTGCATATCTAGCATAGAAATGCATGTACGCGTACATGCGTACATAATCCGATTTCTCATCTCATCTCCGCATTATTGTTGCAGCCTAATAATGCAACTAAGTGTAGAAAAGAGAAAAACATTTTGATTTTTCTTCTTCGAACGCAAAGGTAATGTTATAGCTTTTCACTCCCTTCGAAAGTAAACACGGATACGTACATACGTACGCGTGCTTCTTAAACAAACAAAAAATAAATCTTCCTTATAAATAGAACGCAATTCTAATCACCAAAGCTGATTTCAAAAAATTGTTTCGACTTTTACATAAGTGGATTACCCACATCATACAATTAGGAGTGCGACCAGAAATTCAATGGAAAGTTTTGCAGCCTGTCGACTATCTGGGTGTCTGGCAGTTTGTCAATCGGTTTCTGATCAACCATCGTCACTGTCAAATACAATAAAGGAAATCAAATTCAACAGCACTTCACTCCTTCACTCCGTCAATGTTGAAACGTTATTGATGGGCGCCTTTTTGACATTTCTTTTACATGTTCATCCGAGGAAAGATCAAATGACCAGCATAATTAATTCGGTATGTCTGTGAAACAGAACGCTCATTTAACCTTTCCTCTTGTGAGAACGAGTGTCATCGCACGTTGCGTTCAGAAGCAGCTTTCCAGCTTGCTCGGGCAATTTGGGACGGGCCCTTTAAATAAATTTTTCGGTTTCGGTGTTCTATAGTGTGAAGAGCGGGTGGTCGTAAATTAAACGATTCGAACGCATGCATTCGAATAGTTGGCCAGCACTGCAGGGACGCGTAAACAGAAGCATCACCTAGCGTTTATTGAATCATTAAAACGAATTTGTGCATTTACGAGTATACAGCGAGAATACTAATATACACGGGCATTCATATACGGAAAGGTCTTGGACTTGTAATGGATTATGTATGCTAATGTGGGTACCTAGTGCATATGCCGTTTGGCCTCTTGACAGATTGGGCCTGGGCGTTGGGCGGCATCGCAGGGTGACAACGACATCGCATAACAGTTGTCACCATTAAGGTATTTTAATCATATCACGACTATCAATTGGAATGTTCACACTTACAGTCCGGAGGGTCTGTCATTCATGCTTTCTCCTTTGAGGAATATATTCAGCTGGCGGTAGTTAATTTATTGGGATTTTATGATAATGTCTATAGTTGGTGATCGAATTGATTTATACATGGGAATAATCCGTTATGTGGAGGAAGTGAAAGTCATAAAAGGTGCTCAAAACTGGACATACTTCTCGTGAAGTGTGATGAATAGTTGTTTACATTTTTTTCATTTGATGGATGTCATCATGCATTCATCTCAGCACGTTAATCCATCGTGTCTTCAAGATCGTAATATTTTTCAGATAGGCATGATCCAGGGCTTAGAAACGAATTGTTTGAAAGTTAGTTAGCATAATTCCTAGGTGATCTATCATCGTCAGTATGCGTCAAGAACTCTACACCAGTTTACGGGACGGCATCAAATAAACTCATACCAAAAAGGATGAGTGTTGTTCGGAGAGCTTCAATTCAATATTTAGTCAAAGGTTTCAATGCGACACTGATAATATTAGTATATTATTTTAACATTATATTAACATTTGCATGTTTGATTTTGTGGGATCTGAAATTTGTGTAGGCTTATGTAACAACAGGACTTGATAAATATACGATTTCCCAAAAGCCTGGCAAATATAGTTTTTATAAACGTATCATTTTTTAATATGATAGAAATGTGAGTTTGAAGTATAACCAACTGAAAACATTTCCAAACGATGTGCTATCAAATTTCGCTGAAGGAAAAACATTATTTCTTAAGGGTTAAGATATTTGACAACAAATATAATATAATATAAATTCAAAATAACTGAATTATTTTCTATGAATGGTATGACTCTGTGCTCTTACTACTATGACTGCCACAACAGCTAAGTGAAGTGTTTGCTGGTCTTTAAAATTAGAGTAGTAATTTCATACCCATGCGTTCAAAATGTATTGGCCATAACCACTTTAGGTATTTTTAATCCCTCGAATTTTAAGCTGAAATACGTTGAGGGAACACACACACTTTGTAGCTTCCATTCAAGCCACTTAAATTACCATAAAAAGCAAAACAGGAAGCACAGACCCATTGCGGAGGTTATAGATTTCACCACGTGGTTGCAACCGGAAATAAAAAAAATATATATCTTTCAGTTGTTTGCTCTCACATGATTTATTGATAACATTGGCTTTATTTTTAAATTGTTGTGCTAACAAAGTGAAAATTAAGTGGATGTTGTTGAAAGTACATTTGTTTCTGCTTTCTATTGCAACTTCTATAATTAACATCAGTGCGATAACATGCTCGGCACGAGGAATCGCATGTGATCGTATGCAAGTTAAACTATGTGTTAGTGGAGATGATTGCATCTACTCAAACAAATGAAATCATAACCTTTACCAATGCTTGAGGTTATTGTTGCCCAATTCTTTTAAAGAAAAATATCCTATGAACCTGCAGATGCGATATACAATACGTGGCTCAAAAATATTTTTACAAGTCTCATATTTGGTGACAAATCCATGCTGGATAGTCTGGTAATCTAGATGGCAATTTTGTATTTCTTCAACCTCGTCCCTATGAGCTGTTTTCTAGAGAAGGAGAAAATTCTACTTAAGCTTCAGCTTTGACAGAATGTCCGAAGAGACAAGAAGTATCTTGTAATAAAAAGCATTTTGGTAACTATGTCAACAATTGTAGATGAGACATTAGAACCGACATTCATCGAACTATATTTATTCGATTTCCCTTTTTCAACAACTGACTTCGGTCAGCAAGAAACTATGCAGCTGTGTAACAACGAATATACATATATATAGATATACATTCAATGCCAACAAATAAATCAGGTCGTTTGCAGACATAATTAGGGCTCACATATTCTGTTACCGGATGACAATACATTACCGACATCGACGAAATGGCAGAGCGGATGCCATTCATCAACCGAGTTTTAAAACGGAAACTGGGAACAAAACTTTTCACATTATCGAACAGGAACCGGTGGATGCACAGACACTGCACAGTTCCCGGCTGTAAACATACATTCACCATTCCTCTCTATCCGCACTTCCAGCTTCCGCAAAATTAAAAAAACTGAAAAAAATAATTGGTGAAAGGTAAATACTAGTATACTCTTCTTTCATCGCATGAATTTAGGTCAAGCTGAGAAAAAAAACTCATCTGTGCTAATCTACATTGGCTGGGTGGAGTGTTTCTGTTGGGCACCACCCAACAAATACTTTTTTAATCTCTGTACATTGCAAATACCATCTGCAAGGAAAATTTGGTCATATCGCTCATGAATTGAGACGGCGGGCGGGGATAAAAAGAGAAAGGCGATGGCATTCTAAGAATAGTTTGCTTAAATAACTTCTTTTAAATTTGCATACATGGAAATTTCATTTGAAGGGGATCCTGCAAGCGATGTTGAAGCCAGTGGAGCTAGGTATGTGATGATGAAAAGAAAGTGATACTCGTACAAAATGAAGGCTACTGCAAACTTAGCTAGAGGCATGTGTACGCCTAAACCGGAAGGTAAACACAGACAACCTGTGTTCCTATTGTGCACAGTGCCTTAAATGTTTCTGCGAACACTAGTGGACGCGTTTCGCTTTCTTCTTTGTGAAAAATTCGCTGTAACATAAGTTCTTTTATTTTATTCATGTCGTCGGTCTTCGAAGTGATTGCACAAAAGCATTTTTACGACTAGGGGATATGGTTGCAAAGTAAGCGCTTTATTTTGTCAAAACAGGCGACGGGGTTAAATCCTTTGCATGGTATACCAGCATAAACAGGTGGTAATCGTGCCGTATTGTACTTGAATCCTTATGTAGATTCCTTAAGGTGTAAGTATACACCAGTCTCTCCGTTATATTCCAACGAAGATAACCCAAACACCACAGAAAGGGACTCTTCGTTTTTATGGCCTGGTCTCTCCTGCTGTGCGGATCCATGTCCGCATACATACATTCGTATATGCATGTGGAACAGATTTATAGCATGGCACGGAAGCTTTTACAACACTTTGGCTGATTGTAATGTGTAGGGAGCTGTCACTGCCACTGCGTCTAAATGATTCTGGATTCGTTCATGGATACATTTTGGTTATAGTTCGTTTTTACTTATATTCATTTGCATTCAAGATAATAGTTGCCAGAGTTATATTACTACGCCAGTTAACGTTATGTTATTTTGTTTAATTTGATGTGTTTCACATTTTCGACTATTTCACGTATTCGACTGCATACAATAAGCCATTGCATCGCCTTGAAAATTCTACTGAGAATACATGCTTGTATTAATGTTTGTTATGTGTACTTTGCGTATGGGTAGAGCTTCTATTGAGTTTAGATTCCAAATTTAACTCTTACAAGTCTTTATTGTGGAGCGAGAAACGGAAATCGAGAATCATGTAAGAATATCCTGTGGCAATTTACTTTCAGTGGGTGGCCCGTGGCGTTGTAGGTATGTGCGTCGACCGCAACCTCGACGTCCTAGGTTCGACTCCTGCTCTGTGCGACGAAAACAATTTTCACGACCCCTTTCGAGTCACTGACAATGCTCAAAGAGTATTTCCTGTCTAGAAAAAGCTTCTCAAGCAAAACCGTTCGGATTCGGCATTAAACTGTAGGTCCCTGCCACTCGTAAGAGAACAATAGCACGCACAACACGGGTGGTTGCTGAGAAGCTAGGCCCTGGCCCCATACGGGCTGTAACGCCATCCATATTATTATATATTATAATTTACTTTCAGCAAAATTCATAAACCAAACGTCAGATCTGGACACAAAAACCTATTTTATGATTAAGAGAATCCAAGAGATTAAAAAAAGGGGAATACGCACACATTAAGAAAATGTGGTCAAGGTTAATCATTAACGTAGTGATCAATGCTGGTACAAGAACGCATTAGAAAATACATAGTGCGAAATAAAATACTTTACATGTTTGTTGAATGTTCGTTCAATCTTAAGTAACAATTATACACTTTGCGAATTGCCAGTGACTTGAAAAACATAGTGCTTTCAAATGGATGTAAGTGTTTAAAGTCAGGGAGGGATCAAGGATTCTGAGACCTTGAGGGCACGGCAGTGCGATTCCACATAATTGCCTATACATACTCTTCTTGGTGAGAGAACAATTGTGTTCAGAGTACCTCTTTTTTTGGCATATGCATGGCCCGAGCGCTACCGTCGAAGGTGGAACTGGGTGTAGCTTCTACAGCAATAACTACTACTGTTCCATTACAGTTTTAAGCTGCTCCACATGAATAAGTTTGAGAAGCATCTTCTAAATAGGAATATTTTTTGAGTAATGTCTGTGACTGGAAAGAGATGGACCAGTGAATTATGAAATTGGTCTGTTCTTAGATTGAATGTGGCACCCCGTAGTTAGCTTTAAGCACAGACCAACTACACAACGGCAGTGCCCACAAGCGATATTAATTTTAATCTATAAACGACACTGCTATCACTATCGAGTGACAGCGGCCACATACGACAACTTTATCGTATCTAATGAAAACTAAAAAATTACATATCCAATTTAAAAAAAGGAGAATTTAGAAGAACAAAGGAAATTTACAAAACATGTGTTATAAAATTAATGTATATATACCATGATTTTTGTTTTTTTTTTTTTTGTTATTTCAAATTGACGTTAAGCTGGTGCTGGTGCTCTTTGTTTCTTATTAACATATATAAATACATATGTATGAATTTAATGACTGACACAGTGACCAATGATCTTTTCAATTAAACCAAGTGGACAACGAAGTAGGTGAACTAGTACACAATTATACCAATTTTGAATTTTACCTAAGAGTTAGATGGGCGGAAACTATTATTACCATGATTATATGCAGTCCAATGCAACGAGACTCTCAAATACCAGGCGTATAATTAAAACTAAAAGCACAAACATTGTATTTCATACACACGGAACTAAAACGCAAAAGACATTCTTATAAAAGTTTTCAGTTCCATTCCAATCAAAATTTCTTCAAATGATTTGTTCAGTGTTGATTTTTTTTGTGTCATTTAAGTAGTTCCAGTGAGCCAGTCGCACGAGCGGAATTATGATGATCCATCTCTCAAATGCAGACAACGCATACTAAAGTAACTTTATTGCGTTCGGCATGCAATAGACAAAACTAAGACGGATTTTGTAGAATGCGTTTAAAAGTACCACTGTGGGCGATAAACAATCAATCGTAAAGCCTTTGTCTCAAATTTTGGGTCAAAATCGTGAAGTTACAAAACAAAGCATTAGTCAATATAATTCTGAATAGTTTCTTGTTCCCCTTTCGTTTTTTGTTTTTGTTTTTATTGTGAAACAAATAAAACAATGCCTTCATTCCTCCCCTTAAGTGATTTCAAGTAAAAAGTTCAATTTGCATAGGCGAGTGTAACGGCATTCGAATGAAATTAAATTTATGTATATGTATATAGTTCCAAATGTGTTCATTTAAATGGATGTAATTATCAATGCTATAAATCCTTTTACACTTTTGGCAGTTAAGCTTACATTCTCACACTGATAATGGTACATAGATGATGAGTAAGCACCCACCTCCGAATAGATTATATAAATTGACAACACCAGTGCTTTCTCACAAGACATAATATGTGCACACACCCATATCATCGACTTGTTCGTGAGTTATTCTTAGTCTTTCTGTCTTCATTACGGAGAGTAATTTCTGAGAGTCTAGGGGTTACTAAGCAATTGACCTTTTGCGGGTATTCACACTTTCTAGCGCCTATTGAATGGACATATTTTTCAAATTGGATCCAAACAGATTAGCTAAAGGCATGTGACAAATTTTATTGAATTTCCGATAATAATTACACAGGATTGCTTTTCATTTCCGTTTTTCTTTTCGTGTCTCTGGGGAATAAGGTGCTCATAAATTCTTATGTAAAAATATGCTTATAGGGATTGCTGCAATTTTCTGCTGTTCCTATAAAGTTGTTGATATATATATGTTTTTTCTCGGTTGATTAGTATGGAGCGTCATTTTGAAAACTTGTATTTGAAGTGGGAGTTTATAGTTTAGTATGTTCAGATGTTGAAATTCATAGGAATCATTTGGAAAAAAAAAATATTCTTCCAAAATTTGCTTGTTATTAATTAAGCTCATGTGGTGGCCCGTGGCGTTGTGGGTATGTGCGTCGACCACAACCTCGACGTCGTAGGTTCGATTCCAGCTCTGAGCGACAGAAATAACTTTCACGACCCCACCTCTTTTGAGTCACTGACAATGCTCAAAGAGTATTTCCTGTCTAGAAAAAGCTTCTCAAACATGGCCGTTCGGAATCGGCATTAAACTGTAGGTCCCTTCCATCCGTGTGAGAACAATAGCACGCACAACACGAGTGGTTGCTGAGAAGCTAGGCCCTGGCCCTCTATGGGCTGTAGCGCCACCCATATTATTATTATTAATTAGGCTCATGATATCTTGTGCTGTGCAGTATCAGTAAAAGCATTATTGGTGAACAGCAGATAAAATTCGATCGGACTACAAAAATATCCGTGTGCATTATACTCTTTTTCATCGCAATTGATTGCATAAAAAAGGACTTTTGATATTAAATTTTATATTTGTCAAGGCGTTTCTTGTCGGACCTATTTCTTAAGCTTACATAAAATCTTTTATCTCAATATAACGATCATCATCTGACAAAGAAATCTGACATAAAACACAGGTTTTAATGAAATAAAAATCCAGTTGGTTAAAAGCAAGCTTTTTTTGCTATAATTTTCACATGCACATACACCACATCATTAAAAGTAACGTGATTTCCATGTTCATCGTCAAAAGGTTACATCAAGAGCCCATAGACCGCAATGAACTGTATTTTCCCAAAGTTGGAGAGGGGATTGGAAAATTACTTTCAGATTTTATTTATTCTTATTTTGAACGTAGTGCCTAGTTTGTTGGCCATAAATTTATGCCATTTGGTTTCTTTATTATGGTGACCATAAATTTTCTCGCAACCACAAGATTGATGGAAACTTGACAAATTGGTACGTGCTATTGAAATGAAAATGTTTCCACGACGATCAAACACAGCTGTAAATAGACAGAAAAATAACTTTATCTTCCTATCGGTATTGCCATTTATTAAAACCTTCGAACGAATGAATGGTTCACTATGTTCATAACTTGGAACAAAGTTCTTCCCTTTATAGTTACCGTAAAAAAATAACCTAGCCCAAGAACACATTTTTCATTTAATCTGAGATTCAATATGATTGAACGGCTACATTAATTTTCGGGTCACATTTTGTTTAATGAGTATTTGGCGACCGGAAACTGGTTGCGTAATAGGTACGCATCACTCAGTATGCACTCATTCACGCACTTTGTTCACCTCTTGACAGTTTTAAGAAATATACATAGATATGTACGTACATACATACATACAACAGATTACACAAAATATATGATTCCAAGAAAACGATGGTCATGTTCCTATGTCGGCAAGGCTTCCAGCAATCCTATCGCGTCAAGCTGATTTTAATGCAAACAAGATCATCAAAATAAGTCACGTCCGCCGAGTCACAAAGGCCTGTGTCATACTAAACATTAGATATGTACCTACCACACGCTCTTTGAAACCCGTCCTCTCTACAAATACCCGTTCGCCTCTTATCTTGATGACAAATTTTACTTATCTGAAGAGCACCACGGTGTTGACCCTGTTGTAACTATTTCCCACTTTTCTTGTTACAAATGCGAACCTTTTTGGGTGACAGCATCATACCACACAACCAACTGCTAGATATATTCGCTTTCTTTTTTAATTAAATTAAATTAAATTACATGCCATTTTGAGCAGCGACTAAAACGAAATGCCCCCTGATTTGAAAACTGACATACGCTTGCACCAATATAGGGGTCTCGTCAGCTCCTAATCGCACTCGATTGTGTAAGTGATTTATTTCGGTCTTTGTAGCTTTTTGTTATTAAAAATAGTGTTTAGTATCAGAATGCTTGAGAGGGGAAAACAAAAATCCAATTGAAGTGCAAGATGGTAAAAAGTGGGTCAGGGAGTGGCCAACACCATTTGGAAAATGGTGAATACAACCGAGTTCTACTTATTGTAAGGGTGGCCATGAAATGCGGTAGAGTGCCTGCAAAAAGAGGGTTCAAATAATGCGTCATGAATGAAGTTGTGCAAGCAAGTGGTTTCGTTGGTTGGGATCAGAGTGTATTTTTTGGTATATTTATTTTTGAAAGAGCGAAAATGTGTAGTGTGCATACTTTTGCAAAAGGGAGTTTTTTTTAGGTTATAGCTTGAAACCCCAGTCGGCATAGTTCACACAAAATCCTTTTTTTCCACGGTAAATACGTTTCTTTAGAAGGACCAAACAAAAATTATTCCCTCTACATACACACGCTTTTTAAATCTATAATAAAGTCATAAACTATGTGTACGTTGCATAGTTTTTCGTTTTTTCGATCAGATATTTTGAGCTACTATGCAGGGCACCATCGCCAACATAAAGACCACCGAATGAGTGAGTCGCTCGGTTAAAAGCGAGAAATTGGAAAATCCGCGCGAAAGTAAGCCACTTCACTTCAGAGTGGGAGGGGGGTAGTAAACACTTAAATGAAACCTTAATGGTGGACAAGTGGTGCTCATTGGTTCATCGTACTGAATTTTGCGTACAACATCCGTATAGGTGAATGGATGATTTGATTTGTACTATCCTGCGCTGGACTGGAATGGCATTAATGCTTACCGGAATGGACACCGTTGTGTGGTCTGCCCTTTATACCGAGAGTAAATGTTTAGATTGTCCCGAAAATAATATTTCATTTATATATAAATATAATGAAATATGATTTCCTTTTGAAGAAGACAAAGCCTGACTACATATTATATTTGTTCATTGTGACTGACACAAATCCAAAAACTTAAAAAAATTATTTTTTTATATTATATTTTATATTTTTTTTATATTTTACTCGATCTTCTCAAGAATTAAATTGAATGACGCTTAAAACAAATCTACCAAAAATTATTAAATAATATTATTATTATTATCCCCCATTAAATTAAAAATACAGTAATGTGTGATCTACTTAAGCTTAAGTATATATTGTTGACAAGGCTGATCTGATTGCTCACGTAAGCTTTGGTATTAAATTGCAATAAATGGGATTACAATTACACTAAATGATATTAACAGAACGTACAGTGCAATTTAATTCAAGCGAAATCGAGGCCATTAAAAACAGGTCTCATAGACACATCAGCAGAGATAAACGACAAAACAAGAGAATCAGCAGTTCAATTATTTATGATCAACCATTCCCGGAAATATGCCTATTAATTAAGTTCATCAAATGAAAAACATGCCTAAGGGACCAGTATAATCAATACTCAACTGATGGCAATTGGGCATGCAGATTAGTTATTAAATATGCAATTATTACCCATACTGCAGAACATTTTAGGCAAAAGTAGAGACTGAGAGTATGCATGCGAAACACATATTCGTGTGAATTAACATATGCACATATGAACAATCCTTTTCATAGCCGAAGCATTTCAGTAAGTCATGTTTAGAGTGAGGAGAAACATGGCTCGACCATTGAAGATTTCTAAATTAAATTGAAGTCTGAAACAATAGGGGTTTGTGGAATAAGAGTGGGCCGGGCGAAGATTGAAATACGATAATACCAAGAGCAGATTTGCCTTCCATATGTAAATCTCATTTAACTTTTCTTCGAAAGGTGCCAAGTAATCCCACAAGAAATCTGAAGCTGTTATGTAAGGAACACAATGCGAGAGTGAGGGGACTCTATTCAAAAAGGAAACATATACTACGAATACAATCAATTATGAAAACAAAGTGTGTTCATTTATAATTAACTCATTCACTTAACTTTAGCTGTGTTGTGTGCATGGTTAAGCTTGGATGTTTATGTAAAACAAAACCCCTTGGAACTGCCCATAATTAATTGGCAGGAACACGATTTTCATTTGAACTAGTAATTATTCATTTCAAGCCTAAATTTTACTTACAATACAGGCTGGGCCAAAAAAAGACTAATCAATATTAAACACAAATTACTTTTTCATGTTAAATTTTTGTTGGTTTCTTCGAATTTTGAAATAAATAGGCACAGTACACAACAACGCCAATTAATTACATCGCAGATATAACCAGTATTTCAATACAGAGCTCTGATGACTATTGCTATATTTTACTTACTTCACTCGTGGGAAAACAGTATAAAGCTCAACAGAATCGGTTGCTCCAGGAGCTAGATCTCTCAAAAGGCTCTTGCGCGACCAAAAATATTATCAGTTTATACGCATTTAGTTAGTTCTTCCTTGACACACCTAGATAAGAGCTCCAATGAGATTCGCCCCTCGTTTGTTGTCAGCCGCCACATATCAAATATATTCACTTCATTGTGCACAATTGCATCTATATTCACTTCAATGTGCTTGTGCACTTTTGTCTATATGCACATTTCGATTTTTCGAATTAAAATTAATAAATAATACAATTTTAATGTCGATTACCTGCAAATTCCTTTGCTCAAATCCTAAGAGTGACCAACAAACAATTTCTGTGACAGAAGTAAGAGAAAGTATAGAAATGCTACAACGCACGGAGACAAGAACTAAAGAATGAAATAACGAAAGACAACCGGCATTTCCATTAATCGATTCGAAATAGCCAACACCTTAGGTTGAGAAATAGAACTGAGTTACAAGACAATGTAGATGTATGTAAGTTAACGTGCGAAGACAAGGGAGAATAATGTTTTGGTATGACCCATGTAATGTGTCTTATCGACACCATGGATCCGTTCTTGACTCGACCATTAATTGGAAGGCCCCCTTTAGCCATAAAATACAACTTTTGTTATTCGTCACAGGCATCCGCGGAAGCAGCATGTGGGATTGGACTCACTCCAATAAAGTACTCTCACTTCACCTTTATGGTTAGAGAATTGGGAACTCTAACTTGTTATCCAGACTAGATTCAAACGCAAGGTTTCTGGTGACTGATTTCACCTTATTGATAGTTGTTCTCACGTTTTCTTTGGGTTCAATTTTGATGATTTAACGCTTACAGAATATGTAAAAATAGTACACACATGACATTTTTTCCCTGGCGAACGTTAAGGAAATTGAAAACATGCTTCGTTTTCGCTTGAATTTTGATTTGTTGCTGTTGTCAAAATCTCAATTTATATTTTTAATCCATATACTACACATTTAGATATGCATATCAAATCAGAAAACAAAAACTTAACTAAACTTTTATGACACATTTCGATGAAAGCAGTTACTCTAGACAGAAGTACGAGATATAAAATATGTATAACCATGATGTTGGGAATTTTTTTCCTTCCACCATGACATTTGTCAATCTCAAATTGAAGTCGAGAATAAAACCGGCAACGCCTCCTTGCATGTTGTTCTCACTTTATATATTTTTTTTTCTTAAGCTAGCCAATGGTGCTTATCCAACCGAATCGACCCGCCAAAATGTTTTTTATTTCGTTTTCGTTTTTTAGTGATCACACTCAGAAAACGTTTTTTTTTACGAAAGTTTAACTCCCATCTTCACAGTTTCAGTTTGACCCAAATTAGTAATTAATCCACAATCGGCAGCTAGAATGCGGGTAAGCGTGTTGCACACTCGTGTGCAACTGACTTATTTGAGAACTCTTTTCATCGACAGATTCAGATAATTGCAGCCAAGTCCCTGACTCTAGGAACTTGAATCCAATTAACTTCTCACATCGTCAAATGTTCATCGTCATTTTACATTTTTGAAATTGCATAAATTAGCACTAATATAAAATAGAAAAATAAAAACTGAGAACAAGAAACACATTATTTTCACATTAGGGACAAGCTGTGTGGTGTGTAATCAGCTTAAATTAAATTTCTCCATCACGACGCATGACGCCGCAGCAGCCCAATACGGCATACACTTGGTAGTTCGAGTAATCGTGTTGATATACTCGTGAGGATTGTAATTAATTCAGCTGACAGTTTAGTGGGTCGGCAATCGGAATTATGACATGCGGGAAGAAATCAAATGTAAACACGCCGACTGTGTTATCAAATTCATACTACTCACACATACATATCTGAGTATTCCCCTCAACCGTATTGAGTTCGAATTTTACAGATTCACTGTTCTTACGATGCGGTCATTGTTGACTTAAAACATGAGTAATGTACGAAGTTAATTCCCGCATTAAGTGATGAAAGTGATCATGGATTTTGCTCGGTGCACATTATTGTAAGAGATATCATTCAGGACAATGGATTTTTTGCATTTGAACAAAAACTCATTGATATTAGTCACCGGTAGCTTGTTGCACATGGAGAGGTTTTCAAGTACATTGACCTTTTATAAATGCAAATTCTAAGAATTGGATGACAATTGGCAGCATCCAGTTTGCTGTCCTTCCAATTGGACCGATTTTTTGGTTCTTCGAGCCTTATAGACAATACACAATCTTAGAGTAGGATGAACTATTTTCTGTTGGTCCTTCGACAATGATCAACAAAATTGGTCCTTCGAACAGAATTCCGCATTTGGGGCCGTCTATCTGAATCAACTGTTTTGCTCCTGGACCATTATACATGCCCGTCACTTATTCCATTGTAATCCATAAAATATGAGATAATAAGTGCGGCAAT
Organism: Eristalis arbustorum; assembly: GCA_916610145.1. Lineage (NCBI taxonomy): Eukaryota > Metazoa > Arthropoda > Insecta > Diptera > Syrphidae > Eristalis > Eristalis arbustorum. The sequence continues at coordinate 323,638 of OU744317.1, forward strand.
TCTCTCAACGTCACCAAAGGTTTACGAAGTTAATTGCCACGAAAAAGCCATACGGCACAGAGCTTTACTGCCGGGCATTTAGCAGAGACATTTGTTGGCAATAAACCGCTATGATGAATGTCCATCAACTCATTGAAAAAGATTCTACATCTATGTGTGCCGCCCCATAATTCAGTCGATTGTAAATGTTTTGCCCACGCGAAAAAAGAAGCCAGCAACTAACATTTAAAAAATTCACGTTTCAGCATCAGCTCCCATTAGATCGTCAGATGACGCTATCGGAATCAAAATTGTTAACGAATGTAGTTACACATGTTAACACCGGTGCCTTTGCGTGCAACTCCCAAGCTTAAGCACCGTACGTGTGGGCGCCTGATAAAACTATTGCATAACAGATGATTTCACATATTTATCTTCAAGCTTGAGAAAGACACTATAATATTCATGGGCATCAGGCAACCAAAAAATGTTATCTTGATAAATAAATTAAAAAAATATAGTCTATGGGATGGCATACACAAATCAGATACAAGCTATAAAAGCGTAATACGTTAATTGCTCTATAATGTCAAAAGAGATTCGGAATTATTTTCTTTTGTTGGCGCTACAGACAAAGTGTCGCATGAAAATGACGAGTAATTACATATTTAACCAACTGGTTGGAAATTGTCTCCGTTAAACCCTGTGTTTGAATATCACCTAAAAGGGGGCGCCGAGTGTGTTTATCATTTGTTTAATTGAAAGTGTGTATACGGGGAATGACAGATAATAGGTTACACTTCAGCCAACGCATTCTAATTTTTACGAACGCTTTAATTTGAACAAAAGCTAAACAAATGTTCACCTTCTTGTTATTGTACCTATATACTTCATAATAAAACAGTAAACAGCTCTAATTCACTGTCCCGGTGTTTCAATAGCGGCGTATGAGATTATGTTCAGTTTGTTTTATTGACTTTATACCGTTAAAACGAACTGGAAATAACGAAGATATATCTACTGCTTTATAGCAACTGTGAACGAAATCAAAAGAAATTATAATATTTTGCTGGTAATTACGGTGAATTACAGATGGATAATTCTTTTAAATTTGTTAAATTTGGTTTGTATATAAGTCAATAATATACATATTTTCGACATCAATAGTTTTCGATAATATAGTTTCGTTATTTCTTAAAATATGTAAAATGAAATTTGAAAATGCAGTGTTGTAGAGCCGCATTTACATACATTTAACAAACATTTGTTTCCCTTTATATCTATGTACAATATGAGTATTAAATGAAGGTGATATCTAGATGAACCCCTGTCCTGGTGGCTCTGGCACCAGGTGACCGATATGTTTCAAGCGGAAAGATGTACATGTTTGACTTGCGCAACTTTCTGAAAAAACACTTTTTAAATTAGCTACCGAAAATACAAATAACTAAATCTTAGCTTGTTAAAGTGTATCTTTTATCTAGTATAGGATATTGAATGTGTCTTAGAAAGGTTTTTCGGTAAGTTACTTATAGAGATTGACAAAGTTTCGAGGAAGGTTTTATATATGAAAAATTAAGGAGAACGCCAAAATAAGGCAAAACAAAATTTCGAGTACGAGAGAAATTCGACTTAGGACGAGTCCACTGTATATCCTGATTCCTTTTGCCATATGGATATGATTTTACAGTGATCGCAAGGTACTAGGTACGCTAAATTAAGAATGCGTCATTTTTTCACTTCTTATTTCAAAAATATGAGCTTCAAAAAGAGCAGGGATGGTGTTCGCTTATTATTTGTCTAACTGGGTCATTCTGTATTTTAATAATTTAGGTATTGTCGTAAGACGCAGTCAAAGAAAGCATTAAAATAAGAACTACAAAAATATGAATTTTTGCATGACGTGCTTTTGAAAAAAGCTGTGTAAATGCCACTGGTGATTCTAAGGATTCTACACTACAGAGGTCGCTACAGAACATTCATCTTTGTTAACAACCGCGTGTTGGCGGGCATTCACGCAACTACTTCTTTTGGACTGTCGATATTATTATGCAAAAGTCAGCCATCGTCTTGAGGGTCCCAAAGTGTGGAAACCCCTAAAAACAAAACATTTTTAACTAAACACACAAACACATTTTACTGCCCAGAAAAACAAAACTTAACAAAGGGCAAAAGTTTAAGGTTTAACAATAACAGGGCTTTAGAGCACTCGATGCCGATTCCGATGAAAACGCTTTGTCTTTGTATCGTTAACTAATTCAAAAATTATAGCCAGCCATTACGCCCATGTATTTCATGACTACACTACTACGTAGATAAATTTTCATGGCAAATGCACGATCTTGGCTTAAATGTCACTAAAAATCTAATGAATTTTCCATTAGTGCTTCTTTTCTGTTAATGACCTTTACCAAAACGGCAATTAATCAAAGTCGACTCTGTCTTTATTTATAATCGTTTTATGCTGAAGCCCTTTGATAACATTGCATAAGACGATAGCGTTTTTTAACGATGTGCTGCCTAAGTAGTTTTAAATAAATTAGAGCTAGTCTCAGCCTCCCGGAAGTCAGGACAGACTTACAATCAGGTCTCAACAATGTCTCTTGTTTCGATTTACGAAGTTTTATGACACGAAATTCCGGACATTTTTTTTACGTTGACCTGAACAATAATTCAATAGGAATTGTAATTTATATTCAATTGGTTCAAAAGAGAGTTGAACATATAATACATCATAAGAGTGTTCAAGACCATGAGCCGTTTAAAAGTGGGTCAAATTTAGGGCTGCAGTCATTTTAATTGCCACAGTCAAATGAATTCATACATTCTTCGGCAATTAACGAACCGGCACGTGAACAAATAAATCCAAAAGCGAAGCCAAGCATATAGCCAATAGTGCAAAGTAGTTCACGCGTAAAATTGTTCCTAATTCCATGCATTCATCCGTCATGAGGTGTAGATGTCTTAAACAAGTTTAGTACCGCTATCAATGCGGCTATGGAACGAGGTACACATGTCCATAATACGTGTCGTCAACCTAAGGAACTTAGTTTTCAAATGTCACCTTTCAACTGTGGCATGTACTTGTGGCTTATGACTACAGTAAAAAGCTCTGCCATGACGTTTTTTTTCATTTTGAAGAAAAAAAAAACGTTGTGACATTATTCCCATGAGGTGTGCACTCTGGCCGGTCGGACCGAAGCGTGTGTGGCCTTGTGTCACTTGAAACGTATCCTATAAATCATGAATCGTAAGAGGCACACAAAATGACTTGATGCATAAACTGTGTCAAGAAGTGTCCCCTTTAGAGATTTAAGCCAGCAAACAGAATATCCGGCAAAAATGACTAAAATGTACATATACTGTGCACCTATGCATATCTTATTGCAGCAGCATGCCGCTAATGAAGCAAATGAAGTAAGACCTGAAAAGTTGGCATTGGTTTTTTAGTCCAAGCCGTGAAACATACACAAAATTATGCAATTCCACGATAGCTAAAACTCAGATTAACTAAAAGAAAAAAATTGAAATGATTCGAAAAAACAGGATCCCATTGAACCAGCAACTGTCTTCCACGACTGGGTGATGTCAGTAGCAAGGCAGACAGACGAATGAGCTGTGAATTGTTTCTACGATACACTACAAACACCAAGCGGTATTTTTTAAGATTAAAGAAAAACCGATCATGACACATGTGGGCGGATGTAAGAGTGGTGCGGCTCTTCCGAATGAAAGAAAACAATCGGAAGACCTTTAAAGGTAAATTCCTTGGACAATCGGCGACAAACACGGTAAAATTTTACAATCTTCCCTGTGTTAACTTGGGCTTATAAACAGCTTCAGCTCTTAACATTTTTATTGATGTGTTAGCAGAACCATTCATAATTCGTGATGTATATGTAAAACTATAGAACATCTCCCATCGTCTGTGGCTGTGGGTCGATCTAATCTAATTATTAACGCCGGAGGCTGCAGATGCACACAAAGGAAAACAGACTTATAATGAATGAACCTACAATCATTAAAATCTACTTTTGTACTCACGTCCGTGTCGACCCAATGCTTTGCAGATGGGTGATGTGCCCTCTTATCCCTCGTATCCTTTATTTCGATTTTATTCCACTTTTCCACATCTAAAGCGGATTCCTCGTCCGCCTCGTACTCCTCGTCATCGCCGCCATCGTACGCATAGTCCTCTTCGTCTTTGTAATAGTCGGCTGATAGCAAATGCATGTCTGCATTGTTTTTCGTCGAGTACATTTGTTGATGTTCCGTTTTCAATGTATCCCGGCCGTTGAAACGATTGTCATCGGAATAGGCTCGATCGTAGCTGGAGGGTGCGGACAGAATGTGACTTCCATAATTGTGCCTTGATTTGGGACCGGTCGTGGTCCTTGCTGTCGGCATGGGATAGAGACTGTCGCGATCAAACATACGGCTCTGCAGAGCGCTTGTCAGATTAAGTTTGTCCGGCCGCATAGTGGTTGCTGCTCCTAATGACACCGAAGCTTGATGGTGCTGTTGACCCACCGGTGGAAATAAACGACTTTCCCGTGACTCATGGCGACGGTTGTGATGTCGCAAATGGTGTCCCAATTTGGAGGAAGGCGTTGGTGCCAGCCTAGGGACGAAACCGCTGTGATGATGCCTCAAATAGACTTGATGAGCCGACAGCGAATTATTCTTCGTAGCGATAGAAGGGGGAGAATCTTGTGATTTCTTTTTGAAATCTCTTACAAAATGCTCCGTCCGGTGATTATAGTGCTCCTGATGCCGTATCGAGTGTGGGAAATCATTTTCTATTGAAGTCGAGGACGATGATTCCTCCCCACTTCTGCCACCACCCCCACTAACATCCAGATAACCCAGAGTGACCGGCAACACACCGAAGCACACAAGCACTGAAACAAACAGGAAAATAGCCTTGGGCCTCGGCATGGCGGTTTTCTTGCTGTTGTTTGTTGTCTTGCAGTCAGTTGAGTACAAAATTACGATTTTATTCTCTCTCTGGATTTTTTGATTTTTAATTTCGTATTCTCTTGGGCTTAAAGGAAACACACATTGGGACACACAAATGCACAACGAGTCCAGTTTTATACCACCTCCCTATTTCATTATCATTATTTTTAGCACAAAGATTTTTTTTCTCTTTTTAAATGATTTATCTAAAAATTTGGTTAATTCTTACGCGAGCACCCACGAATAGCATCGTAACCCGACCCGGAAACAAAAGGATGCAAATTCATTTCACAAAAGACAACACTGTGCATACACTGTCCAACAGTGCGAATTTGGACATTTGCTACAAAAGCCAAAATACGGTGACAAGCGAACACTATGAACTATCGACGAACGCCAACGAAATTCCATAAACACAATACATCTAGAACAGAAAAATCTACATGCAAAACGAAAATACTCATTCGACAGATACAGAATCACTCATACAACAACCGATCAACTCGACGTTGAGATAACAACTGATTGGATGCAATTGTCTGAGCAACAAAAAATGATGCTAGCAAACCAGCCATCAGCCACCAGCCGCCAGATACTTGTGTACTACTCCTCTCAGTGCAGTTGGTAATGCATTCCACTCCGCACACACAGCGAAAGGGTTCAATGCGCAGCAGTGCCACTGGGGAAATTGTTGACTGTGTCAACACACTGCCACCAGAGATACATGTGCGACTGCAGGCCCTTCTGCGCCGGCTCTGCAACATGTTGCTGTTATTGGGGAAATTTAATTTTGTTTCGCCATTGAGCAACGTCCGACGAGTTGATAAAACTAGAAACATGTTGTGCTTACTAAACCCGTACAGTAGCGTCTATTTCTCGCAGTATCAGTATAGTAATTGTGAATTGCGGAGCAAAATTTTTAATTGCTTCTTGTTCTTGGGGATCTAATATTTGCCAACGTCAAGTGTTGAGTGTTAAGATTTTGTAATTTGTCGCTTAGTGGCCAGATCGCTGGACATCCCCTTTTGCCTTATCCATTATCATCCCCTGAATCTTGTAACCCCAAAGCCTTTAATTATGTTTACTTAGGACGAACCACTCCCGTGTTGGGTTAAGTGCCGGGATATCATTGTGTGACATATTTTTAAGGTGTGACGGTTCTGTTCACAATAACTTTGAATATGCTATTGTCGTATACTTCTAGGTAAGTGATAGTTTATGTTTCAGGTAAAGGATTTCCCCTTAAGTCATCTTAATCCAAAAAAAACTGGATCAAAATTCATTAAAAAAAAGTCAGTACATTTCCTATTCCAGTTGGTCGCATGCTTTGAAGAGTCTTTAATTGATTTTTTGTATTTATATCCATTAGGAATGCTGGGTGATTGATTGAAGGAGGACAAATTAAGAGGAATTATTCCAATATTACCGCAAAGACTTGGGGTAAAGGAGCATAACGTGTAATTATGTGATCATTTTAGACATGCCGACAAAAGACATTTTTAGTAGAACCTGAAAAACGGCAGTATCCAGTTTCGTACAATATTTCACATAGCTGCGTGCTCTTCGTTTCTTAAAGCATTTCATTCCGTAATAATTCTCACATATCCTCACCATTGAACGACAAAACTTCACTTGAGCTTCAAACGACAGTCTTGTGCAGACTTTGGTTTTGGGTAAAGACACTCTGCCTGAAAAGTGAGTTTTTCATTTGACGTTTGGCTAGTCGTTCTGTTGGGTGTCTAGTATGTCCATTTATTCGATTCATCGCCACCTTAACTAGTTTGGTAGCGACAACAATACACGAGTGGGTCTTGATAATGCCTAACGTTTCTGAATTTATGCAGATAACACTCCTTCGCATCTTTATTTTTACGATTCATTTTAATGGTCCGGTTTGAAAAAATTATACTCGCCATTGTTTGTAAGCCTCCATATTGTGGAACTTGAAAATATTCAAGTCGAACATGTTGATTCGAAATGCATGTCAATAAATAAAAAATAAATAAATAAAAATAATAATAAATTATACATACATTTAATTAGCATTACACATACATATATGTGTATATTTGAGATAGCTGATTGGCAAGACAGACCGAGGTGGCCAGCTCGGAAATTGTCAGTTTGTCCATTGTGTCCCCACGGCCATTGAACTGAAAGCAGAGAATTATTGGCAAATTAAAGGCGATACAACAAATATTTTTCGCTTTTTCCTTTCATCTGCTTCCAGACTTCAGTTATATTGGTTACTGCTTCCTTCATTGCACACATATACCCCACATGATATAAAAACATACCAATATATATGCGTGGCTGACACCTTTTGACATGTAACGGAATTCTTAAATCGAACGGAACATTTTTCCACATTTTCGCACAGCGTGCCTTCACAATCTTGACATGATCGTGTTACTCATATGTTAAAATATGATATTAATTCTTGTCTTTGTATACTATTGCAATTCATTCATTGAGGCTTAGACTTAAGTTTGCACCTTTTCGAGAAACTTAATATTTTTATTTTTCGAATAATTGTATCCACTCCCAATTCGTGTACAGCAGTATGCAACATATTGTAATTGATTACTGTTTCGAATTCTTTTTATCTCACCACATGGAGAGGCACACGATACTTTCATTTGCCGTGTTCCACATCTGAGTTATTAATCGTACGAACGTCTTCGCGTTCATTACCCTCACCTTTGGCAAACTTTCTGATCATAACTTGTTTCATAACGCCCAATGGGTTTGATTTGATTATAACGCTTTTGGAGTTGTAAATATATTCATACGAGACCATGTTCAGATAACTGAACTGTCAGAATGTCTTGTATCGTTATGCAATCATTAAGCCAACCCAAGTATGTTAGTTTAGCATAACATCATAATAGGAATCCAAGTCCTTGTTCGTAACTATCACAGAGTACTTAAAAGTCGACTTACTTCTTAAACATAATATCATTGAGCTCAAGCGTCTCGACTGAACTCGAGAAAGTCGAAACGAATTCTACGAGATATGTAAGGCAGAGTACAGCCATGTTTACCCACGATATTTTTAATAATCGTATAAACTCACCAGAATTACTTTTTCTCATGAAAATATACGCTCCCCAAAGATCTTCTAGGGTGAAAAACTTACTATTGATAAAAGGCTTAGAACCAATATGGCTGCAATGAACCCATTACCAGGTGCATAAGAGCATTCAATGATCTTTACAATGAAATTGATTTTGGTTTGTCACGAATAGAGTTTAAAAAGTTAGTTTTTACATTGTTTCTTTAAAAAATACAGTTTTTTCTGGATGCAATCTGTAAGTCGGCAGATGATCCTTAGTCGCGCAGTAAATATCTACTTTGTAAAGCGTTACAGAGTTAACACTTAGAGAACGCGTTGTTTGCTGGATAAAAAGAAGCCATGGTTTTCCTTGGCAAACTCAGTATTTTTATACTCAGACAATTACTACTCCATCACTCGTCTAAATCGTAAATCAAATTTATAACTCTTAAAAAGAGTAACCCATTCATGAAAGGAACGATGATCGCTTTTAAAATAATTATATTTCACAACAATGTGTTGTAAGGTACTAGTTAAAATAAGTACTTGCGTTGTAGTCATACATTTGAAACTATTGCATCTGTGTAGCTTTTGTCAAGAGAGTGTATCCGTTTTCCCGTTCACATTTATGCATGCAAAATAAGAGTTGTATACTTAAGGGTAAACAGGAACTTTGTGAAATTGATCATGACATACATCATTTTTTTAACAAGCGTATTCTTTAAAACTGGTTGAAGTTTATCTTAGAATACCCGCCGAGGACTAGTAAATTCAAAGTAGTAGGCTTTTATTTTTAGCATTTTTGTGTAGTATGTATAAGAAAATAAAATTATGAGGAAAGGTATTCTATATGTGATGGGTGTGATGCCATATGTATATATATGTGTGAAGCATTAGTTTTAACTCACGCATTCTAATGCTATTTGTATCTATTGGAGCGGTCATATCATCGGTTTGCTTAGGCCCGATTAGGTCTAGTCTAGGTACGTTATGTAGTCACGCAAGTCTGCTTGCCTCTGGAGTTTCGTACCTGGTCAGAGAACACACCACGAAGATAAATTAATTGGGAACAACAATCGTGTACGTGATTCGCACATAAAAATTAGAACTGCTTAGACACATCCTTACATATGTTCTCACGTTATTTTAACATATAAATTAATAACGAGAAAAATCAAGAGCCCTTCGATGAACGTCTACAACACCACGCTACTTTTCACAAGGAGAATTATTATTCCATGGAAAAAGACTTCTTATGTCAATAACTTGTGCATGACACTATGCAATATCTTCAACAAACTATTAATTATGAAGCACATGTATTCAGGACAAGGAACAGCCGTGACCAGTCTGTGTCAAAGAAGAAACCCGCAACAGTTCGCAAAAAAAACATTTGAAATGATCCCTCACTCAGAGGTAATCTGCATGATAAATAAATTGCTCCCACATCCTGAGTAGATCTTAATAGTAATGATCTCACTTCAGTTCGATGAGAGTGAAAATCAATTGGCTTTATAATTACGAATCTGTGCCGCATGCCGCATGTAACGTATGCCACTCCACTCTGATCGTAAACCATTCATCGTCGTCTCTCTGCGTCCAAACCGCCGCAAGCACACAAGCATGGCACTGACTGTGCATGCCGTGCATAGATGTGTCTATGTGCTGTGCTGCATATGTGCACATTGGTCAAACGAAGTGTATAAGTGCTCGAATGCAGCCAACAAATTAAAACGCATTTATGATGATGATGATGGGTGGTCTTGTAGATCTTAACTACTCACTCAACTATTATTAATCAACTTAAGACTTGTGATATAAGATTTGACACGGATCTACAAGGCTATTAGTGCAATCACCAGTTACCGGTTCAGTTGTGTTCTGAGTTTACAACAGCCACCCAATGTGTCATGCTCTGTGAATGAAAACTATGTAAATAATCCACGGGTTGTCTGCCTTCCACACTTTAACCCATTCCCTAGCTTCTGTTACCGTCCTCGTGTGGTGTTCGAAGTGCTCGAAGAGTTTACCATGCTCACAACAAAAATTGGAATGACTCTATTTGTGCGCCGGTAGTAGCCGCACAAATCATTTTTAGATTTTTGTCTCCCGTTTCGTTTTCATTCGTGCATGAACCATGGTCATCGGAAGTCTCGATAAATAAAACGCCATACATCATCATAGAAGGGGAATAAGTATTTTCAAACATTTTTAAGAGGCAATGCCGTGCTCCGGGGAAGGGAGAGGTGCCTTTCGAACCAGGGTTTGTGCCGCTGGACAAACACTCACCAATCCAAAGACCGCACAAGGAAGTGCTTCTGGCCGAATGCCAATCTTGGTTGGAGCAAGTGTGCCCTCTCCCCCAACAACCATCGCCCAGCACCCATCACCCACTCAACAGTCGTTCCCGCCAGCAGTCGGCAAAGCCACCGATACACAGCCTGTATTGTTACCGAAACACTGAAAATAATAGCCTAAGCGATACCAGAAGGATGCTGCAATATAAATGGCCCGGCAATTAATTTCAGCAAAACGCTGCCGCTGCCGTTGCCCACAACAACTCCCGCAGCCGCGATGCGAAATTGCGAAACTTGTTTTCCGTCCACAATCGCCACGGCCGGCTCGGGAGTGTGTATCTATACACAATTCATGTGGAATCTATTTTAGTGGCATCCTCATCTGGCTGTGTCACTTTTTTTCAATTTCATTTCCAAATTTCCATTACGAGAAGCACAGTCGTCCATACTGAAGTGTTAAGAGCACGGGTGCGGATGCGAGGAATTGGCTAAATTGGAGTCCCTAAAATAGCTCGACTGAAGAAAGGTCAAGAGCTGGAACATACCTATTAACATGGATCCAAAAATAGATTATTTGCGTATGCTCCAATAATTGCCCTTATCGAATGGTTTCAGCGTGGCGAGGACTGCACGTAGCTTTCAACGAGTCATGGACGTCTGTGTCCCGAGGGACAACTCTCTGTTTACGATCATAAATATGACGACCGAATCATGTTCCCATTTCCATCTCTTTGATGAAGTCCCCTCGTGCATGCACACTTCTTATGCAAGTGTATATATGGCTGCGAGTCATCCTCATGTGATCTCGACAACGGCAGCGACAGTAGTGTAGGTTGTCCGCAAAGTGCATCGACTCTTGTGGTGATAGTGCAGCACTTCGTCATCAGCATCTGTTGTCGTAGGTCCGATGTGTATGTATTTTCGGAACGCTTGGCGTGTAGGCGGATTTCTTGAGCTCGGGCATAGTGTGAATCTGTTCGTTGGCATACACTTTCATTCACCAACAGTCGACAAACAACGACGCTGAGGGACATGCCCACGGTTTCCCGATAATTCTATGAAATTCTTAGTTTCGTACAGACACACCCAAACATGTACACGTAGACGTACATGGTGTATACACTGCTTGAGAGGAGTACTTCGATTCGACTCGCGGTGTCTGAGACAGTATCTATTCTGTCGATGTAAGCACCCTCATCGGAACAATTTTTCGTCGATTTTCTTGTCATTTTTGTTTTTTACGTTTCCTTGGACTATTTTTGTGTTGTCACAGTGCCTATTGCTGGCGAATCCATACATACACTTTAGTAGCATAGATACGATGCTTTAATTTTGTAGTGGCTCGCTGACATAAATATCAGCAGTTTGCATTAGCCAGTCTCTATCTGTATCGAATGCACGGAGTTCATAGAATTGGCAGATTATTTATAAGTTTGACGATGTTGGACAACATGTTTCTAAGTGATGCTGAAAAGGCGGACTATGTTGATGACCCAGTTTTCGGATAATCAGCAGCGCTGATGCTAATTGTGTGGTCGATGTTTACTCCTGCTGGTATTCGTGAAGTACGGAATGTAGGTTCCGGGGACTAATTTTAGGCCAATGCACTGCAAACAAAATACAGACACAGCTAATCTTGATTTTGCATCCATCATGCATAATTTCTATGAGAAATGTGAAAGAGACTATGCAATATAAAAACGAAATTCTTTTCGAATTAAAATATTTCACTTCACAATGAAATGTCAGTATGTACAGTGCTGCTTGAATCCACGAGCAATGGAGCTAAGCAGTTGTGCAATGTCACATAGCCTGCAAATGCCTTAGAAGGCATAATGTGGTCCACGGCGAAGAACAGTTAGCTTTGTACATCAGGGTGAATCCACCATGATAATGCGATTTGCGCCTCTAGTAAAGAGTAAGTCATTAGGAAATCCATCAGAATATCTCAAGCGGAAATCGCAGTAATTCAGCTGACTGCACGGATAATCAACAGAGTCGAGATGTTCATCGCCGTTAATGCGGATAGCAGCAATCAAAGGTCTTAAACGAAACTTGAACTAGTAAGGTTTTGCCGGAAGTTGGCATTTTGATAGGCGTGCGGAAATTTTACAGACTACTATGTCGGCTGATATACACCCGCACCAAAGGCTGCACAAAATGAGACTTGTCATCAGCATCAGCATCAGCATTTTTCTTCAATTTCAAACAATATATCAATTTCATACATGAAGTTTCCTTAACATTTCCCACACTATCAAGATTGCACTATGCTAGTCCTCTTTATAATGCACTTTCGCCTCATTTGTTACAATTGTATAGAAAACTTAACAGATTTTTTGTCTTTGCTTTCACTAAACTACATACATACATATGTGAATACGTATTCTCATAAAAGATTAATACAAAATGAGTTTAATCGTTTTCCCTTTTAATACGATACTGCGGAAGACGAAGAACCCGCGGAAATCAACGAAAGTGCTTCCGCTTAGAACAATAACACCGTAGACATGTCTAGTGGCTACCAGGAAACGATCGTTGGTAACCCGGAACCATTGAGGAAGTGGGACTAGAAGAAGGGACAGAAGTCTCAGTGTTATTTCTTTCAACGCGACATCGAATGTATTATTTCAGAAAACAGGTTTGTTTATACATGTGCCCAACAAGCAGCCTTGTCATTAACCCTTCGATTGTGGAATTTAGCAGTAACTGAGAATCTTTGACAGTTGAAAATGTCTTTGACGTGAGCTATACTACGAGACTATCTTTTTATGAGTATGATAAGTTATACGTGGATACGCGTAGGCATGTTACTTACATTAACTGCGTACAGCTTGTTAGGGTAACGAAGTTAAATGAGTAAATGCAGCTGAAAATCAATAACAAATAAAAGGTTGTTCATTTCATTGGCCGAATGTACTAACTGACTTTTCATTGTCCTCAGCTGCAGCTCGAAATAGAAAATAAATTACTGCATTAGATCAGACTCAAACTTTCCATCGCTTTCCTGAGAAGTAAACGCAGGCACAGAATTGTTTGATAACACAATTCTTACGTATTCTGAGTCACTTCTAGAGGTCACTCGAAAAGATATATCATTTCTATAATTTATATTGACTTGATAGGCCATTGACATTCAGAGGCATCATATCGCATTTAAAAGAGCTATTTTCATTTCATTGACTTTTGAAACCCCATTTACGTCCGTGGAAACACACACATTAGATCCCAGCTCAAGGATGTGGATCAAGAATTCTTAAGTGAGATCATTGAAGTCGAAAAACCTTTTATTTGACATTATGGTTCTCTCTAGTCCGTGGAAATGCATCTTTTCGTAGGAGTCATTAAGTGGAAATCGTGAAGGAATTCCAATGTGGAAGGACAATTTAAAGAGAACACACTGTAAAGACACTTGTTACTAGTTTTATGAGCACACGAAGTGAAAAAGGGTGACACACTGATCAATTTGATAAATTCACTTGAAAACCATTATTACTAGATATACAAAAAAATAATGATGAGCATTTGGAAAAAAGTTAAGGTTTCAAAGTAGAAATTTAACTTCTTCTCATATTCACAGTGTAGCTAGTGCTCCGGATCAACGGGGGGAACTTATGCAACTGTAAGTTATTGTAAAAATAGTACATGTCTACTATGTCATGACGGCCATGAAATATCGACTCAGCCCTCCTCAAGTCGCATATGCTGATCATGGCCACAATCCGTTCATATGAGTCACAAGAAGTGTGAGGCAAGCAAATGATGTGGTTATTAACCAGCCACGATACAGACATGTCGAAATACGTCAGCAGAACTTCAAGCATTTTACCGAATGACACATCTAGCTTCTTGATAGATATAGTAGGTGTAACGGTGCCAGTATAATTTCTGATGAGCAAGGTGTATATTATGACCCGACTCTCTTGTGGTAAGCTCAAGCAGATTTTAACGATCTCATTTTTGTGAGGCGCGAGGTAGGCGTAGCTTTTGATACGTTTTTTTTTTGTTTTCAGTGGAAAAGTTTATCACCAACGTTCACGGTCATTAAAAAGAAATTAATATGTCGTTAACCATTTAAATGGGTGGATGTATGACTGCGATCACACATCTAACCATTTCTGGATATTAAAATTGAAGATTTAACCTCGATATATCGGCTGGCCGACTAAATTACAGCAGGCGTTTCAATCCGTTTCTGACACCTGTATTTATTTTATCATGCCTGAACTAGTAGTGAAACCGTACAGTTTATTGTTTTAGAAGTCGTTTTAATACCAAATGTTCACAGCTTTAGGCAGAATGACTTTTTTATCTATTTTCGTAATTTTCTGATTCACCAGTCCGAATGAATGTCAAATCAAACATAATCATTCATTCTGTAAATAGTTTCTCCGCGACAATCAAAAATCAAGAACAAATTACACAACCCACATCGTAGACCGTTTCGTCATCATTCGGAAGCGACTTCGATTCATTCATTAATGCCTGAAGTTTCATTTCACAACAGACGGAAACGAATGGAGATCTTAATCTTTAATATATACTAGACAATAACGCTTATGCTTAACACAAACATTTGTTTTATCATGTTAAGCGTGATAAAGATAGATTCATTTCTCGAATAAATGTGCTTCGTATCAAATTTATTCGTGAATTTCATAATTCACCCGACAACCGGCTTACATTTGTTTTGAGATTGTTACGAGAAAGAAACCACCTTAAACTGACAAAGATCACACAGAACAACGATGAGTTACAAGAAGACCACACACTGCACATTTACTCTTCGTCTCATTTTGCATATTTATCTTTGCAAAACTTCGTGCGGTGAATATTTTCAAAAATGACAACACGGCGATGAAAAGTGTTCTACATTTTCCACGATTCATCTTCAAGAAACACGTAAGAGCATATGTGATGGACATATCCAACACAGAATGCAATCCTTTTATAATTCTTCACATGCTCTAGTAACATTCATAGTGCTGCATGTACACAACACATCCATGCATTCGTTTTATTTTATTTTCACAAGTTTCAAGTTAAAAGATGGGAATGAGTGTTGTCGGCGAATAATATTTATGGTACCAGGAAGTGACAGTTGCCTTTAATGCACCTAAGAGATTATTTCTCCATTTGCACTATCCCCAGCCTGTGTGTTTATTTCTTCTGTCACTCGAATTAGAACTCCATTAGCCCTCGTGACGTCCGTGGGAAAGAGCGCACACATATGTATGTATCTGGACCACATTCGAATTATGAACTAGCCCTGGTTACAAATTTAAAGCTGCTGTAGGTTATGGCAGATATGTGTTCCTTTATTTTAATATTAATGCATAGTAAATGGACATGAGTACATATGGTACATGAACAACGAGACGAGAAACTACTATGTTTTAGTTAAACATGCATAGCTTTAATAAAATTCAATTCGTTCACCTTTTATTTATGCGGTAAGAATAATTTTTTTCGTGAAAAAGTTTTACCACACAAACAGCGCGGAGTATGCTGCAGGAAAATCGAATTCCACTTTTACAGTGTATCCATATAGTCCTTTCCGTCTCATCCTTTCAGCTTAATGTTTGCTCAGAGCAATTAGCCTGCAAGGGGTACAAATTAGGAAGAGCATTTTAGTTTTCCACTCGAGTTAAATTCTGAAAGGATTCAAGGGGAAATGACTCTAATTAAATTTATGGTCCGTAACAAATTTAACAAATTAGCACATTCTGATAAAACTGTTTCGCTTAAGTGGATTGAAGGGTCCTTTCGGAAAGGGTACGTTTGCACCTTTGTCGAATGCATTAACTGGGGAAAGGGGCAAAACTGGTATCTTTACTGGTGCATCCACGCAAACATCAAGAGCATCTGTGTGACGGTACAAATCAGAGTCATGAAGTGAATATCTTTTGAGGACAGTAAACTAAAATAGAAAGCCAACATAAACTTTGTTTGAAAATTTATTCTGAAACATTTCATATTATCTGAGAAATGAAAATAGCAATAATATTGTTTCATTTTATTGCTATTGATGACTCCATAGTATGCATCCGAGATGACGTAGCTCAGTCAGAAGTTGTTGAGGAAGGTGTTCCCTCTGTAAAAAGAAACCTATTGTTAGTCTACTTTGTTTGCCATATCTTCCTCTGTGGGCGTATCCAAATATCTGTCGGTTTCCCAGCTTGACATTCTGAAAGAGGTAACAAACACAAAACAAGTCAGTCCTTTGTTTTGTCTGCCTGAATAATACATCCAGTCTTGTATCAAAACATAATCTTCTTATGAACAACAAAGTATTTCCTTGAAGAAAGAGCAACCCCATGATGCTCCCATTGTTGTTGTTCCTTCTGCTAGTAGACATTCCATCCTAGTATTAAATTTGACCAAACGACCTACCCAAATATTAACTTTTTCTTGTGTCTCTCGCCGGAAGTATCTTCACGTAATCACACACATAGTTACTACGGCGGAGTGAATACTTTGTTGTGTGATTCTTTACAATGAAACATTTTTCGAAGTTTTATCTACTGTGATGACCCCATAAATTGCCCGTTGTTATGAATGGATTTGATTATAAGGATTTCTATGTGGGACTTAAAGAAGCAAGCCCATGATTCAATACAGAAGAATTTATTAATTATATTCAGATTGCCTTGTCGACTTTCTTCTAATAAGAAATTATGTTGAATGCTTATGTTGACTTGTATTTAGGGATATAGGCTCAATGTACAATGTGGTTCCGTCTGAATGTATTTATTTGTGGAACGAATTCATTTTTGGGGTTGATAAAATCTAATTGAATAACTTTTGGTGTTCCTATAATGCTGTCCTAATGAAATAATGGTACACGTTAAAGAAAGTGAAATACAAAACGTTTGACCAAAATGATGTACCAGTTAGGTTCAATTCCCGACATGAACCAGGTTGAAAACTCAAGCTGTCTTTGGCAATGCTCTAAAAAAGATCTTTCACCAATGGAAGAATGCCCACTCGTCCCTGATCCTATATATTATGTATATTATTGCGTCATAAGAAATTACCTTCAAGTCAGCTTGGGATTTTCCCAGGGCTTGGTAATCATTTAGTCAATAAATTATTAGCTTGAAATGAATTTAATAAGTTCATGCACTGTACTGTGTATACACATTCAAGGCACGTTAGAGTATTATTATCATATATCCTGGTGATCGTATGATAATCGGATGGAGTGATTGACAATTTGGATTCCGGACAAAAATGGAAAAACGCAAACCGTTCACCTTTCATTGCAGAGAACAGCCACAATGGTGACACCCAAAGAAACGTCTCCCTATTTATGTGTCACGTCTATTCCGAGAATGACAGCTGCTGCTTTAATCGCGCAAACACGTTTGTAGCTTATTGCGATATCGACTGTTTATGAATTTCGAATATTTAATTGATTACATGTCGCTGTCTGTCTTCTTATGACAAGTCCTAATTTTAAACCACATATTTCTTTGTTCAGTGTCTTGCAGTTTTGAAAAATATGCAAAGGAAGGAAGACACACTTTGCATGTCATTTTCAACTAACTAACTTTCATATCAATTCAAGCAAAATACATGTATATTCGATTTGCAATTTGCTGATGCATTGGAATGTAGCCTCTTTAAAGGGCTCCTTGAAAAAATTATGTAACAAATAATATGCTCTGTTTTTGATTTTATTTTGAAAATGTAAATACCCCCTTCAATCATTTACAAATTTCTTTTAATTTTTGACATATTAGTCTCAATGGGCACATGTTCAGAACAAATCTGGGTTGCACACTTTTGTAAACTGCATACGAATATAATTTCTATGACTAACAGGTGACGAATGTTCTTACATGTTTTTTTTGTAAGACAAATGAAAATTGTTCCATCCACTTATCCAAAATAGCATCAAAGAAATATTCGCTTCTGTAATAAATCTTAATCGCTTTCTGTGTAAAATCTACCAAAATGTTTGCACAACTGCATAAGAGACATTTTTTAAATTCATTTTAGTGATCTTGAAGTTCGCCTCTGATGTGATGAAACATGACAAATGTGTGTTTCATAAGCAAAAATGTTTTCACCACAATAACTTGTGGGAGTGAAATAAATTAAAGGGGTAAGCCTCTCCAAAACACATACATAACGAATATCAATTCATAATCCGAATATGAGATGATAGATACATAAATACATACAACTAACGAAGAAAGAAAAGAAATTGATAAAAATGGAACCTGACTAATAGTCTGCTCTCATTTATACTGAGAATCAGTACATTTATGAGGGGCGATAAATATATCGAATAAAAATTAAATTTATTTTCGATCAGTGTGTAAGATTATGTACAATGCCGTCTATGCTACACCAGTTGACTAGAAGTGACAATTTTACTTCATGCAAGATTGAATTGTCAAATAGAGCCATGTTGAACCAGATTATTAATTTGAACCAAAGACATACTATACGAGCTACAACTTCTTAATCTCTGGTATTTGTTACTAACTACCACCTTGAGGGCTTTCTTACTCAATATATTTCCTCCACACGATTGGCCTAATATCGAAGCTGCAAACAATAGACACCTAACGATCGGGACAGAAGAGACTGTGCCACAAAACAACCCACCCGTAGCTCCTCAACTGGGTGAGATAGGGAATATAATATGATCGTTTTAGACTCAACCAAAAACAGTTACCAATTTTGGGAACAAAGTTTACGATAACTCGTGGCCCTAATTGCGTGATCAATTTTGCTCCACCTTTTACAATGAAATATAATACATAATAGAGTTTCGTCAACTTGGAATATATCCCCGAAATGTACAACATTTGCAATCCTTAAGTACCTACTTACGGTTTGCCAAGCATATCTACCCACCTAAACACGCTGACCTAAATTAAGTGAGCTAATTCAATGTACAAAAAGAACATTTTCTCATCTAATTTTTCTCTTTTCGGATTCCACACCGAAACCCAATAATTGAATATCCTAAAAACTGCTCGGTATTTTAATAGTATTAAATAATATATGAAAACGACCGCAACGTCACTCCTCTTCAATGCACTTAAAATTTCACAAAAAGAAAACAAAATTGCACGAACATATCAGTTACCTACCGTAACCGATATTCCTGCTTAAAAAGGACATTCAAATGAATCTCCCACATTTCTCTTATCCAATAAATAGGTTACACCCCGAAGTCGCCACACCACAGAGGAAAAAAAAAAAACTTCTCTCTTTGGGATTATAGAGTTAATCTGCTGAATCCATTTACCTATCCGGTATAGGCTTGCCCACTCTCGTGTGTACTGTTAATAATCCCACACAATATTAAAAGGACTAATACAACCAAAATTCTACCTACAACAAATATCAAGGAGCGTGCACCATGTTTCCATTTCATTATTGTGATTGTATCTAGGAAACCGACTCATAGCACAATGCCATACGAAAGACCCTTTTCACATGAAGTGCTTAACTATAATATCCTGCTGCCCTCCCTGTCGCCGTCATGTCAAAATCTGACCCAACATATCGAAAGAGATGAGACGCCGCAACCGACGTGCACCGGACATTGATGCCGTCCTTAATGTTGCATGTTTTCCCGTCTTCCTAATCCGTACTTCTGTCCCCGGATTCCGGAGTCCGAAGCCTGGCGACCCATGTTAAATGTTTCAGTGAAAATATTAAAACTTGATCGTGAGCCATATAAAAGAAACATTTTACGATATGTTCGAATACGCATACCCCTAATGTGTGGCATGAAGATGCCAATTACAACGATATCAGACTATTCAAGGGCAATAACTCTGACAGAAAGTGCATGCATGCATGCAGCCATGTGCATACATTTATACATAGAAAAATAACGTTTATGTTCAGTTTTACCGAAAGTAAAACCCGGAATGTTTATGTTTTCTGATTCGTGGAATGGCTTCTCATATCAACCGTCCAGAGTATAATACAATACATAGGTCTGGCACTATCCATTCAACGATAAACCTGATAAATTGCTCTCCTAAGCCGCTTACCTTGGAATGTGTTCCCTCCGGAGCACATTACGTGTCGCTGGTTCATTGATGCAGCCACCTTCTTCAGCTTGGCTCAATGCATTCGTGCGAATTTTGTGTTTTTGTTACAGTACCGAAATCAGTTTATCCTGTATCAAAAAATCAAATAGAAGCCATTCAAACGAGACTGTGGGTCGTTATGGAAAAATGTCGACAAAAAAAATTTAGTTGATAAGAAGAAATTTCTAAGCATAAGAGCAATGACCTAAGATAGATCTTTGAACAGGCGTGCGAACCGTCATATTTCCCAGTCATTAGGATTGTTTTTGGGTGTACTACTACGTTTAAAATTCCTATTTATTATTCTTAAACTATTCACACTTAAAAGTATTCCCCTCGCAACGCTCAAAAACGTTTTTAAGTCGATTTACTTCAAACCTCGCAGCGATATCTTGGAGCCAAGCGAGATTTGAATCTTTCAGACACATAACAGTGTCCAAATTAATCTGACTGTAATTCTAACATTATTACTGTGACCTCTAAATTTCCTGTTCGTTTCCTTCATTAGTTCCAAAAAAGGAGATCATCTGAACTGCGCCAAATATTGAGGTATCGGAACATCGCGTATAAGATCTTCTCTGCCGTGCTGCCTGGTCAGCAGATAAGTGTTGCATTAGACCAGGAAAATCCGCCGTCGAAAAAATATTTGCAGTATGGCAGATTTCCCAAAATAAATACTCAGAGCAACAGATTGTTACTCAATACATTTTCATTTGTTTTAGGGCCCCGTATGGAACGGGTGGGTGGCACCGTTAGTAGAGTGCCTGCCCTTCGTTATAGGGGTCCCATGTTCGAATCCCAGTGGAAGCAAAGTTAATATGCTTTTATCTGCTTTTCAAATCTGGTCCAGTCACCATTTGCCGTTGATTTGCCGTTGGGTTCAAATTAACGGCACTGGATAACACAATGCACCAACAAAGGTCTGAGTGGCAATTTCGCTGGCAGCCCAATAACCTAACCTTACCTAAGGCCGCGTATGACAGCATCTATATGGACAAGCTTTATAGAGCAATGTCTATTTTTGGCAACCCTACCTCTTCTAACCGAGACTTTTGATGCCAGAGGTTGTCATGCAACTTCTTCAAGGGCGAGACCACCAACACGAAAGGGCACCCAACGGCGTGGTATGCCACTGTTTCCTTGGACTAAAAAAACAAACTAACCAAAGAGGAAATTTCTGCGGGTGATTACTGGTCCTGTCTGGTGGTGGTGGGCCAGGTCCACCATGGACTGAAGAGCCACCTGTATTAAGCAATTCTTCAAAAATCTTCAGTTGGTGTTGTTATGAATTATGTCGCCCAAAAACTGCTTGTAGTAGTTCTTAATATTATTATTTGTATAACCATCTAGATGAGACGTTGCAACCGACGTTCATAATGCTCCATGTCTTCTTGTCATCCTAATCCTTTATCGCATTTAATGCAATCACCAATGAGACAATGGATACATTGTTAGTTATCAGCACGTGTTCATAGAATCACAATGATCACTTCAACTCAATTCATCCGATCATAATTGATATGAGCATCTCCAGACAAACGACCGATACGGTCTTGATATTCGTGACGAGTTATGAGTATACACACTTCTCGATCTGCATATTACCCGCACGCGCTCCGAGACTCCGGCAGTGGTAGCAGCAGTAAGTAACTTCCTTCACTTTATAAGTGCATATGCGCAAATACGACTCACAGAGTCTCAAGATAACATCTTCTCTTGCCATTCAATTCGATCCAAATAGTAGTGTCTGTCCATAGCTGGAACCTCAACATAACCACACGTCTGCCTCTGGTGTGGTATTTGTTTTATTGCCGAGTTGCAAATGGTTGCTAGTAAGCGCCAGCATAAGCCAACCAATGCATTTGCACATTCTAGTGGTGCACATGTACGTTGCCTCAGTAATTATGTTTTCTGGTGAAGTCTGAGGCACTGGCTTGAGTTCTCAAGCGAGTAATCGGCTCAATGCTTCCGTGATTCACCAATCGCCAGTAATGCGGTTGTGGGTGGGCAGTGTAATGAAAACGAATTTTCCTTGTGCGGGTCCGTTATGACCTGAAGTCTTAGATCGAAGTGGCACGAACTAATTTATGATGTAGACACAATGCACAATGGCCAGATAGGCGGCGTCGGAATTTCTAATTTAATCACTTTGGGCGCAGTGTGATGGTCAGAACAAGAGGCGACCATACATAGGCCGTGTTGCACAACCCCGACGCCTTTAAGTGGGCTTATTGGCATGCATAATTCGTTGTGTAATACATACGGTTAAGGGTATGGTCGAGATAGTCGTTCAACTTCTAGGTCTGACAATGAGTAGCAAATAATTGCACGGAAGACGGTAGCGAATTAATTCCACGACTAGATTGGTATTGGTCTCCCGCTTGAATATTAAACAAAAGTCCAACCGACAGAAGGGAACAAGGTGGACAAGTCGCTTTACTGCCAGTCGATATGCCAGGTATTTCATCGGATTGACAGCGAAAGCAATCAATGCGGTAATGAACACATAGAATTTTGATTAGAAAAGGCGCTCTCGTCTAATTTTTGGGAAATTGGTTGCAAGCATGTGCAGCAACTAATGATTTCACGAAGCACACATAGACACGAAACATAATCGAAATCTTGAAACGATGGTGATGAATTGATTGGCTGCTGGATTCGATGCAATCAACGCACTAAAGTTGCATGCGGAAGTACAAAAACTACTTGGCTGGGTTGTGCATCTAAGCAAACATGTATCAACGACCACCGAAACTGAATATATACGAAATACCTCCAGCCGAACTAATGCAGATTGTTTCTTATTTAGGTCCAATCTGAATTTCGGAAGTGATATGTTGCATGCGGAAGCGCAGAAAAAGAGATGCATGCAGTGGCTTATATGTACATACATTTTAACAGTACAGAAAAATAAAACGATCAGATGCGATTTATCGTTCTCCTAATTTATTTTGATTTGTCAATCAGAGTCTCGTTTTCTAGGATAAAATTTCCATTCTAAGCTGCATTTTACGTATACCTACGTAAATTGCTCGTACACACATAGCTTTACTCGGGTATGAGCTGAAAATTCCTTAAACGCATTCAGAGCAAGAATATTGAAACTACTTTCTGAAACATATGGTTATAGAACTGAGCAGTGCAAACAAAAATGTCTCACTGTGTTTTATATAGCACTCAAAAATTGACAAAAAATGTTAATTTCTTCACTCAAATTCAATCAAAAATGTAAAATTTTAACGAAAGTTCACTTGCTATGAATAACATTTGCCCGTTACAGTTTTATCTCAGCTGAATGCAATTCATGGAAAGTTCCAAAAAGACAAATGCGCACTACATTGTAATCATAGCATAAACATAGGCGCAGAAAAGCTTTTCCTGTCGCATGAGAATGCACCAGCTGACAGCTGTTAACTTAAACTGTCAAAGTGACATTTGAAGGAAAAAAATAGCATTAGAATATTTCGTGGTTAAATTGCTTTTGTTTCGATTAAATAAACAGATTTTATCTGCAAAATTTTCACAAATAAGGTTTATAATAAATAGTTTCAGAGCACACTCGCGTTAGCTATTGCAAAATGTCAATTTTACGGCAGTGTGGTGCTGCTCTATGCAGAAATATCTCGAATGGAAGACTCTTGTTCCCTGTTGCTGCTCCAATCACCACCACGAAATTGCCATTGGCAATCACCCCTCCAAACTATGCTGATCCTGCCAATACAAGGGGACATAAGAACTTTGGTCATAAGAAGGAGGTTACACCATCAATGACGAAATATTTTCATCTTGTTTTGGGAACACTCTTTGTTATCTGCCTTATTGATTTCAGAAAGTACGTTTCTATGTTTGTAGTGCGAAAATTATCACTTAAGTTCTTCTCTTATTTTTGACAGAGTTAAGAAATTCTTAATGCCAAAGGTGGACGCTGACGCTGGGGAAAAGGATCCTCATACGGTAGCAAAAGGTGAAGAACAAAAACCAGGCGTTAAAAAATCGGGCTTTCGTGATCGCAAGGTAACATGTTAACCAAAGAAGAGGAATAAAATTCAAAACATTTGCAATATATTATAAAATCTGTATTATTTATTTTTAGTTCATTTTTTTCTTTTTCTTGTTTTTGTTTGTTTTGTTTTTTTTTTATTTTCTCATCTTGAACGTACATGATGATGATGGGGCATACAGATAGCCGAATATGAAAACCGTATCCGAAAATTTTCGACACCAGATAAAATCTTTCGATACTTCGCAACTGTTAAACTACCGAATGAGTCCGGAGGAACTGAAACTTTTATGACTCCTGATGATTTTCTGCGTTCAATCTATCCTGGCCTGCGACAACCGGAGGGTAAAGAGTTGTAATTATTATTAGTTCAGCATTTGTTGAAATGCAGTACCTTGCTTATCATAAAAATATTTCAATGATTTTACTAACGGTCTTAGGCCAATTCATTGGTCAGACTAACAATGATGTAAACAAACAAGAAGTTTACCATTTAAGGTGTCAAGTTCTCACATTCGAAATGAAAGCGTTTGAAACACTTTAATGAATAAAGTGAATCTGTTCCATAGCAACAAGTTATTTGCCTTGAAATTAGGTCACTTTTGCAATTAGATGCAGTGGCTTTCAATACGTTCTAATCGTCTTGCCTTTGCACAAATACTTTGATAATTTTAAAAGGGGGAACACTTGGTATTTCTTTGTTTTTTCACCGCCGTAGACATATTCAGTTCTATACTCGTAAACTGTTCTGAATGAAGTTGGGTTTAGCTTAGTTCAACGAGTCAATATCCGTAAGTAATCAAGTTTTTTGAAACACATGTTCTTTTATACAAAACATTTACGTTTCCAACATTTTCTGTTGTTTAGTAATATTTCAGTTAAGTTAATTTCATTTTGTTGTGTTAACATTTATGTTAAAATCCGCATGTGTTTTTTTGAGTTCTACGTATACGCGTAGTAATCAAGTAATATTGCCTCTCACAGATAATCGAATATGAAAATCGTATACGGCAATTTTCAACACCCGACAAAGTATTTCGTTACTTTGCAACAGTTCAGGTTCCAACAGCAGATGATCGTTTTGAAGTATTCATGACACCAAGTGATTTCTTAACTAGTATGACACCAGGCATGAAACAACCAGAGGGTAGGAGTGATACTAGTGAACTTTCGTAGTGACATTAGTTTGAATAAAATTAACAGCATTACTGTCGATCTCTCAAATGACTAATAGAATTTGTTTTTATATTTTTCCCTAGGACTTGGATTGGATCAGTATCGACGATATGACCCAAAGGTAAGATGATACGATGCAAATCAATATCCAATATGTTACCAGTCTTATATTGTAAATACACACACTACTTATCCAGTTGGTTCCTCGGCGAGCTAACATTTCCTAAGAAGCCGTTCTAATTTTCTATCTTCTGTTTTATCACTTATTATAAGTTTTGATTCCGAAATTCCAAACATCAACCTTGTGTATTGGTTCTAACACCTTACCTCTTTTTTGTCTCTATGTATTTCTTTTCAGGTTTCTGGTGAGGTACATATCTCTTCTAATCTCTCCTTTGTATGCTATACGTTCCAATGATTTCGTTTTTTTTTTTTTTGTCAAATGAAACTTCTTCGCTTGAGGCGAAAGCCAAATGATCCTATTCCGCATGTAATTAACTTAGGACACCTTCCTAATAATTTTTGGTTTGCATGATTTTGATTGGTCGTCTATCCTTTCCTAACGGCTTTTAGGTATATATCTTCCCATTTTAACATACTCTACTCCGAATGTTCTCTAAAACCGGCTATGATGTTGATCGTTTTTTATGTCTTCATCATGTTATGCATTTTTCAATATTTCAATTTCTACCTCTGAAGGCAAACATAAAACTGATATGCATTTGCTTGAATAATCTTGTTGCTTTAATCGTTTTAGCAATGTTTCATCCTCTTAGCGCCTCTCGATATGCACTAATAGGGTTGATGCACAAAACTTAATGTCTTCGGTTTCAAATCCTAATTCCTAAATATTTGAATATATTTTCACAGGTGGTAATGGAGCGACTGGATTTGAATCTTGCCGATGACAGCATTTTCTATAAACTAGGAGCATACGGATTGATATCCTTTTCAGATTATATTTTTCTGCTAACAGTCCTGTCGAGTAAGTATAAATGTGAATTTTTAATTAAATATTGTTTCTCTACGGCATTTGCCGAAAATTGGTCTGTTAAAAGATTAATCCTTTTAGTGTGTTCATATATAGTCATTATCATTACAGTAGTTATTCAAGAGTGTAACTACAGAGCACTAAGGCTTCACATTTTTTGAAAATCGAGCTATACCTCGGTCAAGGCATACAATACTTTATTCAATATCAAACACTATAAGATTTCCTTTACGTAACTAAGCAAACAACACTTCATTTCATTCGTTCTTCATAAATCCTGGTGAGTAAGAGTTGATAGTGGATGATTGACTTGTAGATCTCTAGTGCGTGCTTTACTCCAGCAACTTTTTTAGTGGTTCATGCTGATCAGAAGTTGATGAGGAAAATATTGAATTTCTTCTATGATATGCAGACGTTTTAATGGGCTTCATTTATTTCGGACTTTTCAAGTATGTCTTTAGACATGCAAATTCCATAATAATGCCTCCATACGAATTGCTCTTTCACCAAAGCGTAACTTTTTGACGTCTTTTCAGTCACTGCTTGATCCAATATCAATAATTCATCCAAAACAAACAAACGTATTGAACATTGAATAAAAGTTTTATTAATAAAAAAAATAACCAAAATACCACTATCTTACATTTGCATGTTTACATGAGTAATAAATACTACGATAAATATACCATACATTTGTTATTCATATATACCTTAGGTAGAATAATTATATAAACAAATATATGCATTTGTTTTGCTCCTTATTACTTCTGAATGGACCTACTGACCTACCAGCAGCGCAGATTGTGTAAAAGGACAACATTCCATTTGCAGCTACAGTAAATGTTCATTCAAAAATAGTTCTTATCTGTTTTTATCATAAAACGTTCACTATAATAAAGTAAATAAATAAACAAAATAATCACAATCTTGATAATGCAAGTCAAAATCTTAAATCTGGAATTAAGATGTGTAACCGCTTGATGAGCAACACTTGCTTACACATAAGCTTGAGTATATGTATGCATGTTTTGTTGTATTTTAGAAAAGTAAGACCGTATGTAATCCCCTAAAGAGGGATTTATGTTATTCAAAAAAGAGAAAACTTAGTGCTATTTTGAGTATATTACTTAAAACACTTTCGGTGAGAAGACATAATCCTTAATATACCCTCCCCTTTCGAATATATAATTACACTAATTTTCTTCAGAAAATGAATATTTTTGTTTGGCAACAGTTCTTTGTTTCTATCCTATTCATGCAATAGATGCATCACGACATGTCTAGCAAAGGTCATACAGGTCGAAAGTAAATGTGAAACCAATGCATTTGTAAAAGGAGTCCTTTCTAAGTATAAAATTCGTACAGTTGAGTTTTGTTTTGTGGGTTTTTTTTTATCCGTTCTATCTAAAGCAAATTATTAACGTGGTCCGTAGTAGTCGAAAAGTATTTGGTATTGGTCGTCGTTTGTAAAACTAGAGTCATATTGGTTGTAAAAAGTTCCGGTGAATATGGTGGTGTTGTTGTGGATGGTGGTTGAACGATATTGTAGTATTTGGTCACATCATAGCCGAAAAGTTCGAAATCCAGTCGATAGATATCGAGAACGGCATCCAGTGTTGAGCGGTCGATTTGAGAAAAATATCTGCAATACAATTGATTATAATATTATGTAAATTCAGAATTCAACTCATCAACACTTGCCTCTCGATAAGATTTCCAGTATTATGTGCGGATTGATTTGATATTTTACGCATTTTACTTCTTGGCAGCTTGCCCAGAAGAAGTGGTTCTAATCCAGCCTGTCGTATGATATATTCACTGTCTCTTTGGAATGTCTCAACTTTCGCAATGAGGGTGAAATTTATGGTGCAGGGTGTACAAAAACTGTATATGGGCGCCCAGTGTTCATCAAATTGTTTTCCTACTTTATGATTGTGCACAAGAAAATTAAGAAATTCCTTGAAACTTGGTCCAGAATTGTGTCGTTTTAAACCGGAGGCCTTTCTGAATTGCCGGATTATCTGTTTTCCCAGTACTTTATAGTACTTATTGCGACATCCTTCCAATTTATCTCGATATGCAGAGAGCAAACGTTCAAATGGTTCACGTACCGTCAGAAAGGACAGTGACGATGATAACGATTCAAATAGCTCGTATAACTCCGGTCTAGGAAAACGCTTTCGTGCCAATTCCAATGGAGAAGTCTTTGTTCGTTGCAGATACTTGATATCATAACCACCTATCGGAAGTTAAAAAAAAATAAACGTTTTTCAGAGTTATGAAGAAAAATGTCACCTAAAATATTGAAATAATACATCCATGTACTGCTGGCTGCCTTAAAAATATTACACCATACGAGATTGTGGCCAGGAGAGACAAAAAACTCCCACGGTTTCGGTGGGTATAGAGCTATGAGATTTCTCTTTGTGCATATCTCGTTAAGGTGAGTTTTACGTCCAGTCAAGTTCTTCTCGGTGGCACTATGAATCTCTTCTGAGTATTCATATACTGGGTTCAAGGTCGATGGGATTTTGGTGGTTTTGGTGTTATAGTCAGCATACGATTCAGCATCCGATTTCCCTTGATGGCGTCTATTTCGTACTGTATCTATTTTCGGTTTCATCTAATTACACAAAAAAAAAATTGAGGAAACTAGAGAAACCAATGAAAAAGGACTTACATCGATTTTGTTGAGAGATCTGTCTTTATTCATTTCAAATGCATTAAGAGATTCGCGAAAAAGAAATGTGAAATAAAATATTCCCAACAAGAACAAAAGACCGAATTTAAAATAAACACTTATGCGCCGCCGGGAGCATATTCGCTTCAGCATGATGTCAAGTGGTACACTACTCGTGGGTGTTAATAAGATTGATGTATCTTCTTTGTTCGGCTTAAAAAAATTTCAGCTGCTTATGTACACTTCACTGTTAGGATATTCATGGATTTTCTTCGTTTTCTCATTATTCTCAGTGACTTATTTATCTGCCGCTGTGTTGATTCATTTCATTTTTGCTAAAATGTGAAATGCAATAAGAACTGTCACTGGGAAATGTAACATTTTCGTGTAATTGCGAAAATTCAAAGCAACAAGAATGTATACAAAATGAAAAAAAAAAAACAAAATGAGAAAGAAATGGCCGCTTTATTTTGTGCTAGATTCTTTTTTCCTTTTTTGTTGGCTAAAACTGAAAAGAAAACTAGTGCACACAGCACCTTGTTGAATGTCCAATGTCCTTTTAGATATTCACCCACATATGACGACAGCAGTCGAAAAAGGTGGGCGAATTATTATTTTTTTTTGTCATTCTTTTTTATCACTTGCAAACACCTCTATTCAAGCAACTGAGTATTCTAAGAATATACAAACGTTGAACATGAGGGTAGACACGAATATGTAGATTAGTTATTGTTTTCAAAAGACAACACAAATATGATAACTAACCTAACCAAATGGCAGAGTGAAAAATGTATCCACAATTTTTTTTCTGTTACAATTGCAAAAGGGAAAAATGCGAAGAACCGTGCAACGAAGGGCAAACGAATGCAACTATTGGCGATGAATAGCACCCACCCTAGTTCTTTAAAATATTTTTTATACCATGAGAGTGAAAGTTTACTGACATGCGCCGGAACGCATGTATTAATCGTGTTTACTGCCTCCTTGATACGCACTTTTGAGAGCTTTGAACTTTAACTAATTGCCTTTGAAGAAAGTCGAACAAACCGTCAGCAACCACCTGATTGCACTTTAACTAAACATTTTGTTGGTTTCTATGTGTTGTTCATTTCAGCTTCTAGGCGCCATTTTGAGATAGCTTTCAGGATGTTTGACTTGAACGGAGATGGTGATGTGGACTCTGAAGAATTTCAAGCAGTGGCAAATTTGGTACTGTCACAGACAAGTATCGGAAGTCGACACAGGGATCATGCTCACACTGGAAATACATTCAAGGTAATATGCGTACCCCTTTCAAATCCACTTCGTTAATTCAGTTATTTATGTGTATAGAATATCAATATCTAATGACTTTTATTTCTTTCTGTATCGTTGATATAACAAAGAAACACAAGGTACTATCACTGAAATCACCTTTTCACATATCTTCTCCACATACACATTTATACTAAAATTGTGCGTTTGCGATTGCAAACAATATTTGCTTTCAATGAGTTCTAATAGAATGTTTGTCGTTTTAGGGTGTCAACTCTGCTCTAACAACATTTTTCTTCGGTCCAAAAATGGATCAGAAGCTAACGATTGAGAAGTTCTTGGCCTTTCAACGGCAACTACAAAACGAAATGCTTTCCTTGGAATTTGATAGGAAGAAACAAGATGAGAACGGAAGGATATCCGAGGCTGACTTCGCTGATCTTATGATTGCCTATGCTGGTTACTCCCAAAAGAAGAAGCAGAAACAAATCAAGAGGGTTAAGCAACATTTTAAAGAAAATAGTCAAGGGATTTCAAAATCCGATTACTTGGACTTTTTCCATTTCCTAAGTAACATCAACGATGTGGATACTGCATTAACATTTTATCATATTGCCGGCGCTTCAATTGACCAATTAACATTGAAGCATGTTGCAAAAACCGTGGCTATGGTCGATCTCTCTGATCACGTCATTGATGTCGTATTTACCATTTTTGATGAGAACAGTAAATATTGAATACTGTATTTATGTTTGGAAGTTCACTTATTTTTCCATTTCCTTTATCGCAGTGGATGGACAGCTGAGTAACAAAGAATTCGTATCCGTAATGAAGAACCGCATTCATAGAGGACTGGAGAAATCTAAGGACACAGGATTCGTCAAACTGTTGCATTCTGTAGCAAAATGTGCCAAAGAAGCGAAACCTGTTCTCTTAGACGTTTAGGCAGAAGTAACATCCAATGAAATACCAAATGCACAATGGTGTCTAAATACCTCTTGAATTATTGTTAATTTTATTTTAACCTATTTATTGATTTTCTTTTACCTTTTAACTAAGTACTGAAAAATAAATTCAATGTTCAAATCCTCATTTTATTTATTCACTCAATATGAAAACACACATATTCCTTGAAACCAACCAACCAAACATAGAGACGAACTTTTTCACATTTACAACACGTTCTCATATGATTGTGGACCTCCATGGAAGCCAATAGAAGAGAGTGTCTAACACCGGCCCCCACCGGGCTGAAGATCAACTTGTAGAAAACAAAGTTACTCAGTGATGCATGTAACTCTCTCTATCAAATAGGTACTGCAGGATAGGGTTTCAATAATAAAGAGATCCCGAAGTATCGTCTCAGCCAATAAAGGAACCGAAGCTGATGTCGCAAATCGAAGTTCTGAAGCTAAGTCAGCGTTCGATGTGATTAGCTTTAAAATGTTAAGTCCGGGCTGTGGGTGGAAAGTGACCTCCATCGCCATAAAAAGTCTACAAACGTTTGTGAACCGGTACCTACGAATCATATAACTGATTTTCTGTCCTAACCGTATCCCAAACAACTTCATCAGAAAACGGTCCAGGAAGCTATAGGCACCCCTATTCAATGCCGCAAGTGGCGAGGGATTAGTCAGCGACAATACACATAGAACAGTAGAGGAGTCCCGACAACTGGGGAAGATTTGGAACTGAAACTTATGGCGCCCAGGCGTAGTTCTTAAACCCGCGGCATACAGGATCTAAGAAAGCATAGAGACGGACGACATTTTGTACTAGAAATGAGAATAAAAGAAATCATGCAGTCTCCGAAAACCCTACCAGGAAATAAACCTGATATTAGATACAAATAAGTACACATCTAACACGCTAATGTTGAGCATTAATTACCCTTTCTTAGATATTAATATGAAAATTAATCTAATACAATAACGACGGAAAGTGACTGACTTCAACATGCAAAACTGCTTTTGCTATGTTGCCAGGCAGGATAAATTTCCACAGATTTACAAATTGGATTACATATTGCGAAAGCTTGAATTAATAGCTTTTATTTGTTTGTGTCTTTAAATGTTTTTAATTGTTTGTAATTTTTTGAATGTTGTTTGGGCCTTATATTGGTTGATATTGTATATGTCGAATTTATAAATTGGGGATTTATTTGCAAGAGCTGTATAGCCAGAATTCCATAGGTGATTTATTTATATATATTATATATTATGTCTATTTGAACATTTTAATAAGTTTTTTTTAATTTTCCAAAAAAGTGGGATGCCCTTCAGATCTAAAAAAAATTACACAATCTGGTTCAAAAAATTTGCACAAGATAACTTGACCAAATATTATCATATTTATAGAACTTGTTGGAGGCTTGCCTTTTAATCCTAAAGAACATTTAAGTGCTTACAAACATCTAACGGCTAAAAATGTAAAATATTCGATCTACATATGTATGTATTGCCTGAATTATATTCAAAATAATTATGCACAAACATAATTTCTTTTGTCTTTTCCAACTATCCCATAAGCAATACTGTCATTTGTACGCAAATGTTCGCTCTTATTCTGAAAAACAAAACAACAAATATATGTGTTTGTTCCATTTTGTGAATCTTGAACGCAGACATCAGCCAATGGGTCCATTGCGCACACGTCAAACTGTTATTCATTCATCTGTCAAGTTTAGTGAGAAAAAGGAAAACAAATTGTATGTGATAAATTTCCCTCGATTCAATTGCCATGATTGCAGTTTAAATTAATAAACAATAAGAAAAGAAGATGCTTCCACAAACGTACTTGTTCTTTCTAGCACTAGTTATATTTGGGGCTATTTTATTGCTGTTAATTTACTATGTAATATGATTGTTTACACTAAGGTGGACGTTGGTTATTAATTCTATGCATTTGATTTCCTTTTCAGGTGCTAACTCTAGCTGACTTGGAGTGTGACTTTCTAAATGCTCAAGAATGCTGTGCTCGTCTTAATTTTTGGGTAATACCAAAATTTGGAATTCACGCAATACTATTCATAATGTTGCTATTTGGTGGGCATTGGTGGCTGGTGGTTTTCAATGCCCCGATGGTAGTGTGGCTGGGGTATGAACTGAATAAGCAACCGCGACATAGCCTTGGCGTTTATGATCCTGTGGACATTCACAGTCGTGGTCTATTGAAAGTGCATCTTAGAAACTGCATGATCTACTTGGGATATTACTTCGTAATGTTCTTTATTATGCTTTATTAGTATGTTTACAATCACTTATTTTTGACATCCACACATATGATACACGTCTTGTTTTATTTTTAGCCTTATATCATCTCTGTTGGAAGGAGATCCCATAAGGCGACATGAAGACGGCGAGATTGTGACTGAATTTTAGCTACCACACATTAGGAGTTCTTAGGTAGTCTGTGTGTTATTTTACGTATTTTAATTAATTTATAAACCAAAGATGGATGGCTCTTTTATCCACGACATTTTTACACGAGATTAAGCCAAAGAAACAAATAAAACAAGAGTTAATATAAGGTATTTGTTTTTACTCTTTAAAAATGTCGCAGTCAACCTTTGGTAGCATCCGCCTATAACATTGACTGTAAACTTTTCTTGAGGAATAAACAGCTTTCATGTTGTCATTCATAATCCCTTTAGCGGAATTGGATATTCGATGTTTCTTTTAGAGGAAAAGAGATATTCGATTGGAGGTCCTGAGATAATGCCAATAGGAAATCTTGTCAGGACATGCCTTGTCCGTATAGTTATTACATTATGAACCTGTATATTAAAATGTATTAAATATTTCCGAATTCAATACGTTTTTAAATTGACAATACAATTGACTTGCAAACAATGTTGGTAAATACAAATACAAATGAATGACGCTACTTCCCTTCCAAGCTGCCTGTCTCTTAGTAGTTAAGAGCGGTACATAAATATTTTTCATTTTCCAAAACATGCATCTTCAAGTGTTTTCTCAACTCTTTTTAAATGGCTTAAGCTCTTCTATTTGAATTGGTATGTATATTATAATAGCAGCATCTTCTCTTATGGATTTTATTCCCTCAAAAGTTTAGCAAGAAAATAAAAATGTATACTAAAAGCTTAGCACTGAGCTTTATTTCCTTCATTGCAATGCTAATTTTGCTAGAATTTAAATTATTTATGACGAGAAGATAAATGATTTCCTATTACTGATGTGATTATGAATATTAGATTACGGGAACTGTGCAATGACGGTACTCCTGAATGCATTTGAATATTAATAATGTAATCACTTGTAGTAATAGCTGGGGCTATGGAAACTCAAGATGTTTGCCGAGATAAAATCAGCTGTTATTTATTTCCCATGACTTTACTTCTCGTTTTGCCTGCGAGAATGTTTAAAGACGTGGGTGTTGTTAATTATCATCCTACTCTACTAGTAGAACCACACTTTGGTGCACAACAATACTGAACAAAATGTTCATTCGTCTAAAGCTAATTTTGTCAACCTTTGGTCATGTGCAGACCCCAGCAACGAATTTATCTCTTGGCTTGAATGACAATAAAAACGTATTTTTTGTTTTATTGAAAATCCGTCGCAGTTTCACAGAAAGGGCTCAAAAGAACCCATTTAGTCGGGGATCACAAGTCAAGTAAGGTTGGTCTTAGGATTGTAATTGTTTTTCTAAGAAATCATACAACGTATGCAAGCCGAGACTAGACTTGATATTATGTAGACATCCTCTCTACTAAGTTAGTCCGGAATAGGTTTCGCTACGTCGAACTCAGAAGCTCTTTTTCTTTCCTTGCAACTTCTAATAGTGGTTTGGCGCAATGAAACGAAATGATAAATTGCGCCTTCTCGAGTAATTTGTTATAGCGAGTTGTAATTCGGCGTATGAAATGATTTATTATATCAACATTTTTCTATGAAATGTGTTTAGAAGTCCCTGCTTGGTGATGGCTGAGCGACGATTGGAAGAATAAGTCAATATCCCAAATGCTTATCCGGAATTTGAAACTATTTATAAACAGAGGATGGGACGACATATATAAGTTCCACCAACTATTTACAATTTGCCCTATTAATCTGTACAAGTCGCTATTATGTATAAGGGTGTATTTATTTCAATATGTCACTGTATTTTCAGTAATATATGTACAAGAGCTTATAATGTTTACTGACCGTAATTAATCGATTAATAATTTCTTAACATTTCTTCCTCAAATCAAATTTAATCACCGATAAATCGTTTTAACCGTCATTGCGAATGATGGATGGAGTGGGAGAATGAGTGAATGCGATATCAATCAACTGTCGTAAAAGAAAATAAAGTTGAGATTCACGTTTAAGCTCTCTCAGTATTTAGCCTTATCATGACATTCAACATGCCGGTCCAGTTTGTTGCAGAGCAGGGTTTTCTTATGTCCCCATTATCGCAAAGCAAAGCATTTTTCTGTGCTCTTCTCGTGTAAACGCACTCATCCAATTGATTGATAACACCACCGCTTTAGAGCTTGCCGAGATGGCTCTAAGTGATAGTAGAAGAAAAGAAATGGTATGAAGAGAGCATACCACAGGCAGAGTGCAAGCACAGCACTCTACTCTGAGAAATGAGACGTGAGTACAGAGCATACAAAAAATAAAGTACAGAACTGAGCATAGCAGAGCACTAAGCACTGGTGGTGGTGACTTGAGTGAGAAAATGAAAAGCTCTTGCCATACGAAAGGGTCGTGGTCGGCAGCTCTGTGCTTAGTAGCTTAGCTACAGCTACCAGCCCAATCAAAGTGGATTTGTGTCTCGGTGAATTGTGGCATTGTTGCTCGTCGCGGCGGCTATAGATATCAATTCTGCTGGTGCAAAAAGAAAAAAAATCTCAGAGAACTCAAAATATTTTTCACAAATGTGATTACATCTAAGAACAAATAGATACAGTCCTAAGAGTTGTTGCTGCATTTGAGTAACCGCATCTCGCTTGTCCGTGACGGGTTTTAAAAAGTCTATGGGCAAAGGGGATGCAACTATTTCGTTTTTTGTTTTTCTTTTAAATTGGTGCTTTGATGCGAAAACCGCCGATACATAAAAGTGTATATATACAATAGTTTCAGTGGTGCATAAGCAAGTGTTAAATTTTTAGGGGTGTAAACTCGAAAACCCTGCCCTGAGTTTTTCAAAATTGATTCGAAAACCTATCTCTACACTCCACACCTCCCGAGCAGTCAGCAGCAGAAGCATTGGGTATTCGAGAGCAAGCGGCGGCATTGTGTGTATCTGGCAATCACTGGAATTTCGGATGAATTATAATTTCCGACTTGAATGTGTACTCGTGTGTACATTAGATGATTTGCTGTTGATTTTCTCAAATTGCACATCTGTAGTCTGGAGGTGAACACGGCCAAGTGAAAAGCATTTTGAATTACACATTTTTCGTGCTACAGCTGAAGAAAAAAAATACTCGCATCCATAAAAAAATTGAATTATATGTATAGTGTATAAGATGTCATAGTTGTGTCTCGTTCGGACAAACAGTTGTTTTTTGTGTCCCTCTCGCTCTATCCAACTGTCATTGTGCCGACAGCAGACGAAAACGAGTATTTTAATATTTACCTTGTGCAAGTAAGTGAGCAAGTGTGCTGTTCTGTTCTGTGCTGTGCTGTGCTGTTCCGTGCCTTGCTGAGTTCGCGATTTCGTGAGAGACCTCTCTTCTCTGCCCTGCCGAAAGCTTTCAATCGGTAGATTCGGTGATTTAGTGACAGTGAGTGGTATTTGTTTGCCATAGTGGACTGTAGCGAGTGCAAATAAAACGTATAAAAGTTTGCTACTTAGCAATGTGTTATACGCGAGCGAAAGGTGAGCATTTGGTTTGCAATAATTTATTGTTTTTCTTTCATCGTACCCATGTGTGTACACTTGTACTACATACACCTTTGTATCTATTCTCTTTTATGTTAATCATATTTTTTTCTTTTCAATGAATGGCCCAAGAACATGTTCTGTTGGGATTGTTTGTGGGGTTTTGCGTTTATCATTATGTTGACATTTGCATTTAAATAGTTGGTTGCACTTTAACCGGAATACTTGTAAACTTGTGTGTTTTTTTCCTTCAATTCATCCTGAAAGGTCAAGGGGATTGACTCTTGTTGTTTTGATTTTTTTTATTAGATGCCACCTCCCTCTCCCGCAAAAGTAATACACACGCACACTTTTGCCAATCTGGGTTAAATAGATTTTTTCGCTGTGTCCACCGGTGACGGTTGAGTATCTGATTCCGTCCATTCAGCATGCGGTGTGTTGTGGGTAGGTGTTAGGTGTTTTTTTGTGTCCCAGATTATCCAGCACTCATTTGAATTGCGGGTACTAGATACGCTTCGTTCTCATTCTTTGCTACTGTCTCTGCCTTTGCCAATCATTGAGAGCATTTTGTTGTTGCTCGCTGTTGTTTTTTTTTCACTTTCAATCGAAATGGGAAGCACTTAGTGTGTTCTTGAAATAAATTCGATCGTGGATTAGTCATTGGAAAATCTTAAGCATAATAGACTCCTATGCCAGCATGAAGGTGTAGATATTGTGTTTTTCATGAGAAACGATGTACTTAATTTATATTTACATTGAATTTGATAAATTGGGACAATGTGTGTCGTTACCAACTGAAAGGCGAAGAACATCGTCTTGTTTTCGGTCAAGTAGTGCGAACTTTTCTGTATGTAAACAGTAAACAGGGAGTGTTTCATGGGTACTCAGCATTGTTGACAGGCCAATAGATTAATATTCATGAATATGCTCTCATAGTTCAAAATTGTATAGAATAATAAAAATAATATTTAACGTTGGAAATGCATGAATTAAGCACTAGAGTGTATCCTTAAAAATGTGCAACAATTTGTTCGTGTTCTCTCCACAAAGACAATGGAAACATATTTTTTTTCTTGGGAATGACATAAATAGCTGTATTATGCAACATGGTGTTAAGTATTTTTAGTCAACTTGCATACATATTTTCGATTCATTGAGTTATGCAAATTCAAATGTTTGAAAAATATCTTGGATGAAGTATGATGCAGTTTCTTTGTGTACTTTTTCTTGTACCTTATATAAATAAATACGCATTTTTAGGATATACCTATACACATATAATACAATTGCATTCGCTTGAGATTATCAAAGAGATCAAAGAGGATATAAAGAAAGCTATCTTCAATGATAAATTTACATTTTTTTCTATTATGACTTCATTTCAAAAATATAAGTTTTACTGGCTTAAAAGCGTAGCAGTGAGTGTTGTACTTTAGCCGAGTTTTGCAAAGGAAAATTGTGAATGAAATGCAAAGATTTACGATTGCTACAGTTGGCACGTCGGAAACCGTGATATGTACCTTAAAAGTTAGGTATGTACTCGGAATACTTTGCTTGAAGTTTTTTTCGTTTTTTCTCTCCCGATTTATAACACATGAACACATTCATTTCTGTGTACGATACATACAACTATTATGGACAGTCCAGCTGTTGTCGAATTTCCTCGAATTGTAGTAAAAATTCAAGATAATATTTTCATTCTTTGCTTTAAGGTCAAATATTCGTGTTGAGTAAAATTGCCTAGCGCGATCATTTGTGATTTTTTATTTGTGCAATACCTCGCAATAACACCTATTGGATATGACGATCAGCTATTGATTATTGGTGCTTTGTCTTTGCATATCTTGCAAAGCGTATCTTAATTGTAAATGTGTCGATATTTGCATTTACCGAGCATAAGATTATTTTCCTAGACTTTGTGCTACACGACACCATTTAGACTACCATACGCAATCGCCCAAAAACACATGTAGTTATTCAGACCGCAGTTTGTGTATCTCATCCTATATTGGGGGATATAAAATGTCAGCTGCATTGTTTTTAAGAGTCGGTCATCAAAAAGGCAATCTTCATAAATTCAGTATATCCCTCTATCTATCGGTGTGTCACACATTCACAGCATATGCATGTATTGAGCTCCTGACAAGGGCCTCACTCCAAAGGTGTATAGGCAGCAAGATGCAAATTATTTGCAATAATGAACTGTGTCTGTGTCGATGCTGCTACAATTCCACAATTGGAAGATAAAGGCGAATGGGTCTTGGTGCCTTGAACTGCAAAGTCAAATTTAAATCGAATTAAATTTATGGAAAAATACAGGGATGTACTGTAAATATGTCCTTGCTTCAACTCTTTAACGTTGTTCATTCAAAGAAGTGGTTTCAACCATATATGGTTAAAACTTTACATTCAACTTTAAAAAACAAGCTACATCCCTTTAGTGAACCCACAAAGGTGGAAGAAATAGCATTCAGATGTCCGCACACATTTTAGCTAAATATAGTCCTACTTGAGTGAACCACTGAGTCTCACCTATTTGGCGATTTAAAAAATGTTTTTATTGATGGTTTGCATATAGCATACAACACTTCACAACACTAAGTCGAGGGTGTTTGGTGAGTGGACAGTACGTAGATTTTATTTAACCTCATGAGCGGAATGCGAGTTTTTCCTTCTTTTGCAAAATAAATGATCTTAAAATATTTATTGCTTCCATAAAAAAGGAATCAGTACATATATTTTTATTGCTTTACACCAGCTTTATTATGTATTTCAAAAACAAAATCGACGACAGCACTTGTAACTCGATTTATATTTAGCATTTAGACATAAGCCTTGTTGAATGCGACAGAAAAAACTTTTTGAAAAATCCTGTTTAGAGGTATATACATGCGCAATTCCTTTTAATGAACAACAGTGCAGTGAAGTGTTGACTGTATAGAACATAAAATCCTGTTAATGGGAGTGTATCTGTTTTAATGTCGCTTTTCATCACTTGTTCACACATTATCAATGTGATTCTGTTTATTTGATGGTGGATATTTTCTGTAAGTAGTTCGACAACGCGGAGTATGTTGACATACTAATTCACAATTTAATTAGCCAACAGAACGAGGCTGTTAAAGTTAAATGAAGAGTTGAGAAATAGTGGCGATATTTAGTAAGACCACATTTGACGAAGAACGTCATAGACACCGACATTGTCGGAATATTGTTAAACCTCACAATGTTGTCGGATGCAGCTTTCGCATGAGCATAGCCAAAGGGTAGTGCTTTTAAATACAAACTCAGGATGAAATGATTACGAAAACATTAGCTGAGTTTAAATCGACTTGTTGAATGGTGCTTTTCCAACAAAGCAAAGCAAAATGTTTCAAATATGATGTAATAATAGTAAAAGTTATGAAGAACTTTTCCAACTTTATATACAAATTCTCGTAGATTTCATGCATTTGTTCTCAAAAGAGTGGTTTGCAGGGTAAGTTTGAAAAGCTCTCCATGTAACTCATAGCATCATAGCATCACATCAGTGATTCACGCTGCGTGCTGCTGCATTCCCGGCTTAAAACTATTACTATTACTAGTATTTTAGATTTGAATTGCGATTGCTTGTTTTAATATATTAGGACATAAACTACAATATTCCCCCAAAACACGAGCTATAAATTTAATTCAGAAACAAACAAAAAACAACACGCAAGTATATGAAATATATAATATACTATTCAATAAACATTTGAAACTAATTCAAATCGTCATCGTCTTCCGCGCTATGTACCTACATTGTTTTTCCTTAGACACGTAGGGGTTGAAACACCATTCCTGCAATAATGTGAATACAAGAATTCAAATAGTAAACAGATATCCAACTTCGGAAAGAATTATTTCCTACTCATGGGAACCCAAATTTTAATGGTACAGTCACGAACTTTGAGAGTGTGAAGGGTTCGCTTGCATAAATCATATGCATTTTCAAAGCTCTACAATTCACCAAAGAAGTTTTTCGTGATTTTGACTAGGATATGGTCAAAGAAAGTACATTTTTTAACACTTTCTTTCATTTTTCTATATCAGAGGGCGCCTAGAAAAAACGATCTCTTAGTGTATACCCTTAGTGTCGCTTCACATACGAATGAGCGCGATAATGCATCATCCACTGCTGTTGTATTTAACAGGTTACTTCAATAAACATATTATTAATCTAACCTCAATAAACAAAACAAGTTTTACATTAAAATCAACATAAGCTAAAACCAATGCTCTTATGCACCTAGTAATATACTCTTGCAACCGAAGCCGAAGCTATCTTTTAGGAACCTTTAATTTTTATAAAAGCTGAGTGTTTCTGCTTTCGAAGGTTAATGTCTTGTCTGATATTTATTTCTAAAACAAACTTACAAATTTCATCGTCACTCAATTGCTAGTTTATGCCAAAGTTTTTCATGCCACTCACTCATCAATATTACCAGCGACTATATTGTATCTTCTCTTAAAACGATTAATCCAACTGCCACAACAATAAAAAATCAAAGACCGTTTATTTGTTTCCTTCTTTATGAAAGAACAACAGCCATTAGTGGTTATAGCAGAAGGATTTATAGGAAAGACTACGTCGCACAAAACGACTGATCGCTCAAATTGGACGCGAAATAAACGATTGTGCGTTCATATTTGTATGCCGGCCTAAAATGTGCGATCTTGCATCTTTCGTCATAAGAAGGAAGTTCGTCAAACATGTTTTTATATAATTTTTTTCGAATCTATGTCCTTGTTCACGCACGTGTTTATGAGGAATTCCACATAATGGAGTATTCAAAAAGTGGCCTTATCCGCGAGCCGTATATTCTTCTAGATTATTTTACAGCTCTATAGTAAAGAGAATGATAATAATACAATAAAATAAGAACAATTAATTTTGTGTCCCCTAGTGATCGCCTAGATCCTTAACTTCATTAAGACGAAGAAGATGAATAGCCTTAATAAGATAATCACGTAAGATCGGCGTTACAAAGCAGAGATTTCGTTGTTGCAGAGATGGTGTTCACGAAGTGTGATTGCGTTTCTCACTCCAAAAGCTCATTTTTTTCCCCATATGAAACGAAGGATTAAGTGACGAAAAAGTTGCATAGCCCGTTCTATATTTCTGGCGAATACCATATTGTGCAGTGTGAATTTGCTGGTCTTAATATTTGTCTTTGGGATCGAAGTGATCCACAAAAGGATATGGAACAATTAACACACAGCAGATTGTACGAAAAAAAAAAAAACAGTGTATTTGCAAACCCGGCATTAGTTATGATGCGGTGGGAATCACTACGAAAGGATTCACAAGGTTAAGTATCGCATTATGAACACGCTGAATTCATTTTATTTATTGTTCAAGTTATTAAAAGCTACCGTAAAAAAAACGCCCACGCGGACTTATTCGCGGTTACTGCTATGTATTAGCACCAGATTTTGTTTATTTGTAAATAAATGGAGAAAATAAATGTATGCATAAGTACGTTGAAAGTTTGAACTGTCGCACCGACAAAATTAAATGATGATGCTATTTAATGTATGATCCAATAACGCGTTCCAAGTATTTATTTTATTTAATGTCAAAAAGTCCGCTCCATTAAGACATTTGGGCATTGCAAAACATTTTGATCATTATAATCGAACACTCAACAGCTCCATTTAATGTCTTGTTTATATTTGTTCATAGAACCGATTTAATAGCACATGAGTCAAAGTGACAGTTTGGAGAGTTCGCTGAACTCAAGTCGTGATCTGGTTAGTCACG
The DNA here is from genome assembly GCA_916610145.1 of Eristalis arbustorum. NCBI lineage: Eukaryota > Metazoa > Arthropoda > Insecta > Diptera > Syrphidae > Eristalis > Eristalis arbustorum. Next base: position 366,715 of record OU744317.1, read on the forward strand.
ATACTATTACTGGTTTTCGAAATACCTACACAAGGTATAAATATTGGCAGTCATAATGTCTATCATGCACAAAGGCAAATTTACCACTGAAATTTAGATGAAATAAATTAAATATAAATTTAGTTTACCAAACTCTTCCTATCAGTCTTTTTAATAACCGCGTTGCGGTTACTGAAAACTTTTTACTTACTAATTGTTATAGAATTTTCCAAGTCTCATTTGAATAGTGGATAGGAATTGTCAGGCGCTAACTTTGATCCAAATTCTAGTGGTTGTTATTTCAATGGATTGTGGTTAACAGTATACGGCTACGATAGGAAATATTCTAACCACATCTCAGTCTATTTAATCTTTACGGAAAAAGTAATCACATTTGCACATGTATTGTCGTAAGAGTATGTATGTGTCAATATTTGATGATTTTGTGTACATCATACGCGTTGGAGGTTCCGTTTCACTTGAAAGATCCAAATGAATGCTAGATTGTAATTAAACTTAATTAATGAATCTTGAGTTCGCTTCAGAAGTCGTCTACATTCATAAAAAAACGTCTTTATCTGTGTCTCTAGAATGTTATCTGCGTTAACTATTGTGGACTCATAAGATAATTGTTCTGATTCATCTGGAGATAATCTCATGACATTTGTCATATCTTCGTCATGATAAACAATTAAGCTGAAGATGTTTTGGTGTATCTTTAGATATATAATTGTTCTATGAATATTCTGCAAATAAACTTGTGTGGAAACTTATTTTTGGAGGGCGCCAAGAAATACTTTATCATTTTGCTTATACCTATTCAACAATCATTTTAATTCAATCAACTCAGTCTTTCTTCTGCAATCAGGACAACCCGTCATTGCAAAACTACGGATTTCTTTTGAATGCATGCCGATGAGCGGGGGTTGTTTTTTATATCGTTCTCTGTGATTTGGAAAGTGGAATATGTGTTTTCTGAAGTAATTACAGGAAGCATAGCAGATTTTTTTTTGAAATGTCGTACAGGATTTACCATTCAAGGCGTTGCCAAAAATGGCGTATTTTTATGCTCTTAGTGTTGTTACATCATAATCAGCGATGTTCAAGTTAATTTTAAGAATGTCGTTCGTCTTGATCAATGTCTGTTAACATAATAATTTTCTTACTTTATGTGGTTACATATTTACAAAGAGCAAATTACATATCCTCAACTTTCCTAATGTGAAGCATTCCTTAGCAGCGTTGCATCATCTAATCCATAATATATGATGTAAATGTATAATATGAACATAGATCATTGAAATTCTAAATATGCTCGTTTTTCATATTCAGAAAAGGTATGTTGTCTCATTATGCAAAAGGTTGCCAATCAATTTACAGCGAGAGGTCCATAAATTTATCTTCCACTAGGTCTAATTGTGGTCAACCCTGTACAAATAACCGCAATCGACAGGCAAATAGTGCCTAAGAAGCTGATTTTCAAGCTTCTTAGGCACTATTTGCCTGTTACAGGTTACAGCGTTACAGGATTCGGCTAAATACCATATATGAAAACACAATTTGGAGTTCGATTGTAGTTCGTAACAGTTGATGTAGCCTTGTGTGTGTAGAACTATACCTTGATCTGAACCTCTTCTGTAACGCGAATATGTACATGTATCCCTTTCTTGATGTCATAAAATGAACGACTTCACCCCGCGATGGCCTCTTCTTTCGATGAAAATTTAATTAAATGTCAATGAAAGTTTTTTTGTTTGGAATACCCTGCAATCCTTAAAAAACAGTCACAAAACAGTTATGCAGGCTCTACTTTGAATCATTCAATAATAACAGTCGCCAGATCTGATCTCTCAAAAGTTTTATTGACAAACTCGACGTAATCCCTCAAAGCATATTGATTAAGGTCAGAAGGATATTGAAAACTCATAAACTTTTCAAGAAAGTTGTAAATCGTAAACACCTCCGCCTTTCGTTGTGTAGCCTGCTTGTCTTTCCCCCTTTTGCAAATATGAATTCTTGTGGAATAAAATACATACACATATTTCCTCAGGAAGTTGCTATACATAGTCGTACACAACTCGTACATGTAATTTAAGAGAGTGCGTGCTTTTATTATTTGTGTGTTCATTGCTTTAATTGAATTTCTCTGTAAAAGGTGATTGTGCTCAGAAAAAAAATGTATGTGGGTATGTACCTCAACCAGTGCTAGAGGTAATTAAGACTGAAAAGAAACTGAACTTTTTATCTTGAAAATACCACAGAATTTGCATCCATTTTCAACAATTCCCAAGCGAGTGTCGTTGATGAATACGCTCCTGGTGGAGTACTTGCACATACACGTACATATACATTTTCCAAGTGTTTTCCGTACAAAATTCAAATTTCAAAGAATTCCATAAACAATCCCACCGCGTGCTAATTTATTTTTTCCTGATTACCTTGTAATTAATTTGGGTGTGAAATTTAAATGGGCATATAAACAATGAATTTGGTAATGATTCTAATTTTAAAAGTATGAAGAATGAGGATGGGATTGTTTCCTTGGCAATGATCGACTGTTTAAATATTAATAAAAACAGCATGTTTTAAAGCAATTGGCGGCGCTGGTGTTAATCTTTGTGCTGCTGTCCATTTAAGCGATGAGACTTATCCAGAGATGTATAGGGTTTGAATGTGCAATTATGAACTTAAAATATTGAAATCACATGTCTTCTAAATTGGAAAAAAAATGGTGGTTGCTGTAGATTGTAAAAACCTGGGTCTGGTCCTCTACGGGCTATAGCGCCACGCATATATGTGTGCATATATGTTGTAATTCGACAATTGTCAATTGGAAAATCTTTCAAACGCTGATCTTCAATCACGAATCGGCTTCTACTCATTTGGTTGACAGGTAACTTCAGTTGATTTGGACGTTGTAAGAGTTATGATGCAAATCCAAACGACTTAATGTGCCGTAAGATGAGTGCGTATGATGTGCTCTTAAGTTCGATAGATTTGGATCTTCTTAATCATTTTCACATTTCCATACGTATCCGCCAATTTTTAAAATGTTTTTGGAATTACTGTTCCACTGTCTTGATCTTAATTTTTAATCTTAGTCTTAATTTAGTTCGAATTTGAATACTTTAGTCTAAATATACCTACAGTTTCACGTATGTGCTTGCAGTAATGGATACCAAATCCAGACAACTAATTGGATGAGATTATATATCGTTATTAATCATTTGAATGTTTAAGGACACGCACATCCCGACCACACCTTTTATTCTGCTTCCCGCAGTCTCGCACATGGTATGTCATGTTGTCATTAGGACGTTCTTGGTTTTACGAAGTCGAATGCATAACATGTTCAGAGACATTGGCTTCCTACACACGTTGACACCTGAGGGACCTTATACAGTCTATGCTGTCGTTAAGCAACAATCTTATGCGTACATTTCATTAATTTGTTATTTAGGTCGAATAATGTTACTCAGGCGATTTCATCTTTCGTGCAAACCTATAGAGCTAGCATAGTAAATAGAGAAGAATTTGGATACACTTCTCATGGGTGTGCCAAGCCACACAGGGAATTTAGACTCGTATTTGATCCTCAAATAACAGTCCTTTGATTTAATTCCGACGTAGTGCTATGTTTTTGTGTTTGTGACACATGCCACAGGATCAAGTAGCCTGTGTTCTTCGTCATATGAACAGTCCCATAAATCATTGCCACGGAAGAGCTTCTGTTTGCTTATCAGAGGGGGAGCTCAAACAACACGCAATCGTTTTGATCGAATGGCATAATGGGATTCATTAATTACCGTCTCCAAATCTTCAAGTCAAATTAACCCCTGCCATTTCATTCGGTGGTTATATTTACATCACTACCCTTACCCATAGACCTTGTTTATTGCCTGCTTCTCAAATGAATCGATTAAGCTATTTTCGAACCAAAACACACGATAAAAAAACAGTTTTATGGCCGCAGTGATGGAAATCTGTTATACAAACCCAGTATTTGCATGTCGTAAAGCGGCGCGTATCAGATTTCAAGTTCATAACTTGACCTCAAAATAATTGCATACTTCTCGGGGGTAGAACATTAAAATGTTTAGAAACAAACTTTGTTGCCCTCTTACCGAAGTGATTAGGTACTACCGGGCAACACAGCAACCAATTTCCTTTTACAACGAGAGGCATCCATTAATCATAAACTTTATGTTTTGATCATGTCACCTAGGCTCTATGCTTGGCTGGGACTAATATCCTGGCGAATTGGCCGATTGCGTACATATGGGGTCTTTGAAGGAGGGTAAGTATTCAGTTAGGAGTGAGGTGAAAAACTCGTGGGATACAGGTGTCAAATTGTGAATGTTTAAGTTCTTGGATTAAATTGATAAAAAGTTATAAAACAAGTCACTCTATATAACTTGTCTTTATGACTATGCCGTGCTACACAGTACACCCATAAACACATAAATCATTCCTGGTGATGGCGATCAGCTGACTGTGTAAAAAAACTGAATGAACGGGCCATTAAATTATTGATGTCGGGTTGGTAGGGGGGATTTTGAATTTAAAATATGAAAATAATGGAAAATAAACTTCTTTATGATTTTGCTGCATTTGCTTTGGTTACCGAACTGGAAGAGGTGTTGCCTTGGAAACATTGAACGAAAATCAATATGAATGGTATTAATTTGTGTCACCAAACAATCCATGTCCTATTTTACGAATCTTATCTCTCGTTGCAACTTAAGAAGTGTTCCTTCATTCAAGGTCAGTTTTAAGCAGACATTATTTTCTTTTCATCTTACTTCAGGAAATTAAATATATGTGAGTATTATAGATGATAGCAAATAGAAGTATTGCTTTGTGTGAAATATGTACACATGTGTCCACGTCATTGTGGTCATCCATTATATACATTATATAATAAAATTCTCATGATGACATGACTGGAAGCCCTGATTGAAATAGGAGTGCGGTGATGTGCGCTTCCCAAGAGTTTCTGTAAGAATTCGATTATGTTATTCAAACGTAATTGAGTTTAATATTGTAACCAGAGGAATTCATTTTATCGATGGGAGTTCTTGAAAGCTTATTCAAAATTAGTGAATGGCAATATTAGTTTTGGATGAACTGAAACGTACTACATAGTACGGTTATATGTACGTGCATATCTTTGACACTGATTACATCGGTGTGTGTAAACTATTCGGTGTTTGTGGACACGTACGACTTTATGTGGCGTCCTAACTGGGAGAGACCGGGCTAGTAGTTTCATCCACATAAGACAGTGTTAAGAGAAAAATAAACTAAAAAAAGTTATTGTAACAAATAACACAAAATGATAATATTTTTGGAATGAATTAATTTAACTGTTTTAATCTTTTATATGTCTTAGGAGATTAGCTTAACGATTAATATACCGACACGTAATGAGATGGAAGAATATGGGAGAGATGTCATTTGCATTCTCTATCGGTCTCCACTTTCAGTATAAATCCAGTTGAACAACCGCTATCATCCGTGTGTTTCAAAGTTTTTTCCCACGCATGTTTTTTTTAGTTTTTAGTTAATTTTCACATCATTGCACATTTTACATATAGAGATACAGTTCATGGTTTCTTTACTACTAAAAACCAAAATATTAACCTCAATTAGGGTTGTCACATATGATATAGTCGAAATACTCAACTTGATCGTAATTGTTTTTTCAATGATATGTTCGTGGATGCAATTTTTTAATGCACCTAGCCCGTTAATTGCAGAATAAGAGCCTCTTACATTGACAAAGTTATCCAATTCAGGAAAAAGGTGATTTACAGTTTATTGATGTGTTGTTTACGTTTGACCTAAAGTAATATGAGCCTATGAACAGCTTTGCGTGGAAAAAAATACGATCTTCGTAAGTAGTTTTTCTTTATTACAATAAGCAAAAAAATAATTGTAACGAATAACTCGTGCATTTAACCAAATTGTTGTATCCAAATAAATCTGGAAATTCTGTCCCTCTAATAGAATTGTTCATAAAGGGAAAAGTATCTCGCAAAATTATACCGGTAGCGGACTACTCTCACCCAAGTATTATATCTTACTACATTTTAAACAGTTTCCGGTTGTACTTGCCTGTCTACTATGCTGAAATTGAGCCTGTTTCGGTATGCAGTAGGTGTGTACTCTGTTCTTAATTTGTTCCAATCCGCCCGTTAAATAAAATAATTTCTCTGTTTGATTTTCATTTTAAGAAACACACCAACTTTGTTTTTCTACTTTATTATGTGTGTTGAGTTTGTTTTGCAAAACAAACTGATTCTGACGTACCAAAGCGCCACCAAAATAACCTTTCAAAAGGTTTAGCATATGTTAAGAGTATTTTTTTTTGTTATTTTGTTCCTGCCAGGGATCTAACATTTTTATAGAACTGACATGTCACACATCTAATACGTAATTCTGCACACTAGGTGACCTCTGATCTTAAATTACCTGCTTACTATGTATTAAGCAAATTACCAAAGCCACAACCTTCATAACGAAGAGTGTTTTTCTTTTTCATGTCAAAAACAACTATATATTACATACCTACTGTACATCATGCTTGAACTTCTTCATTACAAGACAATATCCCTTTTGTGTACATCTTAAAGCGGTTGAAAGGCAGTCCTTGTGAACCAACTTGAGGAGCTTCAGCATTCTTTGTCGACAAATTCGAAATGCCCTCAAAGGAGGGATCTAAAGATATCCTTAAACAAAGAACAAAGGATTCATTTAAATCTTTTTTCTTGAAAATCATATTCTCAATGAAGAACAAAAAATATGAGTTAAATATTTGTACCCCAGCATCTGAAGTTGACACAAAATGTTCCATACACTCTACTTTTGTCCAATTAAAATGCGCAGCCTTAAGTATGGGCACTTACACCTTAGCACTTCAACAAGCAACAAGTTCCAACTAAGGCATTCACATTGTGGGGGCGAGAAGGATACACAAAAGATAACGCGCAAAATCGTTGTGAGCAGGTGCCTGAAAGCGTTGTCATGGCATTGACTATTTTTAATTTGTGTGCTTAATGAAGCTTATTAAGGTTTTTCTTAATTACTTGCTTAGTTGTACTCAGAAATTATGTTATGCTTTTTGTTTCGCATTTTCAGATATGTACCGGACGCTTTGAAGTGATACAATGAAAAGGAAATTTCATGACGAAAATTATTGAATATACCATAATTCTTGATATGGAATTCAATTCTGCAGCACAAGAGGCAACCAGCAGTGGTTTACATTTTGATGTTTCTCAGAAACCTCAATGAGAATCAAAAGAAGGCCGGTGCTAAATGAAAGTGTTTCTTTGGCAGTATATCATGTTATACAAGGATATGTAGTAAGCTTGAAGTGCGCTTTTTTGGAGAACAAAACCTTTGAACAAAAACAAAACAAAAGTATTCGGGAAGGTGTCAAAGTCGAAGAAAGAGAATATATTTAAAAAAATAAGCGTGTAAGCAGAATTTCTTGACATAAACATGTGGACTTCAGGGACATGTGTAACGACCGGTCCGGTCGTGGTGAGCCAGACTTTACAAGATGGTGAAAAATTCGTCAGATGGGAAGAGGTAAGAATTTTACTTGTATCAATCGATTTTTATCACACATGTTAATTTAAGCAAATAAATCTAATATAGGCAGCAGTATATGTGGAGCAGTTAATCAAATTAGACATTTCATGCGGGGGGTTTGGCAGAAAGTATGAGTTAATATTTGCATACCTAAAGATTTTTTACTTTGCCTGCAACATCCGTCTTGCTCGCTTAAAAATTCAATAATTTCTCATTAAGTCCAAACACTCATTGGGGAGCGAAATATAATAGTTCATTGGGGAACGCTTGTAGAGCTTTGCATATTTTAGTTTCACAGTCTTGGGAATGCCAATGAGGTATAATATCTGCCTGTCTATGTATAGCAAATTATCTTAAAAAAAAGAAAACTTGAATCATTCGGTATCCATGAGAATTTGTCCCCATCAGTGTCGTGCCTGTCTAATTATGCCCTGCACAAGATGGTCCAGGTTTGCTGAACTGATTAAATGGTAAATCTTATTTTTAATTTAATTTCAATATTCATTGAAAATATTCAGTGGATATTTTCACGTCTGCTCTTAATCTCTGCGCCAATTAAAATCATCTGAATTAGATAAGTACCCCGTCCCTTCATTCACCTTTTATTAGAAATTTAAATCTTAATTGTGAATGTTCATTCTGATATCGTCGTCGCATTTCGCACACAGCGTTAAGGACTGTACGATGCTAGGTACATCGACGGCGCTGTTACTTACCATCAGCCCCATCTGCTGATGGGATTTTTATTGCCCTTCCACAGATATACAAATGGAATTTCCTCTTTGATTACAGAAATGGGGAAATTAAAATGTAAATTTTCACCGTACCACTAATTCGCAGCGGAAGCTATCCAAGGATTCAATCTTATCAGTTTCACGAACACTGGGGAGCATAATTAAAATGAACGGAAGCAATGCCTGAGAATTTATTAAAAAATCTATGCTGTATTTCGAGGCCGCGGTGATCCAGCTTTCGTGGAGTTAATTATGTTCGAATACTGTTGGCTTCTTGAATATCCGACTCGTAAGTTAAACACTGCTGTGAACATCAATTTCGTTTCAATTCAACAAAGGAATGATGAGCCTTCCTTGATCAACCGTAACGGCAGCTGTTATACGTTAGTGCAGTGCAGTGAATTGAATAATTAGGTTTCACGAATATATTGTAAAATATGTATATACTGCTCTCAACTCAGAGTATTGGTCTGATCGAATTTTCACATCGTCTATGGATGTTGGAAATGCTTGTTTTGTGGCCTTATGTATGATATACCTTCCACGTCGGGACCATGTATAAGTATAATTTAACTAAATAAATTATTTTTTAATTTTTATTAATTCAACAGTGTAAACTGTCTCGTCTCGTCTCATATCTTCAGATCATCTATGCTTTTCGTTGTCTATGATTTCATAGCTAGATCGTCTCTCTCATCTTGAAAAGTATTGTCACTATAATCCAATCTAGTCTCATATTGAGGTTCAACGGTCACTGCTCGTAGATCGCAGTAGAATATTTATGTATTGAACTAAGCTATCAGCAAATCTGTTTCGATAATCTTTAATGATATTCTTGATAAATTTGCAATAACATATTCTGTTTTCAAATTTATATGTGTAATGCTAATCTTGTGGTTTTATCTGTTTTTATCTTTATCAAGTAAAATCTTTACTGCGGCCGTCTGAAAATTATCACCTACAATCTGAAAAGCATTAGCCATGAATAAGTGGCTTGAACTAGATGACAATAGCATAGATATGTGTAAACAAATGCAGAGTTGAAGAATTTATGTTGCTAATAATATCTTTTGGATTTTTTAAAATTATTCTGCAACGTAATTGCCATGGTTTAGAGATCCCGACAAGTGTCTGCTTACGAATTGCTACAACATCGCAAGTTCAGAACCATTATTCTTTTTCTTCAAATGTTAGCTCTCTGTGGTTTATAAAACGCGTTTCAAGAAATGCATTTTTTACGTGTTTCTGAACAAACTGAATCCGATGTGTAAGTCTATAATACTGAGAGTTTCTTAAGCGGTTCTTGGATGCACAATTGAACTTGATCATCCTGGCAACTTTTTAGGCTATTTTGTGGCATAATTTATCTGATGCAAGAAATATCGCTTCTAGGTAACATTCAAATATCATCCATATGATGACGATATATATATATGACGATATATCGGTTTTACCGATGTCGTAGTAATCGGTTTTCACTGTATTTTTATAAAGGGACCTAAAACAAATCTACATCATTACTTATATTTATTCTTAATGGTTCTGAACTTGCCAGGCTGCAAAAATGGGAACCTTTTTTGCAGATTTGTCGGGCATTGTTAATATTTAGTGTATCTATGTAGTTTTACTGAACGACTTTCTGAATTCGAAGATTGCGTTCATAAAATCGATTTTCGCTAAACTTCTCCTTGTTCAGCGTGTGACGCTACAGTTCCAGTTGAACCTGGGTCTCATACAACGAGCATATTCATGTACTGTGAACTGTGGCTAGCTCTGTCTAAAGTCTCCCCAATAGCCCTGTTGGTTGAGGTTCCCTCTCATTTGTCATATCTTAAACGTGGGCTGTAACCCATTAACCGATTGGCTACCACAGACTAAAGTTGCTCATGCGCTCATGTGTTCGACAAATCACTCGCTCGTTCTTTACGGACTTTCTTGTAGCAGCAAGGATTCTCCATCATTAGTTTGACGAGGCTGGTGAGAATTGCACAATTAGACATAGCGGTATATCTACGCACTTCGAAATTGAGAAGTGGGTGTTTTTTCACATGTTCCGACTGTTCGCGAAGTGAATGGAAAACTACGCCTGTTGTTAAACGAATGATGGAAATAAAAGGCAGCGTTACTTGCTCCAATAAAATCGTATTTATTGATTGCTCATTTAGAACAGTTTGTAGTAGGCACTCTGAATTTCGACGATCCAGTCGACGTAGGCCGAGACACGTGTGTAGATGGAAGGCATGTTGCTGACGCCACAAGGAATGTATCCCCAGGAAACAATGCCAATGATTTCTGATGTTCCATTTAATGTCTCCTTGACCAATGGGCCACCAGAGTCACCGTTGCAGGCAGAGATACCACTTCCACGGGACGAACTGCAGACGTTAGTTTCTGCGAGTGGAGCGTCCTCAGGCAACGCTTCCTTGCATTCGTTCCACTCCACGACTTCAGTTTGCACAGTTTGTAGGGTCTTTGCGCCCACACCTAAGGTGTAAGCCTTGCTTTGTCCCCAACCGTACAGGACTACATCACCGTCAGGAATCTCTTTACGTCCTGGGAGATAGGCAGCTTGAACAGTTGGGCTGAATTCGAAGGGTTGTGACACGTGAAGGAGGGCAATGTCGTAGGGTCCAACACTGCCTCCGTACAACTCATGCACTCTGCCGAAATCGACTTCACGCTGTTGAGCTCCTTCGACGTCGGTTTCCAAACGCTGGTGAAGTCCAGCGAATACACTCATTCCAATTGGTTCTGAGATGCAATGGGCAGCTGTGATGACCCAATTCTTAGATATGATGGTACCGCCGCAGATGTGGGAGTGTTTGGCGAATTTCTTGCCCAATGATACGATGTATGGAGCTGAGTTTTCTTTAGCGTCTTCACCCTTAATGATGTACGGCGTGGAGAAGCTGGGAGTCAGCTTTTGGATCTTGTCAATTATGGAGGCATTGGCAAAGGCCAACAAAACTGCGAAAACTACGACGACCTTCATGTTGATGGTTCACAAGTCTTACTGAATAAGCTCCAGTCAAGAAGGCATTTTATATTATAATGGTTAGTCCGATAGGAACGGACTTCAGCTTATCTAATGCCGATTAGCTGAAGCGTTTTCAAGCGAAAATCGGTTCGTTTGTTTTTTTTTCTTAAATACCGAGTTGTTGAGATTGTTATCATTTACCTTCCTGTTCGTACTTGTGTTAAATTTGGCTTTATGTCCAAAGAACAAGGCTAGAGTTGAATATACATACAAATGGATTAAAAGATTAAATATGGCTGAAATTTACTGCGATATCTAACAATTACATCTTGCACACGAACAAAAATCGCAATGTTAAAATTCACATTGCGTCAATATCACATTCGGTTCTACTGGTTACTCAATTAATTACTGTGACTTACAAGCGTGATATACCCCGATTATGATAATCTGATTGTAAATAATAATTGTTATAATCATTTATCGCTGATATTGAATCAATCGATAAGAATTTAGAAAGAAATCAGAATTATGATAATCCGTATAATCAGACAAAGCCAAAAAAAGCAATCGTCTTGCAGACGTATTTGAGTGCATTGGGATTAATTTTCCATTTGCATAACGCAAAGAGTGAGTTATTAATTTTTCTGTTGCGTCATAAAGCGAAATGAAAATTAGATGGTTAATCCTAGCAAACTTTAAACTGATTCCGAAGGACGATATTTGAGAAAAAGTTTAGTAGACGGTAGTATGATCAGATAGTATGGTTAAGATCATTGCCAGTAATTCGAGAACGGCCGAGTTTTGTATTATGATTAGTTCCTAAAGCGAAATGAATTGACAGGTTGATCATTGATTTAAGGCCGTGTTAAAATTTGTCAAGTGCCAATTGGAATACCCTTTACTTTTGATTTTTCATTATTTCCGGAAAAAAATGCTTTTAAAATACCTTTTACTTCACTGTCCATTAATGGAACTAATTTACCGCACACACATGATATCGCAAACAAATCGCAAATTTCTTTCTATTCCTGCATAAGGCGAAGAAAATTGAATCATCTGAAAAGACAGACAAATTCGTTTTGAAGTATAGCGCCACAAATTTCAATTGAGAGGTAAACGTACTTACAAATATACAATCTTTCACTGCAGTAGATAATCAGCATTGATGACACTGAATCCGCCACTGCATCGACACTTCGTTTCCAATTTATTGAAGTGAGTTCACCTACACAAAACAAGGAAAAGAAAAATCGATGACTTCAATGTAAAGCGGACAATGGGTTGCAATCTAAAACTCTGTACGAGATTTCATGGAAAAAGAGATTTGAAGATTTTCAAAGCATTGAAACAAATAAATTGAGTCGAATAAATCTATAAATCAGAACAAATACGATAGAATTTGTGGCAAACACAAAAAGAGGAGCTCTTCAACCGAAACGAAAAATCTTTGTTATTGTTGGAGTAACTTGTGCATATTGCACCAAGACCCAATCACTCAAGGAAAAGTTTTTTTCATTTTATCCTTCAAGCTAAAATATGAAATGGATATTACTTTATTACGTTTTTTGTACTTCCTTGTGTAAGGATTTATTTTGAAAAAGTCAACAGAACAAATGGATTAAACTTGTGATTTGTTTGTTTACAAAGAGCCTGCTCATTTTTTACTTTGCCTTGCTTTAAATGTTTTTTTTACAGATTATGAGTTTTCATTATTTTCATTAGATTCAATTACCTTTGCTTTATTTCAAACAATATTTTCAAAACCAAATCGTAAATATTATAAAGATGCTAGTAATTTGGAATAGTTGCTCTAGGGTCTGTTCCAGTATGCTTACTTGTGTGAAGTGATACAATTGTGGAATTAGATAGTTAAGCCCTTAATATTATTATCTGTACGAACAAAACCATAAAAAGTCTCTGTACTACAGGGAACAATAGATATTTCGAAAAGGACTGAAGGTTTCGATTTTCAACATTTTGAGTACAGTTTGAGAATTATTTATCCATTTTAGAGCGTTCCAAATCGAACACGTTGATACGTGGATCTTTGTAGAAAAGTACATGACATGTACATATTATATATGTATATACTATTTATTTATATCATCTTGTAGACTTACGTACTAACTGATTTTGAACAATTTTATATTAATTCAGTCTACTCTCCGACAAGTGTAGATTGTGTGAATATTCGTTAAATACTATGATTACCCTTGTAAGACGTTAATTTCTTCCGTACTCAGTGTTGTGAAACCTTTCAAATAGTAATTGACGAGTACGGAGGGGCCTAGTGGACAAGTAAAATTGAATTAACGTCAAAAGATATGGACATATATGATTTGTAACTAACGAACATTACTTCGTAGACCGTGCGTCTAGTTTTTAAAGATTTTATACCAAGCAATTGACACCTTCCCATATAGTTTAGGTGAAAATTCCATTGCATTTTAAAAATTATGAATTTGGTGAATCTTTTTTGAACTTTTTAATGCGTTCAGAATATTAGAAAATTTATTGGGAGTCCATACAACTACAGCATATTCGAGAAATGGCCTAACCATAGGTACGTACAGAGATAATGGGGCGAATGGATCCTTTGGTATAACGCCTGATGAAACCGATTGCTGAGTTGGCTTTAGATAATATAAAATAATTCACAGACTTTGATGAAAATTATGAGCTGAACATTACTCCTGTCTTGAACACAATTCGCTTTGGAAAGATTATCCGAACCAGTGGAGTAGTCAAATTGTAAATGAAAGGCTGATTAAGTGAACGTCATTGATTGACATTTATAAAAATTAAGAGTTAACACGTTCTACCCGGCGTGGACCACCGGTGGTCAACGGGCACTGCGTATATCTGGCGGCGTGGACCACCGGTGGTCCACATGCACATTCATTTGTCTGACGGCGTGGACCACCGGTGGTTTTTTGAAAAAAAAAAACGCCGGGTAGAACGTGTTAAACTATTGTTATTGCACCATTGCAGATGTTATCAATATCAGATTGAAGAGATATGCAGTCAATAATGTCTCTTATGCTCTTACAAATTTTCATATCATCATCGAATAGTAAGCAGTTGCTGTGATTTATTGAGCAAGTAATCTCATTAATGAAAATTATAACAACTAAAGGGTCTAAATAACTTCCCTGTTGGCGGGATCCCTGAGAAACAAGTAATTGGTTTGGGTAGCGAATTTCCAATTTTAACTTTCAGTGTGCGATTTATAAGAAAAAATGTTACCCAACGGAGGAATACAGAGTGAAATCCAAAGATTTCAAGCTTGAATGGTTACCTGAGTCAAATACTTTACTTAAGTCTGTACTACTACGAAGGATGACTAGATTCAAAGGTTAGTAGATGTTGAGCATCAGTGATATGTTCTTTAACTAAAAAGTCCGGTATTTTATTCACCATACTCTCAAACATTTTTGGTATAGCTGAAAGCTTCGAATTTCTCTATAATTTTTGACGATCCGGAATTATGGATTAGGCCAGGAATCCTTTTTCCCATTCTTCCAAGAACAACCCTTCTGACAGAGAACGGTTGAAAATAAGTAATAGAGGATCGGAGAGAGAGTCAGAACAATATTTGAGAATGACTAATACTCCATATTCTCCACAATTAAAGCTTGGCTTTAAATTGGTAAGAGATTGAGTGATGTCAGTCGAGTTTAATGATAGCGATCCAATGTCTACTAAACTAGTGGAGCTATTGCTTGTTGGATTTGAATTAGAATCAAAGAAAGTAGATTGAAGTGAGTAGAAGAATGAAAGAAAATACTATTATAAGTATGTACAAACACCTGTCTACTACCTTTCTGAGCGGATTTTCATAAACTAACTAACTATTTCTGTAGGAATCGAAAATACAAATTCGAAGAAGCTCATCTCTTATGAAAGTCAAAAAATATAAAAAATATGGACCGTTGGCAACGCCACATCAAAATTCACAGCAAACAACGACTTTTTGGGAATACGTTACTCGATCAACGCCCTGGAATCTCATGTGGATTGTTAACATTCCATTTTTTTAAAACAGTTTTGTTGTTAACGTATCCATTCAGCCATAAATGGGCACCATCATCGAAAATGATTTTTCAATGCGAAGCGAACAGATCCTAACCAGAAGAAAACACCCTTATTGATAAAACAATTCTATTATTCGCACTTGTAGTTGAAAGCTATGTCCTTTATGGTAATTTGGAAAAAACAGAGATAATGGAATAGAAGAGATATTAAACTTTCCATTGAAAAAACCCTAGTCCAACACAGATCCACCACAGTACACCTCAGATTTTAACTCCTCCATTATCTCTGGGCAGAAAGGGCTGAATAAATGACAGCCAAATTGACAGAAGTAGCTCTGTCCAATCATATGTCTAAGTTCGGATGGCATTGTAAATCTGGTTTCAATTATACCAACATTGAATTTGTTTCCATCTATGCATATCCTCACAGACTGGACATATTTCACGGCTGTGCTGCAACCTGGAACTGAACATAATCACTATGAATTGGATTGGACACAAAACGATTACTAACCTTAGTGCGCCGCATTTGTAGAAACGAAATAATCTTACAGCAACCTTATTCTACATCATCACCTCACCTTCCGTACACGACTGTTAAAATACTTGCACATCAATATTAAATCAATTTCAAACATTTAATATTAAAAGTGCAGTGCTATCAGCACTCTCCTTAAATTGGCGGTACATGCTTATTACTAAATTAATTGAATTAAATTCGAAAGCAATTTATGAGCATCCCCTCGCGCGGTTGTAGCTATAACTTGACTGTTTTTTAAAGCTAATAAAATCCCATAAATGTACGTATACACGTTATCGGAGTACATACTATATGAGTTGAGTACGAAATATAATCAGTTGATATGAGAGAACCCAGCTGGTGATGGTTTAAAGTTGCATTTGTTCCTTCAATAGCACTTTAAAAGGTTGAAATACTTTAAAGTTAGTTCATCATGTGTTGGAATCTGTGTGTCTGAATGAAAAACATGATATGAGGATATTTTCGAACGCAGAGTTTTGTTTATTTTCAGTGAACTCCGACAATGACTCTTGGCACAGTTCCAGTTTGTGCATATTTCTTCAATATTTAACGGAATTTCTCCTCACCAATTGTGATACATTTTCAGCGAGACTTGCCCTGTTTTTGAAATGGTCGATCGTTCTGATTAGTAAAAACATTCCATGATTCATTGATTGCAGTGCAAACAGCAAGAAAACATCCTGTGACATGCAAGTGATGGGGGAGAAAAAATCCAGCAATCCATTTTGGTATTTTCTTTCCGTATACCGTTTTGTTTTGGTAACATGACAAAAGCACATTAATTCCCAGCGACCAAGCCCAAGTCATTAACATTGCCACTGCCCCCATTTAGCACCACAACAAATATATTCGAAAGAGGGGTGGAGGAGACCTATGCGAGTTCATGGATGATGGTATCCTTTGAAATAGGTTTATGCACACAGTCAACCGCACACAATCAGTGTATAGCAAGGCTACAATTCTCATCCCTCCACTCCCAGTTGCCTAATCAAGTGTTAATAATCAAAAGGGGTTGTGGTCTATTTTTGGTAGTACTCTTACCACAATTCTTACAGGCGCATACTGACGCAATCTCTCAACAGGGCGGGGAACTGCTGTTTTCAATGTATCCTTGGTCGTTGCGTACTAGCATGTTCGCCTGCTTTGAGAGTCTAAAGGCTGAACGAGTTGTTAATTTCGCGGCACAGATGCTGATTAATAGAGACATAGCGTAAATAGGAAATTGTGCTAGGGAGCCGCTTTATAGACAATGACCGTAATGTGATTGGGAGGTAGGTCGATGAAGGAGATGTAATTGCTATTTAAGGAATCGGGCAAAATTAGTCGCACCTTAAAAGCACGCAGGTGTAGTTAATCACATTAGAAGCTAGCATCGATCGGCCTGTGCAAGTGTGTATTACGGATGGCTGCAGATTGCAATATCAATGTTTCTGCAAGACTCAGCCACCACCTAATGACATAACTGACTTCTTGTGCCCGAAGTTTGTGTGTACTTTAATGAGAATGTCATTGAAGTGAAGTCAATTATTAAAATAAGATATATTGTCTTTTTTTTGTTTCTCTCAGGCTAGAGCAAAAAAGACCAAGGAAGTAGATAATGACAAATTGAGGAAAAACTTCTTTGAGATGAAATACTAAAGTCGTCGTATGCGAAACTGTTGGCTGTCATTCAAAATTTGATGAGGGAATTCATAAAATGTTTGTTAATGACCATCTTTTATGAATTTTTTATATCTAACCCAGACGATTACGTATGATCGCGGAGGCATGTATCTCAATTAATGTTTACGTTTCGTTGGCATGAATAAATAAATACATTCACTCGAATGTATTTCCCAATGAGCGGAAAAGTTTATAGTACGAACATAAGAGTTGGACAAATTATATAAATTGAACGCAAAGATATATCACAGTTCGAAAGAAATCTTAAACCGGAGGTCTATTTATAGAGACTGGAGAATGTAAATATTTTTACACTCATGATACGGTTTCCAGTTGGCGGTGGAAAAGAATGCCGAAATACGTATGTTTGTATACAGTATGTACATGCAATCGTCCGAATTTGAAATAGTCCGCCTGGCCGCTGGTTGGTGTATAATTCATTTCAGTATTGAAGATGTAAAGTCAATTGCAATTGTATTTTCATTTCTGCAGTGAGTACGGTACAGATAAACTGATGGCGCATACTGTGAGCCAAAAGATGGGATCTGGAGGTGGATGATACCATCAGATCTTAGAAGTTCGTAAATAATCAACGTAGCGTTTGATAGTCTTTAAAATAAACCTTGAAAGACGTAAAATGATGGATTGGGGAAATTGAGTGACGTCGATATGCCAAGGAATGCAATTTGTCTGAAGTCTGTGATCGGCACCAGTTCGCCATCGAATAAGTAGCATGCACGTAGGATTGTTGTAAGAAGAAATGCTGCAAGAAGGTGCTTAAAAATCTTCAGAAAAATACGAAAACAAATCAAATCTTCAAACAACCAAAATCGATCGCCGTTAGAAAATGAAAAAAATTGAATAAACTACAGAACTAGCCGAAATAAATAACGCTACCGAAAAATGTTGGTACAAAAATGCAAATACAGTCGAGAGCGATGTAGCCTGCGTATCTCTGTCCAATACTACCAATATTGTATGCTTTCGAGCAAAAGTCACAATCGATTGCTAGAGCTTTAGAGTTCAGAAGGATACTTTAACGACGCTTTCTTTGCATAATGTGGTTTTTGTTGCCACTTGGCTGTAGGAGAAGATGTGAGAGATTTATCGAATAGGTCACAGGAAATCACTTCGCCTGTACCTGCTCTCGTTTTTGAGCCTACAGTATACACCGAGAATACACATTCTTCTGCTGCCAAGTGCAGCAATAAGGTTCGTTTGCAGATATAGCCATTCTCCGGGTTGACAGTCCTCGAGCTTTTACCGCTCGCTCCCTGTTGATATATTTGAAGCCTAAGGCTGGGCGATAAACGAAAAACCGGAGTGAGTGCGGATGGAAAACAACTTTAATTCAGTCGTCAGCACGGTGTTTTTACTTTTCAGCATTTGTTGCCCCAAGCCTTGGACCAAGTTGGATAGAGAGACTTGAAACAGAATCTATGCCAATTTTATTTGTTCAAATTACAATATTTTGATATCATTTAAAGCAAACACAAAAAATACTTAAAACTTTTATATACAGTTTCAGCCAAAATCAATCTAAGTATACACGTATATGACTTGTTTAAAATGGTTGCTCTGTTTCGGTTCTCGTCACTGAAATCGCAGTAAATAGTAAATTCTAACTCATGGCACAGAATCCTAATGAAACTGTTGACAAAATACCACTTCGTTTCTTTGAATCAAAAAGAAACATGTCTGAGCAATCAACATTGGCAGACGCGCAGGCGCTTTGTATTCGTCACTTCAATCACGATTTAAAATGAACTAAAGAAGTAACTAAAGCGCTTTTTTATTTTATAGCCCGAACGTAATGCCAGAATGTGGAATTCAGTAAAACGAACATTAAACAGTTTTTATCTGATGTGAAGCTCGTCATTATTACTATAACGACTTAATGGCCATAATTCTCTAGCACATCTTGTGGGCGTGATTCTATCGCATTGAACTAAAGTTGAGTATTTCTGTTTTAATGGTTGTTATGGTTTAACTGCTTGCTTGACTAAGCCACATGATGTGTGAAACCAGATATCACCTCTTACTCTGGATATTGTCGACACAAGTGCACTCTGTTGACAAATGACCAACTTTGAACCATAAACACGAAGAGAGCTTATGGTTCTGCTTTAAAAGTTCGAAATGCTAAGTCGTGCGAGTAGTTTCAGCCAACAAATGGGTGTGCTGTACTCACCACCACATTGTGGCCTGGTAAGCCGGCACAAAGGCGGATCAGGGTTCATTTGTGTGTTTTTCTCATTTAAATGTGTTTTGTCACATCACATATGGTCCAGCTTCGGATAAGTATTCTGTGCGCCACGCAAAGGGTGCATAGAGTAACCACGAGTACAGAGGGTTGTGAGGTGCTTTTGTTGGGGATTCAAATTAATATTTCCTGCCTTCTGCAATGAGAGGGTGCAAAAGGAAAACTAATTACGTATACGCCCCAATCAATTTAAAATAAAAATAAAACAGAGAAGATACAAAACCGGAGATCACTCAAACAACTTTTTTTACAGCATTTTATTAACGCCGCTCGCCAAGAGAAGCGGCGGGAGTGTGTTGTACGTATATTCACTACCGCCACACAGGGATTATTATTTTTATTATTATTACATTTCGGTCATCATCCGGCACAGCAGCAGAGTACTGCTATCGTGTTTGTGAGCGGGGGGAAATCGAGTAGAAATTTGCGGCGTCAATCGGCGCTGCTACCACATCCCCTAGTGCGCCGGTGGCCACAGCCGATACATCTAAATGAAACACTGGGGGCATATCTGAAACGCTGCTATTTTAGTGGATTTTCATGTCCCTATTCATTCGGGTAATGGCCGAATGGAATGCGTGCACAACTTGTTTTCTTTTTCATTTGTTTTCATAGGGGTGGTGTTGAGTTTATTGAAAATTTCTCCTCCGTGTGAAAACGATTGATTGCAAATATTGATGAAAACGAAATATCTACACATTCATATATTAATAGAATTTTGGATTCACTTGTATATCGAAAATTTGTTGTTAGGAAAAAATGAAACTTACCAAGTTTGAGTGGTTTCAATAATAGTTTACGTTTTACAGCACACTTTTTCAGAAGGGTGGATCGAAATACATATTTTATTTCATTTGAGGTATGAATATACGTTTACAAAAAAAAAAATGCTGTCCTTTCTCATTTTAGGAGGAATACGAATTTTACTGGAATCTAAAGCAGGAATACGGTCTATGAACAAGACATAATTCAGACCATTCAGAAATTTTTTCCGCGGTGATGAACCTGAGCATGAGTCAATAAATAGATAACGTCGGGAAGAAGATTGTATTTATACGTCTCTTGCACGCAACAAACTGTCAGCGAAGGCATGACTTTTTTTCCTCAAAACTGGCAACATAAGAACTACTTTTTATTGCGTTTGCTGCTAAAGACATTACAGTTCAACATACCAGTTAACAATGGGTTGGCCATTAACGATAGGTCTTAAATATTTGTCTGTCCCATATAGCTTCTACGACACGCAAAACGATAAGGTAAGGTGAACAGCCCAATTTATGGACAAGAGGGTTGAAAAATGCAGTGCACTACTTGTCTTTCGGTCCCCGATAAAAATTTGCGCTGTACGCCCTATCGTTTTTCATCGTGTAGAAGCAACAAAGAAAAGTAGATTACAGAATACAAATACAATTTTATTTACAATTTGATTTATTGATTTGCTCTAATAGTTAAACCCAGCACACGAGTTCTTGTTTTCGGGGCTACATCCTGTCTTCTTTGTACAGTGCGCGGAGTTCTTATTTTCTAATCACTTCTTAAATAGTATGGAATTTCAGTACACAATTATAAGGTTGCAGCAAGGAGCTTATTTATCAATCTCAAATATATATTTACATTCACTCCGATGTGACGACAATGACGTGCATAAATGAGCTTCATTGCCACAGTCATCAAAATCAAGGTGTGTCAACTAAAACCGTGTACACTCTGGCAAATACTCCCGCAAGTCATTGCAATTCTCCCAAAAGTAATTCTCATAAGGATTCTTTTTAACTTGGCTTACGGAATCGTAAACAAAATATGTGTATTCTCCGCTGCGAGTCATCGCACGCACAACAAGAATGATTCGGATAAACAAGGGTGTCGCCCCAAGTTCCAAATGAATATTTTTAGAACAGTCATCTCTGCTCCTTACGACCAGCGTCCTTACATACATTAAACATTTATTGAGTCGAACATATCCCTAATGTGCTGTCGTAATGGTTTTAATTGTTTTAGAGGGGTTTCGCCTATTTATTCAAATGAAGACCGGGTACCATTAAATGCCCATAAAGGTTTACATAAAACATTTGATGGAATCCCGTCTACACTACCAGTACTTGAGTAATAGTGGTTTTATCGACTCCATAGTCACAGTGGTACTTAATTTTTCATGTTAAAGTCAGTTTGCATAGCACGTACCGAAAATACTTCTACCTTGTGTGTGAACGAGAAGAAAACTAAAACCACGAATGCGAACGATATGTTGTTTCCCATGTGTAACTACCTTCTCGCATCTATGACATGATGTGTTGCTTTTAGTCCTTGTGCGCTTGATGTTGATGCTCTAAACTGATTTCTTGTGATATTTAAAACTTTTGGGAAACTGTGGAAATTTTGATTGACTTTTGGAAAGTTTGTAGTTCATGTTTATCGCTTTCCTGCAACGCAAAGTACACATGCACGTTGTGTGAAGGTATTCAAAGTTGAGCAGTTTGGTAAATTTGTTAGCTTAAGTTCTTGTGGTAATCATGATTTGTATTTGCCAGTTGGCGCAGTTATGAATGAATTTGAATTTGTAAATAGAGATCGATAAATGGACAATTGATATGCCAAATCAATGCAGTCTACCGATAGTTTAAGTCATTATCGATAGAAATAGGTTATTGAGATACTTCAGATAATCTTTCTACAAATTTTGAGTTAATATCTGAGATAATAACCAAAAACTAAGGTAACTCTCCGAGGTACAATCATTGGTGAAGTATTTCCGCTTAACACGTAATTTGGTGTGAATAAAAAAATCATCAAAGTAGATTTTTTCCCTCAAGTTCAAGTCTGTAAACTAGCAGTTCAAGCAATTTAAAGGCAATTTTATTCTGATTGGCGAGGTATTACATTTTTTAACTTGTTTTTTAAATTTCATGTACAGAGTAAATACGGATAAAATTGTAAACATTTTGTTAGCTTTTTCTTAATCCGTTAAAGTACTCATATTCCGGAACAGTACTCTCCATTTTTGAGCCATTTTTGTATCTCTTGATGTGTCCTCCAATGTACACTCATCTTCTTCAAGTGTTCACTGAATGCATCCTATTTTTATTCACACGGAAAGGAAAGGAACAGTCATGGTACTATCAACTGGCAAAATATGTTAGTGGAGGATTTTCGTTCAACTTAACGAAATTTATTTTTATTCACACCAGATGTAATGTTTTTTCGAATATGCTGATGGAACCCTCACACTCAATTTTTATTCACACCACCCAATGTGTGCGAAAACGGCCGAGTTACTGCTCGTGGTCCGGAACTGACTGACTTAGTATGTTCTCTTGCATAGTTTGTGCTGTTGAATATGTAATAGTTTTAAGTAATTTTTTCTTTATTCAGCTCCTGCATCAGGATATAAATCATGATGTGTAATGGTACTACCAATAAAATATTTTACCCTAAATACATAAATTATCGCGGAATACGCTGACGCCTCACTTTGAATTTAATTTAAACTGAGTCCGGATGGATTCTGTACCTACATCTCTTCATTTTTTGTTGTAACATGTGTAGGCTAGGTTTAATAAAATCCATGAACGTTTCTGCACTCACCATTACTATATCTATTTTTTTCAATATATTTCAACTCATATTAATGGAATTTCATATTGCGGATGGCGCAACGAAACTGGTTAACGCTGTGCTTTATTAAGAGACACATTTTATTCCCAGACCTCATTTCGGGCAAATTACAGCTGTTATATTCAATTATTCGGAAATTGGAAATTAAGTGTTCCTAATACATTTAATAACCTCACGAAGTGGCAGAAGCAGAGGCAGTTATTTTGGGCTGAAGGACGCAGCCATCTCTATCAGCTTTGTTGCTATAATTGGAAATTATATTCGGTTGGTTAAGTATTGATTATGTGATGAAAAACCTGACCAAGTTCATAAAGCGAAAATCCGCCGCAGGCTATAATAAAATTAAAACACATGTCCATATATATTGTAGCAGCGCGCTGCGTCTGTTGGTGCAGCACTTAAGCCAAATTGATGCGTTAATATGCTTCTATATTGTATATCTTTTCAGGATGCGGTGACTGGGGTGGCAATAACAGCGCGTATAGATCCCAAAGGTTTTTTCATGTATTGGAACGATCAGAAGGATGAAAGAGATTTATTGGACATCGCCACCATACGAGATGTCCGAACAGGAGCATATGCAAGAAAGGCCAAGGTAAGCGCTTAACCTTTTACTGACATAGATTGTCGTACAATATTTTGATAAAACTGACAAATGAAGGGTACGCTTCTTTTATTTATAGCAAACAATTCTGAGCAATGTCTTGAAATACAATAGGCTACGAACTTGATAGATTTATATGCAATATATGCGTTTGATTGTAATTATCGAATATAGTGTCAGGGCATCGCTGTGCGTTATCTGTAAACTGACAGCGGACGCAGTGGGGATATCTTTTCGCCTTAGAATCAGTAGTCTTTGTTCAAGTGAAAAGAGTACCATAAATCGATTAATGGATTTATTCTTCGGACACGAAAGTGTTCGAGTGTGATTGACGTTCTGTGTTCTCATCTCTAATCTGTTTATTGTCAAGTGAGCTAAACTTTGCACACAGGATGCATATAGAGTGATTATGGCCACTTCCTGGTTGGACAAAAAAGAAGATAGTGATACGTGAGCGATTAAACTGAAATACAATTATAAGCAAAAACAGATTACGGGTCTTGTTTTTCAAATCCAATTAACTAACTTTTTCTTCCCAACGTAGCTTGAAAACTTGATATGACCTCGATACTGGGCCATATGTTGGAAAGAGGTTTTTTGATAAAAGTGATTTCGACTTCATGGCACAGTAATGTACACATTGCGGAACCATTTATGGATCGATGCTCTGTGATAGATACGTTTTCGCGCATTGTGAATGGTCAACGTAATCGTCCATTTAATTGTTATTAGCCTAAACTTTAAGAGAGTTGCTCCACTTCTGAGCCTGTGGTCTCAAAGTTTCCCGAACATCCAATCGCTCTACAGAACATATGGTCGTTGTCAGTTAAAGTGAAAAAGGTATCAGCGAAGAGCATGGCTAAGGATCAATGCAAGTCGCTCCTACCTTGATATCCAAATCACATTTATCATCTTCGCAGTGAGCTTGTGAGCAGACCACTGGATTTAAATGAAGTCAATTTGAATATATGCATGTGGAAGCATGTTTCATTTGTGTTTACACATACCAGTCGCAAACTTTTGATACGTTAAGATATAGGCGATTTATTGTCTGTCATCGATGTCGATAACGCCAACATGCAAACACTACATGTGTAGATAAGTATATTTAAGAAAAAATTGATAGAAGTCTTAACTATAAGAATGTTTTATTCAAATATATATACATAGGTACTTTTCACAAATTACATGACCATGTTTGAGTTGTGCTTCTGAAAGTTAATTAGTGCGTTCTCTCTTAAAATCGCATATCTAAAAGTAAGCATTAGTGTTAGACTAAAAACGTGTGTGACATTTTAAACACCTTAATAATTTCGTACAATGTGTCACTTCGAGACAAAGCTCCTCCCATAAAATGTCATGCTTATCCAATGATTATGATAAAAACAAAAAAACACTGCATATATGCAGTACATACGCTCCTTCTTTTCGAAATTCACATATTTTATTTAACGAACTGATAATAGGTCCACTGCTCACCATTAGGGACTGTTGTAATTCAATTTTCTGAGGGTAACAGCCTTGAATTCTGTATGTTACAGTTCTTTGCTACATGTGTTTATACTTGTATAGAATGTGGGGTACCACTATACCTTGACTTGCTGCGTGGCATGAAGTCATTTTCATTTATATATTCAACATTTTAGCTAACGCACCTTTTGAAATGTAAAACACAACCTAATGCTTTTATCTGATAACAAGATAATTGACGTCTGTACAACGAACTGGTTTTAGAGGTCTTGTCATGTTGTATAGCCCCCATCCCGCTCAGGGCTTTGAGAAAATTTGCATTTGAATGATGGCGAACAGTAAAAGCAATTATCGAGAAGTGAAGCAATGCCCCCCGATCGAATGACAATTGAAAATAATTCAAAAGTAAAGTACTTTAGTGAATTGTGACATTGGAAATAGAAAACGTTCATTTAAAACATCCTATCATTAAAATACTGAAAAACGTATGTGGATGCATATGTATGTATCACATTGTGAATCTGGTTATATGTTATTAATCATTTCACAGATTATATCAATGCAAAAAGTTATTTTTAGCATATAATGAATAATAAATTCATACAGATTTAGATTAATTATTTCTGTCCCTAACATAAAATTGTAAAATTCATTTTTCATGGGAAATTATTTTATTTCACAAAAATCAGCCAATGTACAATTGTTCAATTTACAACTCTTTAAACGGCTTAGTATTGCACGGGTGCATTAAATGAATGCATCATAGCTATTCTAGCAATAACATTAATCTCTTGGTTTCCAAAATTTAATTTGCAGAAGTCGGAGTGAATATAAAATGCTGCATTTACGGCAATCTATGTTCAAAAATAACTTTATGCGTTTGTATTTATTTATCCATCAGAAAAGTCATAAACATAAACAAAGTAAGACGTAACATGACGTGACAGGATCGACATGTGTTTGCGCGTTTTCTAATTACTAAGTCATTTCATTGGATTTTATATTGCGAAATATTTAAAAATGCACATAAATTATTCACAATAAAATACATAGTAATTTTTGACTGAATTCATTTCAGGATCCGAAGCTCCGGACACTGCTGAATATGGGCGTGATGGAAGATACACTTGAGGAGAAAACAATAACGGTCATCCAGGGATCGGATTTCGTTAACTTATCAGTGATTAATTTCTCTTGCATAAATAAAGAAATAGCGCAGGTAATTTTATAGAACATAATTTACGAATCATTTTTACATAAAACACACATTTAATTAAAATTATGGTAAACCTTATAAACCTCTTTTCAAGACATATTTTGCAGTTCAATACAGCTTACGTAGAATAATAATGTATAAAAAAGTGTCGTCTGTAAAGTCAACCCAAGGACATTTTTATGTTTCGCAAATAATGTTCTTGTTTTAATGAATTGGAGACACAAAACGTGAGCAAATCCAACGCTCCGCAACTGTTTTCTCATGACTCAATATGTGACAGAGGAGATGTCCATTTACAATCCAAACGCCTAGTCTTAAAGTACTAAATTCTTTGCGGTTGTAGAGCACCATTTTTGGTGAACTTGAATGATATTTTCTTACACTCATCGGAATAGGACAAGTTCATGTTTATATTCAACGGTCCGAACTCTCAGGCTAATAAATGATGGATTAAGTTTCTGTGCACAGCGTACGATTAAACATTTATTTGAAAATTAGTCTTATCTTTAAAATTATCTAATTACGACTTCATACTTGCCTTTAGTCCTTTTCATAAAAGCATCAGCTCGTTAGAGGGATTTATCGGGACTCGTTTTGAATACTAACTCCATGAATGATGTTGGTGGAGCAATAGCAATCGTCTGAAAGAGATTCAATAAAGTTGATCTACTTCTTTGAGATTAAGAGCCTCTTACGAGTATAAACATGAAGATTTTTAATTTCACCTGTATTTTGCTTCTGAAAATGCCTGTCGTAAATGGTTCGATATGTTTATTGTTACGTATGGAAACATTATCGGCACTCGTTTCGAACCTCAATTTAAGCTTTAAGTAGCATGTGCCCCCAGTTCTAAACACATTTCAATCAATGTCAATGATCTACCTATTGATGGCTATATTTGTTTTTACAGCCAATAATAAGTTCACATGTTATGCTTTATCCACCGTCCAGAAGCGTTCGCCACTTTAATTGGCTACAAATCAATTTATGACTGTTGTTACTTTCTTAGTGCTGTAGGATAAAATTATAATCGATTATAATTATGTCAAAGGAATGCCTTGGACATGCAATTATTCCAAGTATGTATTTAAGTTTTACTTATTTTTGTTTCCATTTACTTCGTAGTATTGGTCGTATGAGCTAATGAAGCTGGCCTACAGCTTGTCGCAATTAAACGGGTCATCAATAATGTTTCTTCAAAAGGCGCACACCAAACTTTGCCTTCAGGCCATCAAAGATAAGACGATACCAGTCAAAAAGTAGGAAAATTAACTTTAAAAAATCGTTCATATTTCTGTAATTCAATTCTGCATCATTTTAGCATCATAAAAATATTTGCGCAAAACAAGGAGGATAAGAAACGTGTGGAAAAGGCTCTCGATATATCTGGTCTTCCATCTGGAAAAATTGACAACTTGCCACTGTCGAAATTTCAATTTGAAGACTTTTATAATTTGTACAAAAATCTAACACAACGTTCGGAAGTAGAGAAGATTTTTGATGGAATGTAAGCGTTTCATCTCATTTCATTTAAATCTTGTGGTGCGCATGAAATGTTGATTAATGGATATTTCTCATTTTAGCGTTGGTCACTCGAAGAGACGTTGCATGACGATTTCTCAATTGGTTGACTTTCTAAACAAAACTCAACGAGATCCTAGACTTAATGAAATTTTGTACCCTTATGCGAATACGATGAGAGCCAAGGAGATAATAACCGAATACGAACCCAACAAATTTAATGCCCAAAAAGGAGTTCTAAGTTCTGATGGCTTTTTAAGGTAAGATATATGTACATACTTGTCCTATTTTTTTGGGTGGCGTTTTGCTGAACTAGGGTTGAATGTTGGTTTCATTCGAAGATTCTCTCAGCTGTGTTGATTCCCCGTATAATCCGTACAGTATAGTCGATTGATAGTGGTGGCCCGTGGCGTTGTGGGTATGTGCGTCGACCCCAACCTCGACGTCGTTGGTTCGATTCCAGTTCTGAGCGACATAAATAATTTTCACGACCCCACCTCTTTCGAGTCACTGACAATGCTCAAAGAGTATTTCCTGTCTAGAAAAAGCTTCTCAAACTTGGCCGTTCGGATTCGGCGTAAAACTGTAGATCCCTTCCACTCGTGTGAGAACAATAGCACGCACAACACGAGTGGTTGCTGAGAAGCTAGGCCCTGGCCCTCTATGGGCTGTAGCGCCACCCATTATTTATTATTATTATAGTCGATTGATACCTGTCTTCCGGGTTGCGACCACATTTTTTTGGTTATTCATAGCCTTTTTTGTTGTCTTCCAAGTAACGAAAATAACTAAATTAGTGGACTGTAACCCGGGAAGTATAGGTTCATATTTTTTTAAAAATTCCTTATGAAGAATTCTGTCGTCAAGCAATGCTTGTTTGTGTACATATCAATATAAATGACTGCAGAATGGCCATGAATGCTGTTGTATATTAGACTTCGTAAATTTTATACAAAAACTCAAATAAGACTATTACTCATGTGAATAATTATAGTTCCTTATATCAAATAATCCCGTAAACAAATTTAAAACAAATATACGTGCATTTAAAAGGTATTTAATGTCGGGTGATAATCCAGTTATGGCTCCAAATAAACTGGATGTATGCGATGACATGGATCAACCACTTTCACACTACTTCATAAACTCTTCTCATAATACTTATTTAACTGGCCATCAACTAACTGGAAAGTCCTCCGTGGAGATCTACCGACAGTGCCTACTGGCCGGATGCAGGTAACAATCAAACATGCAATAACAATTCTCTTAATTAATTTATGATAAAATTAATACAATTATTCGCAGGTGTGTTGAATTGGATTTTTGGAATGGACGAACGGAAGAGCCTGTTATCGTTCATGGATATACATTTGTTCCTGAGATTTTTGCCAAGGATGTACTCGAAGCAATCGCAGAGAGTGCATTTAAAACTTCAGAATTCCCTGTGATATTAAGTTTCGAGAACCACTGCAATCCGCGGCAACAGGTAAGTCATGGTTGAATTAATTAAAATATTCATCAATTTCACGGAACCATAACCAAATGATATACACTACCTCGTTGTCCAGTTCGAGGACTCTCAAGCGCAACCCCTCTGTGCTTTGTTTATAAATATAGTCTCCCCTTATATTCCTTCTTACATTTTTGCACTTTTCTACTTTAGAATCGATAAGAAGGTAAGTGTACTTGGAGATAATCCTCGTTAGCTAGAAGGGATTTTTCATTGTCCTTCGTTATCTCGATGCGCGAATCTTTCCTCTACGGGTAGAGAAACGAATTTTTGCAACTTTATAAGCTGTTTCGAACTGGTATTCTAACTTGATGCTGAATATCCCTTTTGTTCTGGCTCATTTTCTTTTTAGTTCAAGAGTTTCTATTGTGTTCTAGGGCACTGAATAAATACGATTTTACATCATGCATATACATTACTTAAACTTGCGAACTTTTTTCCCGGCAAGTAAATTTAAGGAAATGAAAAGTGAATAAAAAAGGGGAGTATCACCGGCAGACATATGAGACGAAATTGTAGTTGACGCTAACACAGTTGGATGATAGCAGTCATACTCCATTGATTTTGATGTCTGCCTTTTGTCTTTTAATTGCATCGATTGTAAAGCACTTAATCTTCCTCTAATCAGAAGCCATAGCGTAGAATGTATATTTGCAAACCTTATTATTCCCACATTATTGTCTAGTTTGTATCCGTATAATTCATGAAGAATGGATGAAAGTGACTATGTACTATTAAATGTCTACATGACAAATTTTACTTAATCGGCACTTCCCCCGATTATCGGCAAATGAGAAAGTGCGTCACAATTATCACTGTAATATAATTATCTGGTGGTTCCAAAAGTTTCAAGAATGTGTCTTAAACACATCCATTAAATGTGAAGGAATAACCATCCTTTGTAATGGCATATGTTATGTATAGATTAAAAAATATATCGAAACATGTACGCTTCTCACGTATTGCAAGTAGTTGGCTAGTATATCGTATCATCATCATCATTCAATTAAAAATTCCCGAGTGTTAATAACTCACACAAAAACCCGCTTTCATTATCGCTGTCAACACATTGTACGAACTCCGTCAGCATCTAGATATGTTTACTTTCGTGTTGTACACAGATAGTCTGTAATGTACACATAAGGAAGAGGACATGTATGGTAACTAGTGATGCAAAGTTGGTAGGTGTTTCTTTGGTCATGTGAAGACGATATTCTCTAGTTGTATCTTAATTTGTAGTAACAGTCTTAAATTTATTGTATTTAATGTTTAATGTATCGCTAAATTATGTAGTAAAATGTTGTATTTGAACCTTGGTGTAGGCTAAAATTGCTAACTATTGTCGTGATATCTTTGGAGACATGTTGCTAGACAAGCCGCTTGACTCGCATCCTTTGGAGGCAAATTGTGAGTTGCCTCCGCCAGCTTTATTAAGAAGGAAAATTATTATAAAAAATAAAAAGAAACACCATCATCATCATCATCACAAAAGTAAGGCTGGTACACAAGCACAAGCGAAGTTAACAACTGCGAATTCAGGTAAGACTTATGTAAATACACATTTTAAAAATAATTTTTTAAAAATATTTTGTGGATATAATTTTTTGTTGAACATGAATGGTTAAGGATATATATGCTATGAATTTCTTCTGTCATTTGATTTTGTATCTTTCAATTAAAGCTTGCAGCAGTGACTTAAGCTGTTACTAATTAGGCATTTGCGACTCATTTTATCTTCTAAATACAGCCATGCAACTGGTTGAAATTGAGAAACGTAGCCAATGCCCATTTGTCCGTACAAATGAAATAGTAAAACTGCAAATAAAACTTCAAAAGTCATGTTCTATATCGGGCCACAGACTTTTGAATAATTTAAATAAAAGTCCACTGCCGAAACCTAAAATGCTGCCCCTTACCTAAAGTTCAATATATTGATTTAATAACTTATGGAATCAAATTATCTCTTTCATTGAGACGCGAGAGAGGGTAGTGCATTTCGTAATATGACTACATATGGATATTGTTTTTAACAGAATTTCAATCAAAATCTATTGAAAACTATTCAAATACAAATGAATAGCAAATGAGTAACATAGCTCAATACAAAGACAAAAGAACCATTATTTCCGAAACCAAAATGAAAATTGTCGTGATAGGGCGTGAAAGTTTCAGTTTTATTCATGACTTCAAAAAAGCACATGTTCAAACAAAAGCATGGAAAGGCATAAAATAACAATTGAAATTTTATCTCTGTATTTCACTGAAATTTTACAGTTGATGCCAGTAAAATGACATCCACCGCTGCAATCCAGCAACAGGTTTCCATTCAGGAAGACGGAGTTGCTCCTGCTGTGGGAGGCGCCGTGGGTGCTGCTGCAACAACGACACAATCAAGTGGAAACAGTGATATTGGAAGTCATGCACCACCATTGCAGGTATGTACATTGTATGCTGATATTACTTTTTTTCACTTTTCTTTGTTCTATTTTTGTCTTTGTAAACTATTCTTGCCATCATCTCTGCCACAAGCAAAAAAAGTCATTTCATTTCGTTTTGAGTTCGTTATTTCACAGTGTTTTTTTTTTTTGTGTTCTTAGAAAAATGAAAGCAAAAGTCATTGATAAGAACAATGAGGTCAATCACTTGAACCAGCAGAACTTAATTGAATGTCGGTCTTAGTAGAGTCCTGCAAAGCACAATCCCAACATTAATTTTATTAGCGTATGAACAACATTCAGGTGTTCTCAGAATAAAAAAATAAATTGTACATTCCCTATGAGTAAAATTCACCTGATACTTAAACTTCTTTCATAAGCATGATTTATATAAAAAGTTAGCATTTGGACGGTCAAATAATAAATCACTCAGCACTTCCATCATTTCGACTTCCAGCAAATTCGGCAAAGTTCTAAAGACAGTACAGGTTCATCGGACACAGACAGCTCAAGTGATGATGAATCACTTCCGAATGCTACGCCTAATCCGCCAATTGGAACGGAAATTCCCCCCGAAAAGGCACAAAGAGAGACGGAAGCTGGTGCAGAGATATCAGCTCTTGTAAACTATGTACAACCGGTGCACTTTAGTTCTTTTGAAAACGCAGAAAGTAAGTTCAATACGGGCGAAAAAAGGTATAACAAGTTGTCGATTTAACACACATATGATTTCAGAAAAAAATCGATGCTATGAAATGTCGTCCTTTGACGAGAAGCAAGCTACAACTCTGTTAAAAGAACGCCCTATTGAGTTTGTAAACTACAACAAGCATCAGTTGTCCAGAGTGTACCCAGCAGGAACTCGCTTTGATAGTTCAAACTTCATGCCGCAGGTATAACGCATCTTCATAAATCATAATGAATTATTTTCTCCATCTGTTGTATTTTTTATTTGATAGTTATTTTGGAATGCTGGCTGCCAACTAGTAGCTCTTAATTTCCAAACACTGGATCTGGCAATGCAATTGAATTTGGGTATATTCGAATACAATGATAGAACAGGATATTTGTTGAAGCCAGAATTCATGCGACGAACTGATAGACGACTGGATCCTTTTGCGGAAAGTACGGTGAGTTTCATGAGACATACTAGTGAATTAAAGAGTGTAATAAGAAGTCATCTTTACCAGAATTTGATTTCTTCTCTATATTCGTGGAGAACAAATACCTGACTGACAAAGCATCATTTTTATGTTTGCGCTTATATATTTAATCTACCCACTTAGAATCCATTACTTTAACAGATTTTTGTTGCGTTCTTAGGTAGATGGAATTATTGCCGGAACAGTGTCCATTACAGTGCTTTCGGGTCAGTTCCTCACAGACAAACGAGTTGGCACATACGTTGAGGTGGACATGTTCGGACTTCCAGCAGATACAGTCCGTAAAAAGTTTCGAACAAAGATTGTACGAGATAACGGCATCAATCCAGTATACGACGAAGAACCATTTGTCTTTAAAAAAGTAAGCATTCAAAATGCGTGGCGAAAGAAGTGTTTATTGATGACTTTTTTATTCTACAGGTTGTTCTGCCAGAGCTGGCAAGTATTCGAATAGCTGCATACGAAGAGGGTGGAAAATTCATCGGTCATCGCGTACTTCCTGTGATTGGTTTATGCCCGGGCTACCGCCACGTAAACCTTCGATCTGAAGTCGGTCAACCTATAGGATTGGCTTCATTGTTCCTATGCATCGTTGTAAAAGACTATGTTCCGGACGACCTGTCCAACTTTGCAGAGGCGTTGGCCAATCCAATTAAATACCAAAGTGCATTGGAGAAGAGAGGCAAACAATTGGCCGTGCTTACAGAAGACACAGAACCAGTGCAAGAGGACGATATAACTAACTCATGTGAGTTGTCCCTCTTTCTGTCAGTTTATAAGAACCTCATTTCATTTCTTAAGTTTATTCAGTATAATTTGATTTTGATTTATTTAATTATTTTAATTTTTTTCTTGTTTTCGGTGTCGTTTCGTTTCAATTTATTGTTTTGTATTTGAAACGCCAATATGCCCCCCTTCAAAAATACCCGACCTGTGCGCAAAACTGACATCCACAGTCGTTTTTGTACAAGTAGGTCAGAAAAAAGAACTTCGACCGGTTGAGTCGATAACTACAAGTCCTAAGCATCGAACAAGTATAACAGCGGCAACATCAATGAGTGTGGAGGTTCCATCTGACTTCGATGCAGAAAGTACTTCCACAACGATTCAATCGATCCAACATCAGCATTCTTTGGATCAGAGCACAAATACATCAATTCGTCAGGTGGAGTCAGTGCAGTTCGATGTAGATACCGTTGTAGCAGAACCTTTGGAAAAAATCTTAGAGCACAAATTGGTGCGGGAGAAACGGCTCGAAATGGAAAAGAAATTGGAATCTCTCAGGAAAAAACACGACAAGGAAAAGATAAAAATTGCCTCTCAAAAGCTAAGCCCACTTGATGGTACAAAGAAAACAAAATTCTTAACCAATAAATTAGTGAAACGGTTAAGTAGCAAGAGTCTGTAAGTTATCGTTGCTAGGATTGCCTCCGAAAGAGGCAGTGTCACATACGTTAATTTAAACAGAAGTTGTCTTTCTTCTAGCGATCCCGGTGTAGAAGTGCCGCCATGCCCAATCGACACAAGTGTAGCATCAGAAGGCAGTGAAGAGAATACTTCTGATGGAGATAAGACTGGTATTGCTAGAAGCCAATCAGAACGATTGTTAGCATCGTGTCGGGAACATTCGGCAATTTATCGTGATATACAAGAAAAGTACCATGAAGCGATTTACTCAACTGCGGAGAAAGTGATGAGACTCTCCCAAACCAATCAAATGAAACAGCTTAAGACCTCATTAGACAAAGTCACAAGCGAAGTGATGCATCAACTGCAAGAGGCACGTCGGAACGAAGTGAAAAGTTTGGCAACCGTGCATCGGGATAGGGACGAATTGGTGCGGTAAGTGGTTTATTGTCTGCTTTATGTCAAGGCATTAAATTAATTGAACCGAATTGTAGAATGAAGCGAGAAGTTGCTAGTTCTGTCGTAGAGAGAGGGGTGGCGGAGCGTGTACGGCTGAAGCAAACCTACGACAGGCGAACAGATGAACTGCAAAAACAACACGATGCGGTTAAAAATGCACTTGCGGAACATAAAGCCAAGGTACATTACCCACTCTTACATTTAAATCGATATTTCCAAATCATTTTAAAATTTATTTCAGGCTCGTCTTATACTCGAAAAAGAAATCGATTCTCGATCGTGCGTTTCCAATTACGGTTTCCTTGTACTTTTCCAAAACACCTCAACCAGCTCCATTGCGAATAATGTTTCCTCATTGGACGGAGCTTCCAGCACCGCATCAGCAACTAACAACACCACTCTCCTTATGGAATTGTAAGCACTTCACAGAAACGAAAGAAAAAACAAAATAGAAAAACGGAAAAAACCTTTATTATTTTTGAAATTATTGTGAACGAAAACAGTATTTTTTACTCTCGACTTACCAATTACCATACAACTAGGAGCAATGTAAAGTAGTACTAACTAAAATTTAAGTGTGCGCAAACAAACGAGAAATAACAATATTAACGGCACTTCTTTTGCATGTGGTTGAAACACACATGACTTAAAGTGTGAAAAATAGCTATGCGTGAGTGTCACCGTTTAGTTAAGTGAAGCTCTTTTGTGTTAGATCCAGTTCGATGATCTAAAAAGTTTTAGTTTAGCTGTTCACCGAATCGATTTAAGATTGCGAACTAATTATTTATTTCAGTGAGAGGGAAGAATTCCCCCGCCCTTCAATCAGATCGCATATAAATACTAAATATAATTTCGAATATCATTATACAATGTTCCAATGCTAGTCTCTATTTTTAATTACAAACGCATCATCCTGAAAGTTAATTGTTCGCTCTTCTCGTTAACGAAGAGAAACAGCTTAGGATCCTAGTCCATAAAGAATCTCAGTGAAATTCATAGTTTGTATGTACTATATGAAGAGGTTGAAAAATTGAAAAATTGTAGCACCAAGTGTTTTCAATAAACTTGTTCTTTCAGAAACACCTAATTATGTTCTATTAAGCAGGTAGCTACCTTGTTGTATTATGTGTCTAAACAGTTCTTTAAGGATACATTTTATTTAATTAGTTTTAATGAATATTTTTCTCATAGGTATTAATCATTTTGGATATCGTTTCGTTTATTTTTTGTTCATCTATTTATTTCAAGCAATATATTTAAATATTTTTTGTTTAGATCTAAACTAAAAGAATCAATTTACTTTGATATTTACTTTAAGGCTTATAGTCCCCCCGAATAAAAATCCTTTATAAACAATTTTTTGCTTTTTATTTTGTAATTAAAAAAATGCCTCTACTATAATTCTTTTTTATTTAAATTCTTTGAGAACAATCAATGTGCTGTTAAGGCCCCTCAATTGCTGTACCTGTTTATTGATCCAAAATAAGACTATTTAATTCCTCCATTGTTTGAAATCGACTGGTTAATAAAACTACGTTTAAAAAAGCTTATTTATAAAATTGACCTCTTATTCTCACAGGGTGACTTTCAGACGATAATTCTTCTCAATATCTACCGGACGAAGGAGTAAGCAGTAACTACAACATGTTTGGAGCTTGATACAAGTTCATTCAAAGCAATCATGTAGTAGCAAGCAACAATCTTCGATGATTGCAATGTGTAAAACATAGTTGAATTAAAATTTAGATGTGTACGTACATAGATATGACTGAAATTTAGTTTCATTCTGAATTAATTATTTGTCTTCACTGTTCCTATGAATAAATTAAAACTGAAAATACCAGTTTGGTTTAACTTTTAAAAAAATGGTCTGCAATACATTTCATCTGAATCCAACAGATGTCTGTTTTTGCATTTTATTCTAATCAGTTTGTTTAGACATGTATGAAATGAATGTTCATCCAATATTTAGTATGTAGGGAACAATAAGCAATTGATTTGTTTTAGAAGCAAATAAAAATATAAATCTAGTGTGAAATTCCAATAACGAAACAAAAATGTAGTTATACAAAAACCAAATTTATTCGATAAAGAAAATTAACTGATGACAATCAAATCAAATCGGATATCAGTTCAAATGTCCTACTTCAAAATAACTAATTCTTTTATAAACCTTAACCTAAATCCCTCATTTATAGCCCTACTTGACTCGTAGACAATCGGACACAGCAGGGTGAATCTGACACCAGAACCACTTAGAACAGTAGATAACAAATCTAGAGTAGCTGCTATTTTTCTATAAATCCCCATTGGCTGTGGGTTTCCTCATTCATTTCAAGTTCCGAGTTGCAGAATGTATCGTGCTACTTGTTTGGTTTTACTTTCTGCTGTTGCATTTGCTGCGGCCAGTGTCCTGCCATCGGTAAGGGTCAGTTTTCCGACAGGCGATATCATCAATGGACAAGAGGCCGAACCACATTCTGCACCGTACATCGTTTCACTGAAGACCTCATCTCATTTCTGTGCTGGCTCCATAATTCGAGAGAACCTGGTACTCACAGCGGCACATTGCTTGACGAGCAATAAATTTGAGGTAGTGGCTGGTCTTCATAATCGTTTGGATGAAACTGGAGCGACAATTCGGAAAGCGTTATTAAATCAAACACGAAAACACGAATTGTACAACGGTGGTGTTGGACCGTATGATATCGGTTTAATCAAAATCGATCCACCATTTAAATTCAATTCCGCCGTGAATAAAATTGCATTGCCCGCCGCAGGAAAAGTTCATTCAGGCGAAGGAGTCCTATTCGGTTGGGGTAAAGTAAATAATGGAGCTCTGCCAATCAATTTGCAAACCGTTGAAACCCTTATCATCGAATACACAAAATGCCGAGAGAATCTTCCATACGGATCACCAATCCATCCAACAAATGTTTGCTCGAACTCTAACAAGGCTAATGAAACGAGCATTTCAGCATGCAACGGTGATTCCGGTGGTCCACTTGTTCAGAGCGTAAAGGGGGGAAAGGTTGAACTTGTGGGAATCGTCTCGTGGGGATACGTGCCGTGTGGTTCCAAAAACCAGCCATCTGTCTACACACATACCTCAGAGTACATTGATTGGATCAACAAGAATGCAAACCTCTTGTAATTTCTGTACATGTGTTAAATGAAAATAAATGTTGTTATGCTAAAAGCAAAGCCTAGCTGTGTTCGATTGTTCTTGAAAAATGCTCAACTACACTTCCAACACTTGGTATCTATATTTTCTCCTCAAGCATGCTATGCCCATTTTATGATTTAAAGTAGCCCAAGCGAATCAACACAAACAGTTTTCTGGACGACAAAACCACCTTCGATGTTGTAATCTGCTTATTGATAAATTTATTAATTTCTTCTTTCAGATGTTATGTTTGCGTGTACATTGGTGTCTAAATCTATATTGTGTTTCTTCTATTTATGCTATAGAGCCTTTATTTGCTTTTGTTATTGTATGTATGGTTCTTGACATCGTGTATTAATTGCATGGTTTAATGTTTTTGCGTATAAAGAAAAAACAGATTCAAAAAAAGCTGTTGATACCAAGTGATGCAACATACTACAACATACTAAATCACCCTTATTTCGTATGTCGAATGTATACTCCCTTCTTAAGTTGCAACAAGCGTCGCCACGTCAGCGGCATAAATCAAATCCAAATTTAAAACAATATTACTGGTCTTGTGTTTTAACAATTTCAACATTTCATAAACTTTTGCAATGGGTCTTACTTGATGTGCTTCAAAACACGTATCAAAAGGAATCATCTTATCTGACATTTCTCCCCAGCATTGTTTTATTAAAAATAAATTAATTAAAATTACATATAGGTTACAAAATAAGCGTATTTAGAGTAGAGAGGCCAAAATGGCATTAATTCCTGTTTAACTTGCAAGCATGTGTGTTTAATTTAGCAATTTAGTTGAGGACAATTAAAATCAAAAAAAAATTATTGTTCATTGTAGAATTAGGATTTGTTTGTATTAGCGTTTGTACAAATCGGTGTTTGTATTCCAGTGTTTTACAATTCTCCCAAAATGTAAATACACAACACTAAGCACGTTGACGATACACGTTCGTATATACCCTTCCCCTTGAACTATTAGGTGTGTAATCTTTCTAGATCGTAAAGAAAAACCTTTAGTTACTTCGTGCCTTTTATTATCGGAAGAAACAATACAATGTACACTACCACAGCAACGTTGTTTATGAAATATGCACTCAACAAATTTTGGCTATGTTAAAGAATAATCACAAAAACAATAATATCGAAGAGCATAACGAAAGCTCTAGACAATTGTTCAAATCAATATGTCCTTTTAAAAGCAATACTTTATCGTAAAAAAGATGTCTAGAATTTTTTTGTAAGTGAATTGTTCCATTTAACAACAACCGTACTTTGAAATATGAAAATAAAGTTTGAGATACCGTTTGTGTAGTTCAAGTAGTTCTCAGATCGTATCCTTAGTTTAATCTCGATGTTAGAAGGATGCGCTATACACTTTGAAAATATAGTTATTATTATGCGGAAAAGGCAATTGTAAACATCGTCATAATGGGTACTAAATTGTCGTTCAGTAATTAATTTGTGTCACAAAGTTGTGTTATAAGACAGCAATCGATTTTTTGTCAATAGGCAAAAAGCAATTAAAATCTGTTTAAAAAATTTGAATCCATAGAAATAAAAAGAAACAAACTGTATTTGACCTATTAATTTATTCCATAAGTAAAAGTATGTCAAAATATCTATAGTAAAATCGTTAATATTAATGAAAATATACATGTGTAAATTAGTCTTTCGACATTGTCTTTTGTTTCGCGCATTCAATACACGAGCGGATAGTACCCACAAAGACTAAATAAGCTGCACCAGGGCCATGCTTAGAATAGCACCCAATGCGAGTCCCAAGCTATATGATGCAGTTGTTATTGCTGATGCCATTTCCTTTTCATGCTGCATGACGGATCTGAAAGAGAAATGTTGTAAGTTTTCAAATTGATTGGGTGATGAAAATATGTGTTCACTATTATTAGCTAACTGTGGGTAGGTCTGATGGGCTAAGATTCAATCCTGAATGTAACATAATAATTCCACCACACTAACATTTCTAGAGGATTTCGGAGAACAATGTCACATACATCACGAGCGTTTCTGTAGAAGCCAGAAATGAATTGGAACTTAATATTCCACTTCGTTTTTACAAAACGCACAAGTTTGCATATTTTGGGATTACCCAATGACGGCTTTGACTTCGTGTAAGATGACGAGAGAAGATGAGAGAAAAGCATTTCATTGGATGGCTTATCTTTAAATACGCGAATGGCGCCCAACGTGTGACCATACATACGCTAAGCCGACCCACTGAAGCCTGCTTGTTGTAATGAAAAAAGCCCACGATCGGACAACTATACTGATATTATAAATAAGAAGCATTGGAGTAGACTTGCAGACTATTTGTTTGAGTTAAATATGCGACGTTTCATTTTTGTAGTAAGTTCAGTAGAACTCGAAATGGAACACAATCGTGCGTAAATTTGTGTAACAGATTGTCCTGACGATCGGAGCACTTATAAGTAAACATAGTTCGTGCTTATTCCAGACTTTCTGTTGATTACCCGTGCTCCATTGTATGCCTTTGCATTGCGCATCTTTGCCTAGCTCCAGTTTTAAGTGGCTGAACTAGTCACCTTCCTTATGATCTCTTCGTTCCAGCGTCTCGGAAGTGTTTCAGTTTTCATTGCCTCTTAAAAAACATGCAACCAGATATTCGCTGCTGTTTTGAAATCACATTTTAAAACTTTAGAATTGACATTATTACTACAGGGTTCGGATTCGTTGACCTTAAGTGTCCTAATACTGGCTACAATTTCGCATCGTTTTATTACGACACCCTGATTACGATAGCTTTCTAGTGATCGAATACCTATTGCATACCGAAAAACTTCCAGATAGTAATAATAAGAAATATAATACTCACTTCGGTACCATCATCAGAGTGATATTTGCCAAGTACCCATTGCTGATGCTGAATAAGAACATCATAACAATAAATATAGCATCAGAATGGATGAGTGTTGGCAAGTAGTAGTGCAGCTTCGTATTGGACATCATAAACAGCGGAATGAATATCACACGAATAATAGAGAGCAGAAATACCAAATGAGGATCATTGCGCGGCTAGAAGCAACAAAACAATCAAATTCAAACATGACCTTCATAAAAATGTAACATGCATACCCTTTGTACTAAACCAGCAAATATACGGCCAAGATAGTCACCAGAATTGAAGAATAAATAGTTTACAACCGGCATGTAATAAATATCTACAAAAAAGTGTAATATGAGAATAACAACACAATCATCGAACAAGTATTTACCATTCCATTGATAGCCATGGCCAAAGTTCTGCGACTCCATAAGTACAGTCACAGCCGGATACACAGAGATTGTGACCGCAAATAGAATGCATATAGAGATGGTGTACACATATATTTTGCCAAAGACTTCTCTAAAGTTTGGCTCCAATACAATACCAGACTTGTCTGATGTGAAAGTGCTAGCAGCTTCTCGATGGACGTGATATTTGAAGAAGGATTGACGTGACATTATTATGTAACTGATAATTGAGACTAAGATTGTAAAGATTCCTATCGAAAAATATATAAACGCTGTGGTTTTGGCCTCAGCTCCGAAGGTTAGTACAAGGATAAATGCGAGTGCAGTGAAAATTCCTCCCAAGGCCTGTCCACTCACAGCAGATGTCATGTATTCAGATGGGAAAAGACCTGCAATTCCAAATAAGCCTCCTGACATAACTGCCGATGATACTGGAAGTAGATTAAATTATTGTATTTATAGTTTGTGTTTTACAAGTTCAACTGATTTGATATCCCACC
The DNA here is from genome assembly GCA_916610145.1 of Eristalis arbustorum. Lineage (NCBI taxonomy): Eukaryota > Metazoa > Arthropoda > Insecta > Diptera > Syrphidae > Eristalis > Eristalis arbustorum. Next base: position 408,843 of record OU744317.1, read on the forward strand.
CCACCGGGGTTATACTGTATTTTACAATTAAGCTATACAAAGGAAGACATTAGCATCGCACTTGGAAGACATTAGCATCGCACTTCTGTAACACAGATTTCGCTGTAATAAAGCGACAACATCTCCCTTCTTTTTGTGACATACATATTGCGTTTGTTAAATTTATTTTAGGTATGTTTTAACACACGGTCTGATCTAATAGGTATGAATGTATTGTTCGAGCAGTCTTCATAACCAAATGTGGGAAATCTTGTATAGATTCATATGGCAACGATAAAAGGGGTGTGACTAACAAAAATAACATAGAGACTGTTTTTTGACCACATTTTGTTATGTTTCTTCGAGTCAGTAAGATTAAAATGAATATGTGCAGACCCCCTTAGTCGAATTTTCCCGTGATATTAAAATGAGTTCGCGTAAATGGGAGTTTAACTGAAGAAGAACTCGCACACAAAAAAAAAAATGCGAGTTAGAGACAAATTCGACTGACGAAGAGTTCACTGTGACATGGTTTCCTCAGAAAAGTTCTACATAATATCAAATCTTGCACTGAAGGTCTTTCAAATCCACTTACTGTTGATAAGTACCACAATTCCCATGGTCATCATGAAGAAATTATTTTGCCAGCTATCCGTGTCCACTTCAACAAATGCGGTGGTCACTCCAAACATAAGCAATATAAGAAATAGAGTTCCAAGCATTTTCCAACGCAGTGACACATGGTGTCCGTAAACAGCATTGATAATCAGAAACGTTGTTCCAGAGATTGAAGCTGTTATCGTAAGATCAGAAGTGAAATTCTTTTGCATAGGTGTGAGATCAGGGTTTGGTTCTGTGCCATTATAGGTTGTGTTTCGGAATTTGTACAGCCAGTACTAAAGAAGAAAACAAAATCAAAACATTAGAAACCAAACAAAGGCAAATTGATTCATTCATATCACCGATAAGCCAATTACTGTTTTGCTAATCACTGTGACATACTTTCGGGTTGTTTTTGCAATTCGCTATTTTTACTTACGTCCTCGGCTGTTATGAAAAAATTCCACGGTGCCATCGTGGCTGAACCCAGCAAGTAGAACACCAAATAGGTGAAATTGAATCTGTCCACCGGAACATTTTGACTAGATTGTAGCACAACTGAGTCATAGTGCTGGTCATCCTGTCCTCCGAATCTGTTATCGAGTACACTGTCTTGCAGTTCCTCGTTGTCAACTAAAATATCTTCATCTTCAACACGACCAGACATCCTTAACTCAAGTCCGAACTCAAGACGTTGTGTGAATGCTCTTACGAATTAATAAAACTATTTCATCAACTGGAACTTTTTAATTTATCCATAAATTTAATCAATGCACACTGCCCTTATCTATAGTAGGAATGCATTCCTTTAGAAACTACGCGTTTTCATTGTTTTGTAAATTTATTAATGACAAATCACAGATGTTCCGCTGACATTAGGCTATGCTGACATTGTAACATTGTGAAAGGTATATACTTCTAACGTTGACAAATAGAGGGACATGTAATTTTCAACAAGGGACTTTCAAACTGTTATTTGCGAGGAAGAATAATACAGCTGAAACTCGATTAACCGGAACGGATAGTATAAAGCTCACCACGGATAATCGCAAATCGTGGTTAATATCTTACGAAACTGATTACTTATGAACTGACCATATTACCAACACTGCATGTTCGTCAATGCATGCCGAAGTGTATTAGAGCAAACAGATCTAAAAATATTTGTTTCATCGGCTTTATAAATTTGCTATATGTTTAATTTTCTTTGTTAAAGAGTTCAGGCAGTTTCTCCAAAAAGCGTTGGATGTTCGCAATCAATTTTTCTTCGCCGATTTCATTCCAAAAATTTAAGATCGGCAATCGTATGAACATACACATTAGGAGGCTGTTTAGATTGCAATAAAAATTGCCCTTTCAGTAATCGTCTGGGCGGAACTGGAATTCCTATAAATCGTAGAATTAATTCCGCATAATAGATTTCCTGAAAATGAGAGGTATTCGTATAATAGAAATGCTTATTGCATCTGATTTAGAATTACATTTTTATAAAAGCCTTGTAATTATGACTGTAAGTCATATGAAAATGTAAAATCAGTGCCATGCCACGTCTACAGCTGCTGTGAAAGCTGCACGTACTGTATAGATGTAATGTATTAAAAAGATCAGCCCTTGCCAATCTCTGAATTACGCAGCCCAGGTGAGAGAGGCTGAAGAACAACAAAGCCGCAGGCTCAGATGGCTTACCATCGGAGCTTTTCAAAGCTGGGGGCAATGTAATGGTAGGGAGCATGCACCAAATCATTTGCCGAATTTGGGAAGATGAAAGCATGCCCGACGACTGGAATATCAGCTCCATATGCCCCATCCATAAAAAAGGCGATCCTACCTCCTGCAAGAACTACAGAGGTATATCCCTGCTCAATGTCGCCTACAAGATCCTATCCAGAGTACTGTGTGAACGTCTAAAGCCGTTTTGCACCGCACTAATCTTCACGTACCAGTGCGGCTTCCGGCCCGGCAAATCGACTACAGCCCAAATCTTCACACTAAGGCAGATCCTGGAGAAGACCAGCGAGTTTCAAATCGATACTCACCATCTTTTAATCGATTTTAAAGCCGCATACGACAGCATTCATCGCAAGGAGCTATTCGAAGCGATGGTCGAATTCGGGATCCCGGAAAAACTGATTCGGTTGTGTCGCACCACGCTAACACATACGCGATGCACCGTGCAGTTCGGTTCAAAAACCTCTGAACCGTTCGAAACCTGCACCGGATTTCGGCAAGGAGATGCGCTGTCGTGTGATTTCTTCAATCTGGTACTGGAGAAGATAGTGCGGCGGGCAAAAGTCAAAACGGAAGGAACTATCTTCTACAAGTCAGTCCAGCTGTTGGGATACGCTGATGACATCGACATTGTCGCGCGGTCCCAACGTGCCATCGTGGAAGCTTTCACGGCAATTGAGGAACAGGCGAAACGAGCTGGTCTTAAGGTCAACGAGAACAAAACAAAATATATTCTGTCGAGCAAACAACGATCCGCCGCACACCACCTAGGCCAAAACGTCACAATCGACAGCTACAATTTCGAGGTAGTAAAGGAGTTTGTCTACCTCTGGGCAAATGTAAACTCCACGAATGACATCGTAGTGGAGATCCGACGTAGAATCGCCCTTGGCAACCGATGCTATTCAGGTCTGTCAAAACAACTGGGCTCGAAACTCCTGACTCGAAGATCCAAAGTCATGCTCTACAAAACCCTTATCCTACCAGTCCTACTTTATGGAGCCGAAAGCTGGACATTAAGTAAGGCTGCAGAGCTGATTCCTGGTGCCTTCGAAAGAAAAATTCTACGTCGGATATATGGTCCCGTCTGCGAGGAAGGCGAATGGAGGAGAAGACACAACCGCGAACTCTACGAGCTGTACAAGGATGTTGATGTAGTGCGGAAGGCAAAAATCCGTCGACTAAACTGGCTCGGCCACATCGAGCGAATGGACAACAACGCTGCAGCAAAGAGGGTCTTCGAATCCGAGCATCCTGGTTCGAGAAGGAGAGGAAGACCGAACCTCCGGTACAAAGACCAAGTCATCGCGGATGCAAGACAGCTTGGCCTTGATGACTGGAAGCAGCGTGCCCAGGACCGTCACCGATGGAAGGCAGCAATTGCTCAGGCTCAGACCCTTCATGGTTCGTCTGCCTGATAATTAAGTAAGTTGGTGAGAGAGGTAGAAGTTGACTATCTTGTTGTAGGTGACATATATTTGTGGGTGACACGACTTAGAAAATAGGGGTGTATAGGGATCATACATCCAACGTGGCGAGGAGACTACAGTCAAACTTCTATAACTCGAACCATCATTTGCCACTGAAAAAATCGAGTTATTAAGTAAAATAAAAATTTTATATAAATATGCTAAATGTAGCGAAGAAAACTATATCACCATATGTAATGAGAATGAGTGCAGGAACAAATCCAACCTGGTAGGATGCCAGCGCGCTCCCTTCTTGTGCATAAGTCAAGTTGACATACAGCCTCCAAGTGGCGCCCCAGGATAACCATCACAACAAACGATGTGTGGTGAACTAATGTATGCAGCGATCCCCCTCTGCCCGAGTGTCAAATAATAGGCCTGGCCGACCAGTTGTAGGTTGTGCATGAGGTTAACTCCCTCACCATGTAAAAAAAAAACGTGGTTATGAACCGACGACATGTCTATAAAAACATCGATGCATAAAAATCAGTTTAAAATCGAATCACTAAAAGGCTAGAAAAAGCGTGCTGACAGCTTAGCGTTTAGCTTAGCTGGCTTTAGCGTTGATTGAGATCTTAAGAAGGCAATAGTGTTCTGTAAGTAAAGTAATTGTTAGATTAAGCTGTAAAAGTGGGGAAAATGCCTGGAATTTTGAGAATAACTAGTAGCTGAGTACCTGCTGAGTACAGTGTACATGGTATAATGGTTATTTTTAAAGTGTTGTGATATATTTAAGTTTTTGTTTTCATTCTAGCGATGGAACCATCAGAAACACACAGTTATTGAGGTAGGAAATTATTCGTGAAAAACGCACCAATGAAGTGGTTGTGTTCAGAAGTAGACCCGGCAGTTTTCCGGCATCGAAAGACGGTGCTAGAGAAGTTTTCGCTATGCACTACTCCATAAGCATGAAATTGAACTCAAAATTCCCAGCTTGGAAGGTAGACGGACATATGGATTCCCATGAATTCTAAACAGCCATCATCAACACTCTCGTTATCCTTCACCAAATTTGAGAATCCAACAAATCAAAAGACACTAGCTATGTATATCTTCGTGAATGAACGCAGACAGTAAACCAAACCGCAGGAATGCATAGAATTTATGTATATCTCTTGCTCAATTCGATTGCAAAGAACTTATGCTTTGCCTCAGCACACAAGTTCACCCAAATCATAAGTTCATTTATATTTACCGTATTTACATAAATATTGGAAAAGGTTAAAAAATTCAAAACGCAACGGCCAAACGGGTGGGTAGAATAGGAACAAAAAAATAAATAAATAACAAACGCAAAAAGGACACACCGCAGGGTATTGCAATGCCGGGGTACGAAAAGTTAGAATATTCTCTTCGTCTCTTGTTCTTGGTCTCATTCTCTTGCGGCGCTATGACTTCTTGCCCTTATAAATATGAAATGATATGGTAATAAAACGTTGAGCGAAAACTTTTAAGTGGCTTTTCGAGGAACAGCAACCTATTATATCTGCTCTGGCCCCTATCGCCGTTCCCCACCTCCTCGGGGATCCCAAGCGGCGTACCCAAATAAAAAATCCAAAGCCATCTACCACAAAACCTTTGGGATCAACTTGGACATCACTGCCATGCATAAGAATGTTGTTGAATTTGAAATTTTCATATTTTACGCAACAAAGCAACCCAATCGGTTTGTCTTGGCGTTCGTCTGGGCCTTCGTCTTTTTTTCCGCTGTAACCGTTATCATCTCTTTCCAACTGCCGATCCTATGAAATCTTTGCCTTATCATTACCACTACTTCAGGTGCCTAGGAATCTTGGGGGGAGCAACAAAAAGGGTATTGAACTATCGCCATGCAGCAAAGCAAATCTTGTTGTAATTGGACCTAATCTTGTGGAAACTCAACTCAACCCCAGTGCCATTTCAGCTACAAATCTTCCCTGGCTCTGGTCTGACCTCGAATAATGCTCAATTGTTTTCAGTCAGGCATTACATTAATGTTTCGAAATATTATGCCTACTGGGAGACCTGCACAATCTGTCGGCGTGTACTCGTCCAGTGCGGCCTCCAACCATTGTTTCAGTGACAAGGATGAAATTAAAAAAAAAAGAACAAAAAAAACGTAAAACTCCATTCGGCAGGGTAAGGTACTCAACGCAGCACAGCAGCAGACATCTGTCATATTCCTTCTGGGAGTTCTTTATGCTTCTCAAACGTACCACTGTCTCCTGCATGTATTTATGGCTTTTGTGTATCTTCCAGTCAGAAGTTTTTATCAGCGACAGAGAAATTACTGAAGGGCATTTCCTTCAGAGGGTTTCCGGCAAATAGCGAAACAAATTTTCACTGAAACAAAAAAACCATTCAAGGCACCGTCCCCAGTACTTCTCCTGCAGGGTGGACTGGCTGACAGCAACAAGGACGGATACAACAAGAACAAAGAGCACGACGACTGTGTGGGAATGATGCTGTTTGTGGGTGGGGATGCGGGTGGTGGAGGAGGAGGAGGAGGAGGAGATGGTGGTCGTGTTGGCGGCGGGAAAAAACGAGAATTTATTATTTTCAAAAAGGTTTTCATTACCAGAATACATTGGAGCTAGATTGCCCCATCTGTCCATGAGGGAGATGTCCACATCAGTTGTTCAGCGGGAAGCAGCAAACCATATGCTTGGGCTGTAGCGGTGTAAAGGGTTCTTGGTGACAGCAGCATGGGCGTGCAATTCCCAATTCAATATTGCTGTCACACTTCTGGAGCGAGCAGCAGAAACACCTTCTAGTTATTCTAGAAGACGAGAGGGTGGTCGGCGGGGCTATTTTCGTTCTGAATACAGCATTCACAGCCAGTGGCTGTGCCACAAAAAGTCACAGGCAATAAATAATCGGCCAGACAGTTTGGTCCTTGCGGCTATCTGCACCGCGTTATCCATTGCGTTCCACTGTGCATCCATACTAGCAGTTGGAAAGCGCGAATTGTGTTTTTAATTAAAAGATATGAAGCATGTTGCTATAGGTGTCCACTGCGTCTGTGTCGACGTCCCGTGGCAGCTGGCTCTGAAATTATTACCAGTTTCCCGGTGGGGATGTAGAATTTAAATTGCGAATCGAGTGAAAACCAGCTAATTACGCTGCCATTGTGCGCGGTAACTAATACATTTGACACTTTCCCAAGACAGTACAAAATGGCGATTGGTTCACTGCCGTTCTGTCGTGGAAAGAGGACAGGTGGTCGGTATATACATATAATGAATGACTGCGATTACTTGTGGCCTACTTTTGGTACCAGGTGTCGTAAACACTACTTCAATTAATTTTATTCCTTTGTTGGAACGTTAACTTATGACAACTTGTATCCGGAAGAGGTACGATATCGTATGAATTACCGGCCACCGTCCTTTGCCTTGGATTCATATTGTAATCGATTGGGTGTCTAAACAGTAGGTTATTGCATTAAATCGAAGAAATGTTTAAGGGTAGTTGATACTGTCTTTAACATTATAATATAATGTTGTAAGTGCACTATTAGACCAAGTTAATCCAACTGTTGTGCTACGGAGATGACACTGGTATCGTCGCGCGTTGCTTTTACAGAGATTGAAGAACAGGCGAAAGATCTGGTCTTAAGGTTAATGAGGAAGAGACGAAGTACATCCATCACACACCACCTGGGACAAAACATAACAATTGAAAGCTAACATTTGAAGATAGTGAAGGAGTTGATCTGCCTGGGATCTGCAGTACACAGTATGAATAAATCAATTCCAATATCATCAGCAGGATAACTCTTGTCCAAAAGACCAACTCTATATAAGACACTGATCATTCCAGTCTTGCTGTACGCATAAGGCATGGACAATCTCAAAGGCGGCTGATAAGTCTTTGGTCTCTTCGAAAGAAAACTTATACGTATGATCTTTGGTCCAGTTTTCGTTGATGGCATCTGAGAAGACATAAGCCTAGCAAGGCGTCCACGGCTGAGCTTTCTAGAGCGTCTGGATATGTCAGCTTCCTGTGCTGTGAAGCATGAGGCAACGAACTGGAGACACTCGCATCTAAGGTGGCCAGTTGAACTTGAACAAACTTGGCGTCCAAAACTGGAGACAGCTATCCAGAGACCGCACTACTTGGTTGAGGCACAGGTCCACACCGGACTGTGGCGCTGTAAAAAGAGAAGAAGATGTAGTACGTAATGCACTGATGTTATGCTGGTTGAGGCACAGGTACACACCAGACTGTGGCGCTGTAAAAAGGGGAGAAGATGTAGTACGTAATGCACTGATGTTATGCTTTTAAGGTCCTTAGGTACTGTTGAATTGATTCATTTAATTCTGACGCTGTATGGCAAAATGTTCACAACATCAAAAACGTTAAGGTTTTTGCGATTGAATCTCCACCTCGATGTCCAATGGATCTCTGCTGCGGTCATTCAGGATTTCGCGTCGGTCCGCATCTTTTATACACTTGGTTTTACAAAACCCTCTTGCTGTCTTTCTGCAATGCTTGCAGATGAATCAAAGTAGAGATAAGAATGAGTAACAAAGATTACAGTGAATTATCTCTAAGTCAAATTTCTCTCTAACTCAAAGTATTTGTTTGCCGTATAGGTATTGGCATTCTCCTTATTTTTCCGTACAGAAAACGAACTTCTGTATCAAACTCCATCTAACTCGAACTAGACTTGATATCCCGTGCAAATTCATCTTAGGGAGAGTCCAATGTAGTTTCACTACAAAACTAGGATGTTTTGTGGGCTTGACGCCCAAAAATTAAATTTCTAGTCTCTAAAAGGAATATATGGCCGATCGTTTTCCCTTATTGGTATACGTCGTAGTTAAGATTGATAATATTTTAAAGTTAAGTTACATTTTCCTCCGACTTTATTTGAAACCTTCAAAAGTATCTCCCTGGTATGGGAGACCGCAAGTGCAATCAAATAAAAGTAAAACAGCAAACATAGCTGAATCAAAAGTATTTTCTGCCTGCCTGCCATATCAGTGACTGGCAACAAAACCAACGAATCCAGACTATTAAAATATTGTAGTTTCAATGATGCAGCAGGCATTCCTCCCCTCACTCCTGCATCTTTACTGATGTTTATTAAAAATTCTATGATTTCGCCGGAAATTTTCATATCGAGGACAGTAACAACTACACATGCATGTACATATGTCGCACAATCAGTAGAAACCCTGGAGGATGATACAAGAATGAATAGAGGGGCTTAGGCGAGTTTCTAGTCCATCCCCACAAAGCGTACATTTCTTTTATTTATCCCCACGACTACATTACGAGTTTCTCATTTGCGCTCATTCCCATATGCTTGCAATGTCGCTTGAAACAACAATCTCCTGATGAAAATGGCTTCTGGGCTAATGAGGGCACAACATATTGTTCCACATATTCGCCTTTCGGTATGTCACGTTCTAGTGATTTTATTTTACCTATGACACTGAATCCTTGGGTCAGTCATGCACCTTCCCCACATCCCTGCCCCAATTATATCAAGTCGCGTTGGATATTACATGGGATGTGCGATCCAAGGTATTCAGGGAGGCGGACTAGGGTATGGTAATAAAAATATTACATTTCACACGCCAAACAATGCCACACCATTTTCGCATGCATGCGTTCCGTTTTATTACACCTGTGCTATGTCAGAATCATTATCCTTTTTACTTTGTTGTGCTCTTGCCGGTTTGTGTCTGTGCGTACGTTATTTGCTTGCCTTGTAATTTTATTGCCTGGAAAGCGTCGTTTATATTCGTTTCTGTTTCGTGGTGCTTTTTTGTTTTTTTCGTATGAACATATTTTTTATTCGGGGGCTTAGTAAAAGGAAATATTTTTCTTCATTGCCGTGTGCAGGTATTTTACTGCCTAGCGATTATGTTGGTTCACGACGTTCGTCGTGTGGACGTATTTAGTCCTTCTAAGGGGCGGGGGCGGAGACGGGGGCTGAGGCGAGCAGATATTTGTGTGCGCCTCCTCCCGCCTCTACTGCAGTCATAATTTAACGCTTGGTACAAATTATTACCTTTGGCGATAAACTATAACATATTTATCTAATAAGCATTCGCATTGTACACTTTACTGTTTGGCCTCGTCTTCTTTTCGTTTATTTTGTTTTTCAAAACTCTACGAGTATTTGAGTAGCTTAAGAACTAAGGCAGTTTTGTCACGCGATATCGCTGGTCTACTCGGAAACCTTCTGTCGTGTGTATGCCCTGCTGCCAGCCCCGTCTTTTCCGAACACAATTGGGATGGAAAACAGAGAAAGATGGAGAGGAAAGCGAACGAGAAGGAGAGTGAGTACGAGTGAATGCTTGTTTGGTTGAAGCTATAAAAGTTCGGGTTTTATGGCGATTCGCCTTGCTGCCAATTCAAAAATTAAATCGTAAATTTTGTGACTTATTCACATCCTGCAGTGTGGTGGTGCTACACGATATGAAACGCTGCATACTCATAAATTCACTGCCCGCCCCCCTCCGGCCACCTATTTCCCTGATATTCATATAAGAGTACATATGGGATTGAGTCTACGATACGTAGCCTCAGCTCGAATTGTGAAAGTATTGATACCATTCTGGTAGTGTGTGTCCGTATTTCTGCTGTGGAATGCGTCAAAGGCATAAATCTTCCAAATTTTATTTGTTCATCCCTGACACTTGTACGTACACAAATAAATAAACATTTCGCCTCTTCGTCTCTTCGTGTCTTTTTTCGTCGTTTCGTCGTCCTTTGACTGGGGTTGGGGTCGTGTTGAAGGGGGCGATTGGATTGATCCTTGTTCATGTGCCGAATGACGTCGTTTTACTTTGAAAATTTGCCAATGTTTTGATAAAATCGCAATTTTTATAAAATCGAGTTCTTTCCGGGAACCATAAATAAATGGAATTGCATAAAGTGTTCATTTTGCAAATGTAATCTTCACTGTGAGTGTGTGTTTCAGTCTGGGGGAGTGGTCTTGGGTCTTTGAGGTTTGTTTGGGTGGTCCGTGGGAATTGGTTGGGTAATGTGATATATTTCCGATTGGTGGCATTGGAGGTTTTATTGCAACTATTCTTCGACTTGTTGCAGAACTTGCAGAACACCTAGTTTGGAAAATATGAAGCAGAAATCAGGTAATCAGTTGGTGCTCCTCCTAATTTCTTATGTCCTAATGCTGGGTGACCAGATATCAGAAGGAGTAGAAACAATTACATGCAAAAATATCGAAATCACACAGTTGGAAATACGCAACGGTGAAGATATCAGCTTTTCGGACGAGGCTAAGAATTCAGAGAAGCATTCCACAAGTATTCGACCAAGCATCCCCAAAGATTTACTGCTTTATGTCATCGCTTCATTCGAGCTGCGCCTCCAACCAGACGGAGCTCCCGAAGTTGTGAAGGAGAAATTTTGGGACTTGGTCATCTCACAGTTTGTGTTCAGCAATGGCCGCGTCAAGCCTATAGCATGCGGAATATTGGTTGGATTCACATATCTGGCCGTTAAAAAATTTTTTGCAATGTAATGATCAGCCAGATGATAAATATCACTTCTCCAGGTTCATATTTAAGTGTTTTTTTGCTTCATTTTATCGGTTCTCGATGGTACCCACTACTGATCGCTTAAACAGGTTTTAGCAATCTATTGTACACCATTCTATTCGATCCCACATTCTGGAAATTGGTAATTTGTTGCAAGATCGTCGGTTCATATATCATCGGTTCATATATCGTCGGTCCATATTTTTGTTGATAGTAAAAATGCAATGCCCCATACCATACATTAGAGCATAACATACTTACCCAGTCCAACCAGCATTTATTGCATAATGCGCTGGTGTCCTAGATTTCCCTTGAACTAAACGCACACATTTTTTATACATAAGTCCCACCATATAGCCGACCGCAATGTTGATGACTTTTTACGTACCTATATGCAATGTTCTTCTAATGGAAATTAAATTAGAGGTCTCACAGGACATCATTCAAGGTTCACATAAAACAGAACAAAAAAAAAAAAGCTTCACTTGTATGCCATGTTCTGAAAGTTAGCACCGGGTAATAGGACATGTTGGTAAGTTTTTGCACCCTAGGGCTCCCCCATCTGGGTAATGAACTACTTTCAGTTCTATTAGTGTATTCGTGCACACATTTGTCAGTCCCACACTTTCTACAAACCAAGTATGAATGAAATGACAGGTCATAGAAGCACTTTTGGGACGTCAGTTTTTTTTTCTGTATACCTACTTGTGAAAGCAAAATAATAAAAAAACAGGTTATAACTCCTTGGGGTATGACTCGAGCAAGTAAACATGTTTTGTACCTAGTCCATCAGTTTCGAGATAAACAAGGCAAACGAGAACATATGGCCAAGGCAAGTTCAACGGGTTAACCGCACCTAATGGTCGTTAGACTGTACAAATCAAAAGTAGACCTGGTTCTGCTCTTTGAATAAAAATTATTTTTAGTTGAACTACTGCTCCATTGAGGTGTTGCTTTAGTCAAGAATCTTTCTTTTCTAAATGCGGATGTTTCGAAAATGGGAGTTGTTGCCTTAAAAGTGGAAAGTCATTATTCCATTTTCAAAAAAAGCTCAGTCGAGTTTCCCATTGACAGCCGTCGCTAAGCAGTACGTCTCATTGTCAAGCAAATGTACTCAACACACACCCTATATGTATGGACCTGTCATCACCATTCCATTGTTACGAGTCACTTAGACAGCATTGACAGAATATTTACGAACATTAACCCAATCTATTTTTGCACCTCCCACGAGGATAACATGCCAGACAGGAGAAGACACGTTGTTATTTTGGCAGAAACCATAAGCCCAGCTTAAAGATAAAAAGTCGAATGTCTACGTTAATAGAAATCACATTCCTCCACTCTGGCAGTGCCTAACATTCCTGTCACTTTTCATTACCAATCGAAGGGCATCCGAATCACCTTCGGCAGTGGTGTGATGGATGGAGTTTGAATTCCATTAAGACAACAAAAAGTGACACGTTTTAGATCCCGACATTTGTACAATTGAGTCCCAAATGCCATCACTCTTAAATTTTAATTCACCAGCGATAAACAACCCTTTTCCCTCTGCACAAATTGCTTAAGAGGACCACACAGCCGGACCGCCCTGTGCCCCCCGAAAGCCGAACACACACAGGGGTACGAAGCAAGCATGTGCATATGTGTAAGCATCCGGAAAACCCCACAGATTCGTTCGGCTTTGCTACAGACCCCGCAGCCACCCGGACCAACTCACCCATGTTGAAGTAGAGAGATCTCTTTATCGCTTCCATTTAATCAAATCGAATGTGGAACATCAAAAAGTCATAAAAATATGAAACATGTTTGGTAAAGCGGAAAAATTCCTATCTCTGATCGAATGAATATAACGTCAAAGCGGGGCGGCATGGCATGGCCTGGTGGATGTTTTCGCCAGTTTCGCCCCAAACATCCTACACCACTACACCACGCCAGTGAGCATGGCATGGCAAATAAATCTGCTCACCACATACTCGTTCAAGTCTGCATGTAGGGCTGTTCGTATGTGTCACTGTTGTTTCCGTTCTTTTTCATATCGCGATAGTGTCGTTCGAGAAGTGTACTTCATTTTGCCTTGACAAATGGAAAATATAGAGAAAACTCCTTCTACACAATCAACTCCAGTTCATCTCTGTCCTCCCCTCGCCGTCATCTTTCCTCAGCTCGTCGACAGCAACCTCTAGACCGGCAATAAAATGAAGAAGAAAAAAAATGGCAGCAAAAAATGCTGCTCCACAAAATAATTTCCATCATTTTGCGCTTTCTCGTGTTCTCTAGTTCGGCACAGATAAATGACGAGAGTTGGCCTGAATGCTGTTTATGCGCTATTTCCCAAATCCCAATCCCAATCCCAAATCTTTGGCATTCGCCAAAGATGTAGAGTTGAATTCGTCGTCGGGGTACCTTTAGTTGTTTTTCCTTGTCCCGCCGAGTCTCTGCGCCTTTGCTTGAGTGGGGAAAATATCTTTCCACTTTATTAAATGCTAGATTTGCTGGGAGACTTGTAAACATGGTGTCATATTCCTTCCCATCTATGCATAGCCGAGTACTCCGTTGTCGTTTTTTGGGTGGTTGGGTACCGAATGCGAAAGTGCCTTGGAGTCACTACATGCGACATGCTTTCTGAGAGCAAAGTCTTGTTTTTCGGTTCTCGCACCAAATGGATGGTGGTTGTTGGAATTTTTCGCTGTGCACTGATCGTAGTTAAGCTAATAGGGTAACGTATGCTTGTCATAAATTGTCAATTAGGGCGAATAAATAAGGCTTGGCTTTTGGTGAATATGACAAATTGTACGTGCTGAGTTGTCTACCACCAAGTGCGGACATGTAAAAATTTGTTATGTATGCACAGACTTGAGGGGGATTCGAACAAACATTTGCTTCCATTTATTGAGTGTGTTCCAATTTGTATGTTTATAAGAAAGTCTATTGGTGTTTATTCAGTTCACCATAGATCATATTAGAGTTTCAGTGAATACTGTCTCTATATATATTTTCATGTTTGAAGCAGTTTGAAGTTTTATGGTGCGTGATTCAGAGAGATGTGGGCGTAAGACCGAAGTAGTGAGTTTAAAATGTACACAAAATGGTGAACATACAATTGGCGCTCATACTACATCAACAGTTGTTTTCATTTTGCTTACAAATTTTTAGACCACCCTTTGAGAGGGTTTGTCAATGTTTGGTGGGCTGTAACAAAAATTCTCCAAGTAGCTCCAACGGGCGATATTGAAAGCTTAAAGTTAAGCAAAAATTCAAACATGACAAATGCCATGGGCGCAAAGTGCCTTGTCTATGTTCACTGAGATCAGCACCCGGGTTTAAAATTTGCAGATATATTTTCAACTCTCCCATATAGTGTTTTCGGATCTGTCTCCCTGATCCAAGCACAACAATTACCTATATAACGAAGTAAGCTTGAATAATATACATATACAATTTGGATTACTACGCAAATGAGAATGCATATCAGAGTAGCTAAGACGTCTTTCAACAATCCGTTCCACAACATCAACGACCTTACTACTATATTTTTTCCGATGCATGACATCTAGAAGTAATTGGTCTAAATCAGTCAATCTAGAAGGTCTATGGCATATATTAAATTGTTTAAATAGTTGAACTAATTTTAAGTATGTATTAACATATAAGGAAAGATCATTTAATAAAATCATAATAAAGAACACAAATTAATAGGCAAAGCTATTCAGACGGGCAATTAATTTGTAATTCACCTAAATTTAGGAACGAACTTCACATTTCATGTGAAGGAATCCCAGGTTCGAATCCCAGTGAAAGCAAGGGTTCTATCTTTTATATGGTTTTTAAAATCTGGTCCAGTTACCATTTGCCGTTGTAATCAAATTAACGGCACTGGCTATCACAATGGACCAACAATAGTCTAAGTGTGCTGGCAATTTCGCTGGCAACCTAATAACCTAATTTAGCCTAACAATGATGGCTCGGTACCTGTGTTTGGAAGCTCTGAAAGCTATGACGCGAAATTGCTTAAGTTGAACGTGGATAAGAAATGCACGACTTTTTTAATTAGATGTCCTCCACGTCACAAGACTTTATTGCGTTGGCATTTCCCTCATTAGATTTGAACTTCGGGCCAATCAGTCGCTCCATGGTTGGTAAATCTCTACGCGAATTATTCTTATGAACACTATGTAACATTATGCGCTCACTACAGAAGACAATCTCTGGGAATCATTTGACAGCAGAACGTCTGTCTGCCCTTTATGTGAATTGAAAAGGAAAAAATAAAACATCAAATGAGCCTTAGGAAAGTTGAAACACTAATTAATACATTTTATGAGATTCTCGTCATAGCGAACCGACTGAAAACGTTTTCTGTAATGTGCATTGGGCAAATAATAGCCAGCGTTAGTGGGGACTGGTGCGACTGGTGGTGAATGGGATAGTGGCGTTCCTACGGCCGTAATTCAAGCCGGCGGACAACAACTGATGATAACCGAAATGAAAATTAAATTCATTATTAAAGTTTTCGAAGGACGACAGCTGGAGAAAGAAATGGCCCCTATTTCCATTATGACTGAGGTTAGTCAACGCGGCCAGTGGGGGGTGGCTGCAGACTTGCCGGGAGCAAAAGCAGAGAGATATCCTTAAAAATCATGGCAGTTGTCGTAGAAGTTATTCAAACTTTCAAGTGAACCTATGTCAACAAAGGAAGAAAAGGAACTTCTGTTTAGTGGCAGTGGATGGCATTTGATATTTCATTTTAAAATTAAGGAAATGGAGTAAAGTCATAATTGCGGTCCCAAATGGCACCAAAGTGAAAAGGTTGATGTGATGGTCAGAAGAGGAATTTTGGAATCATATAAGTCTGTGAAATGGTTTTGGTTTATATTTGAGGCATTCAAATGAATTGTTGGGTTCACATTGTGAATCTCAAAGAGGGTGAATTCAATTATTTTGAAGCTTTATGCGGCATGAAGTATTTTGAATGAGTTCAAGTTGAATTGGTTTTCTTGTTTTATGAATTTCAACATAAATGGAATTTCGGTTCAGATAGATGGTCTAGTAATATCTCACCCTGCTTCACAGAGACTGTACTTTACCGACAAAGAGACATTCTCATGAAAGCAACATGGATTTGTGAAAGGTCGTTCAGCTGCTACAAATTTATTTTCTTATTACTTTTTAAACTCGATGCAAATACAAAAACAAACAAGTAGATGTATTATATACCGATTTTGTTAAGACTTTGAAATTCATCTTCCATTGTTGAGTCTAGTGTTCCTCAAGATAGTCATATTTTTTTTTTTTTTTTAAACAGCTCAACGTTATAAATATATCTTACATGAAGTATACTATTGCACAATTTACAGAGATTTGGTTAGGATAACCTTACTACTGACAATCTATAAACTTATTTCCAAATTATATATAGCACTTTTTAATTTGTAGGAGAGGAAATGCTGTTGATAAAAACCTCTATTCAACTTACTTACATAATAGGTAAATAATAATACAATTACAAAAATATGTGGAGCTACAAAATTAAAAGAAAGTGGGGGTGGCGTTATTTAAATATACAAATAAATAAATAATAAATAAATAAATAAATAAATTGATAAATGAATAGATGAATATGTAGATAGATAAATTAAATAATTTGGACTTAACTAAACAAAGACATATGTACATTATGTTTCGCTTAGTAAACAACAAGTGCTTGTCGGATTGGTTACAAGACCAATTATATTGTTCGTATAACTTACTTAGTCTAGTATGAACTTTTTCAATATTTGAAATTTTATGTAACTCATCTGTAGAAAAATACCATGGCAAGTTAAGCATCATTTTGAGTAACTTATTCTGTGCAACTTGTAGTTTGCATATATGGGTTTTAGCACATTGGCCCCATACTGGAGAACCGTAAAAAATTATTGGTTGGAAAACTGTTTTGAAGATGGCAAGCTTATTAGTATTGCTTAATTTGGATTTACGATTTATGAATGAATATAGCATTCTTATTGCTAAGTTGACTTTTTTAATTATACTCTGAATATGAATATTGTAGGTTAGTGTATTGTCGAGATGCACCCCAAGGTACTTAGCACTTGATTTCCAATCTGTTTCAATGTTATTTATTGTGATTTTGTTGCTTGGTAAGAAGCAGGCTTTCCTTTTTCTGGTAAAATAGGCAGTCTGGGTCTTTGAAGCATTCAATTTAATTTTCCATTTACTGAGGTATTTTTCTACATCATTTTCACCTGATTGCAATTTGGTTACTACGTTACAACCCAACGAATCGGACACAAAGATGCATGTGTCGTCTGCAAACATAGCGACCTCATAAACATTTGATAGCGGAAAATCGTGAGTAAAAATGTTCTACAGTATGGGAGCAAGTACTGAACCTTGGGGTACGCCTGCCTTAATTGGAAAAGCTTGCGATAAACAGTTGTTTACAGAAACCATGAAATTACGGTCCGTTATAAAGGACTGGACTATTTTGACCAAGTAGATTGGTAAATTTAGGTTTAGAAGTTTGTACATCAAACCATCGTGCCATACCGTATCAAAGGCCTTTCAATTTACCAGCCTCAAAATTAGCTTTTATGGTCTTAGTAACGCGGTTAATTTGATGCACTGCGGAATGGTGTGTCCTGAAACCAAATTGTTGAGGGGGAATTATGTTGCGTGCGTCGACATTTTTAGACAACTGTTGTAAGAATCTAATGCCGCATGATGGGAGGGTCTTGAGAAAAATGTTTTTTATCCTATCCAAGCCAGGGGACTTTGTGTTTTTTAAATTTCTTATGGCAGCTTTTAGATCTTCTGTTGATATAAGATGGTTGCCATCAAAAGTTGGGCCTCGGTTATTAATATGAGCTATGGCCTGTTGTACTAAACTTTCCTCGCTACTGATTATGTTATTTGCAACAGAATGATTGGTATAGATGACATCATTAGTTACGAGGAGAAGGAGGAAAATATTGGCCATCTTCTCTGTAATTACAGCGTCCTTTGTTTTTCCTCTTCGGCTTGTCGAATTAAGCGTGATTAGTTTCAGCAATTTCCATTGCGTTATAAAAGTGTTATTTGTTACGTGGAATAGGATATATAACAACCGCGTGAATACACTGAAAAATTGTGGCTGGTGTTTGCTCACAGTCTGCCACTTTAACTTATCCCAACTCAAACTTATTGTTATTAATTAGAATTCTAATCGGACTAGCCAACGTACCCATTAACCCTTCTGTCAACACCTACATAACCGGGTGTAACTCTCATTTCAAATTGATATACCTTGAGTTCGAAAACATAGCTTTTTTCGTATTCCAAAATCGTTTTTGGTCAAGATGAACAAATTTAAAATAAAAAATTAAATGCAGAAACTAAGACGACCCAACACTCTGTTCATGTTCATATTTACCAGTGCCGTGTTGGCAAAATTATCTGTCAAAAAACGAAATTCTTCAACTGGGTACATCACACATGTTAAACACACATTTTCACGCTTGCCGAATCAGAACTAAAAGCTATTTCGGGTCGCAGAAAATGTTGTAAAATCGCCCCTTAATGTCAGGACACAAAATCATTTGCATTCGACGCAGTGTCGGAAATGTTAGGATCTACACTATGTTAAATTATTTTAGCGAAACGGTTGCCAATTAAAATGGTTAGTACTCACCGAAACAGTGTTTTAATTGGCGAAATGACATTTTTCAAACCAAAAGTCACTACCTTGCACTTTTTCGTTTACAACGATGAACTGCAACCGCTCTCATCGATTACGCATTGAGAATTCCCTACAGCCGGTTTGAATGAAACTTTAAATCGCAAACGAAACCACACACAGTCCCTGCAAAAACAAACCAAGCCCTTTACACTCACTCAAGTACGTCTGCAAATTTACTTTTCAAAGCCAGTGGACCTTAAAATTTCAATTACGCGAAAATAAACAAATCCCTGGGTATGCTAAAGTCCATCGTACATCCCTCTGCAGGCCTAGACTTCTTTTTTGTCCCACAGCAACGCTTTGAGTACAAATACCTTTGTCGGGTCGCCCAAACAACACCACTAACGGTACACATGTAATTCCTTGTCATGTCGAACGAAAGTTCTCATCTGGTCGACACCACCTCTAGGACCATCCTAACGGGATGTACGAATAGATTGTGTACCACTTTTTTCAGTCGTACTCCAGCTTCCGCCATTCGCAACCGAATGATAACGAACGGACGGCGGCAGTTGACGTTGGGGAGCGAGGGATTAGATGATCAATTTTCGTACTTTATTTCTTCTGCAATTGGATATAGGTTTGGCCAGCGGGTCCACCGAGGCACACGGATGCAGAATTGAATCCTCTCGGGGTTCGATTGGTGCAGAATCAAGTACATACGGCCAGAAATTGTGTACGTCGGTACATTTTGGTGAAAAAGTCGATAATTAAACCGAGCAGAAATGTTTTGATTTTTTGAGTTAGACCTGCCAACCGAACTTCAGCCAACCAACCCAATCGCATCAATCATGTGTGATTCCATTTCGCAGTCGAGTTTCGCCAAATGGGCGCTCGGAGGCAAGTGAATTACATGCAAATTAGCGTCATAGTGAGGTGTGTGGTGTGAGGTGCGAGGTGTCCTCCTGACAGGGAGCTTACCATTTCGGCAAAATTCATTCGGAATAAATAACATTAGCATAATCCTTCACATAATGCCATTATATTTAAAGTGGAAATAACATTTCCCCGTTACGGGTACGCCATCACAAGGAGTTTAACACCATAAGTAACTAACTAACTTTTACGTATGCAAATTATTTGAAAGCGTTGGGGCGCCTCGTGTTGGCGTGGAATGAGACACACACCCACTCAACCGAAACTTCCCGGCTCGGTTTAGTTTGCACACACTGGGCGGGTAGCACCTACCAGGAGTTTCTGTCTGACAACAGGAGCAACAACAGGCAACCTCAATACCGAACTACGACTGTATGAAGGGGTTGAGGACGACGATGGCTACGACTTAGACAAAATTACCGGGGGTGTAGGGGTTTTTCCGGTGGAAAATTTTCTCATTTGAATGCCTCCATATGACTTTCGTGTCTCGTATTCGCCGGAACAACACAGCGGTACCCTACGATGAGAGTGTCTTTTGCTTTCCGTCTTTTCGGCTCTTGTGTCGACTCTTCTTGCTTAACACTTCCACATAGGCAATATTGCATCAGGTACAACATTAGGAGAGATACGGCTTGCACTGTTCAGTTGGATTTCTCCCATGAACCTGCCATAACCTCGACTTTCGGTTACTCTGCCTGCGGTGCTCAGATTGGTTTGTGTAATGAAAACATGTAATAAATTATGAAGTATTTTCATCCATTTTAACCAGATTTCCATGAATATTTAAGAATAACTTTTTCCCGGCTTCCAGAACTTGAGTATGTAGACCTGGACGTGTGGTGTGTATGTGGGCCTGAACAGCGCATTGCTCGTGTGTAGTGTTCATTCTTGCTGCATACACATTGAGGTAACCACCTGTTTTATCGGCCTTGTAGGCATGGAGGTGGTTTCTGGGTATATGACGGGGAATATCCCTAAGCGAAATTTTGTGGGCAATTGCCTGGTGGTGTTTAATCCTGTTTTGCAGGGGTTCTTGTGTGCTGGTTAACTAGGAAATAGTTGATCTTTTTGTGAGATAAGTGGTCAATGTCCAGGATTGTGGGGAGTGGGTAATCAAAAAGTAAAAGAAGAATGGTACCAAAATGTGGGACGAGCAAGATGTCTCAATTGATTCAGCAACAGGCTTACAGAGTTTACAATTCAGTTCAGCTTTTGCTGTTATTTTTGGTTTTTGGACTGGTAGTGACTGGATATAATTAATTCTTCGTTATTTATCAATTCAATTATAATTACCATGATTATAATCATTGAAAAAGCTAATAAACACAATTCTAAACACAGTCAAAAAAAAAAAACACGATACATTATTTTTTACTGATCCCATTTTTTAACCGCAAGTCGCTTTTACTCGTAACCAATTTTGCAAAGCATTATCAACGGTCTGTGTTAATCGAAAGGTTCGCAAGGCGATGTAGAGCAAGAGCCTCACATCTCGGCATCTGGCTGAATAACTTTCTTGGAAAAGTCCAGCTTCAAGTTCTGAAGATTTAAATAGGATAGACTGAAAAAGAGTTTTGAATCATCAAGGTCACAAAGTCTACGTGGCAGCGGCAGTCTACCTACCCATCCACGGCGCCGCACATCGGTTGATAATATAAACTAAACACATCTCACAAAAGAACTATGATTAATATGTGTTTATTTATTTATAGACACCTGTTGCTGATGTACAGAAATACAGCTTTTGCGCACTTCGCTACACTTTTATTAAAATAATAACAAATAAAATAATGAAATAAGCTCGTGGTGGTCCGTGGCATTGTGGGCATGTGCGTCAACCCCAATGCGCTTGAACCTCAACCAACCTGGTCTGAATGACAAAAAAAAAAACAATAATAATATTCATCCACTTCTTTCGAGTCACTGACAATACTCAAAGAGTATTTCCTGTCTCACAAATGCTTCTCAAACTCGGCCGTTAGGAGTCGGCACGAAACTGTATGAGCCTTTCACTCTTGAGAAAATAATATCACGCACAACACGAATGGTTGCTGAGATGCTAAGTCCCTACCCTTATGGGCTGTAGCGCGACGCTTATTATTATATATTACATATAATAAAATATGTAAGCTCAAGTCTCAAACACGGACGCGGAAACTGTGTGCACCATTTCCATTTTGACTGATCCTAACTAAGTACGGTTTCAGATGTTCATCGACATAGTTGCACTGTTGGATCTACCAGGGCTCTTTACTTCGTTTTTGTATCCAGAGCCATGTATGGTATGTGCTATGAACCGCAATTCGAGAGAAGTGAAGCTAGGACTGAATGTTATTTGTGTAAGTGATTCTGGTCACAAGAATTGCAGTAAATAACCAATAGGCCACATCTAACCGATATTTTTTGACAAAATTGTTCGGCCTTCGTTCATAATCAGAATTGTTTCTGGATCTGCTTCCTTCATTCAAATTACTCCAAAATTTGCAAAGGTCGTTATGTTCGGATATGTGTCTGAGACGTTAAACCTTTTTGTTAAGTCTAGCTTGAAGACCCAGATGCCGCTATCGTTAGTCAACATTCGCTGCAAAGCGGAAAGACCAGGTGCTTAGGGATTTGTAAACGAGTTAAGGCACTCAATCATATATTAGATCATACTCCGTCAAAGTATTACAAAACACAAACAGCCAATTGACAAATTGGTCACTCCGAATAGTGCTGCCAAGAAGAATTGACCAAAAAGACCATGAACTCCAGAGATATCTAATAGAATTTTGTTATTTTTGTATCTCTCCAGTAACTACGCAATTATTATATTCTCGCCTCGGGATATCTCTTATGAACGTCCAATCGAAGGTATTAAATCGACTTAACGTATTCACAAAAAAAAAAAGTTGAAGAAAGGAAAAAGATTTCTGAGTGAAGGGAGAACTGTCTCAAGAGAGATCAACAGAATTATCTTCACGAACTTTTTCGTCCATAATCATTTCATTCATTTTGGACACATTCGCTCTCGGCAAAGGTATCCGATACAATGCAAACCCTACCGTTATAAGAAAGTTGTTGAGCCCTCGATGAATTCAATCACACCACCCGAACTTCCAAGAAATGCTAATTCTCGCATAAAAACTTGTATCAACCCCTAATTAAGGCGATTTTGCTGAAATTCCCCAGAGTTTCCTTGCAGAGGCAAAACCAAAAGAAAGCATATTCATTAAATTCTAAACTTATGACTGCCAATGATGCGGATGGTGAAGTTGTTGGTCTTGCGGAGATACGGAAAAAGTTTATTTTTTCCTGAAAATTGACCCAAACGAAAGTTTAATGATCATAAAAATTTAATTACCTAGAGCTGGTTGCAATAAAAAAAATTCACCTCTCGCCGGTCCTCTCCTCGAATTTATTATAAATATTTGAGCGTTGATGGTGACAGCGTCACTCCGGGCCGATGAAGCCGACCTGAAACTTTTATTTTCAAAAGTGTCTCTGATTACATTGTTTGAAGCCCTTCTTGAATGATGCAAATGCCCAAAACGGGGATAAGGAAGACACATTTCATGTACTCCTGTGTGCTTGTGTACACGTGCAGGGATGGCCAATGACGACAAGAGGGAAAACGAGAGAAATGTCTTCTCCTGACAGAGAATTTATTGGCCTGTAAGTGAGACGTATGGACAGAGAATCACATTCGCTTTATTTGACTTTGGTTAACCTTTCCGGTAGCGTTGTAGCACTGTGGCACCAAAGCACCGTAGCGAGTTTCCAAGAAACCTTGTCCAAGGTATCAGCGACAGGGACGTTTGTACTGCATAAGCGAGTGCGAAAAAGAAGAGCAGTAGCATTCGGGTGTTGGTGACGCCGGTGCTAGGTGATCGTAACTCTGCGCCACCATTCCTGGCAAATGACATTTTTTTATTGACCACTTGAGATTTGATATCGCACTTCATAAAATTTGTCTCTGTCCAAAGCTGATGATACTTCAGACGCTGCCGGTTGCTTCTGGGGCCGAATCCTGTGTCGGTTGGTGCCGTGCGATTGATGGGGTGGCAATGTGGCAATGTCACAGTGGCCCGGTTCATAAAAATGTATAAAACTCAAGTGGGTCCTATATAACCTAACACTGCCACTGCTACTGGCACTCGCACGGGCACAACCACTGGCACTGGCACCGCCACTGGCGCGGTACTAGGTCTCGATTCAATTTATTCTGCTGTTTGTGCTCTCCCGTTTGGCTTCTTTCTAAGATTGCAGCCAATAAAGCTGCCGAGCCGATGTGATTTTCCCTCAGCGCCCATGTGAGTGCGCCATACGAGGGAGTACAAATTACGACCAAAGTTAAATTTGATAAAGTCAAAGTTGTTTTTTTTAGCCCTCCCCTGCCCCGTGCACTTCTCTCTTCTCCTTCCCTAGCCGTGTTTGCTCGGATGTACTGCGTCCTCAATTTTCGTAATTTTTTCATTCGTCCTCGCCTCGTCGGTACCACCTCCAATAGACTGAGGGCTGCGTGAACCCAAGGATAGGATATTATTTTTTCTTCATTTTTTTTCTGGTGTATGATGGAGAGTAAAGGGTGTGGCGGGACAATGATGGTTGACTAGTACGAGTGTATTGACAAGGGAGAGAAAAATTTTCTTTCATTGAGCTTCACGGACCTTAAGTCATGAAGGCAATAAAAAGAAAGCTTGCAAATTGAACGGCGCACGTTGGGCGGTGTGGTGGTTGACGACTTTTATCTCATATTTTGCAAGAGGACCAAACTCTGGTACGTGTGTGCACACATGTAGATACGTGTGTCGTAGCATTATGCGGATGGCCAGGGGAAGGAAAGGGAAATCCAGAAAACAATGTTATCGTTTTACCTTTTAGCCATCTTGATTCCGAGGTATGGTTATTGGCTTTTTTGCGTTCAAACAAAGTGTACACATATGGATGATGGGGCAGGCGTGAGTGTGGATGTTGCTTCTTGTCGGTATTGTGGTAATTTGAAAGTTTATGAGGAGTTTAGATGAAATTGAATGGCTCTGCAGAAACCAGTTGTCGAAAGGGAAGCAAGAGAAGAAACCGACAAAAAAAGTGTATGGAGAAGAAATTTGCTTTTATGACTCATAAAAGGAGCAATTTTTAAGAAATTTATACGCTGCCATGGATACTTCCCACTGACGAGAGAGTCAGTGGTTGCTTGTGGGGGGAGGTGAATGGATTGGGGAGTGAGCATTTGCTGACAATTTATTTGGTTAAGTAATTCAATTTAAATATGGAGCTGCTGCATACACTTTTGTGTTTCCCATGTGGCCACGCATAGGTATGGTGGTGGAATTCGAGGAAAATGAACTTATTATTGCCCTAATTTGGTTGGATTTTTTGTCTAATAAGGTTTTTTTTCATGCAGATGGATTTTTTTGCAGTTTAATTCCATTATGGAACTTGATGTTTCAGAATATGCTTTGAGCTAGTAATAAGGGCCATGGGTTGTGCTTTCGCTTGAAAGGAACAAATGTAAGTGAAGCGTGCACTAGGCAATTATATTTTTGTGCATATTAACCTGTTTGTAGGACCAATATGAGGGCATATAATAGAATCGCTAGAAATAAAGAAAAACTCTTGATTTTGCTACCGACGTGCAATTCAAAACATACACATGATTAGCTTCATGAACCACAAAGTCGATTATTTAAGGGAGGCAATGATAAGGAACTTAAAAAGCTTTATCGCACGTCAAATGTAATCAAAAAATCACCACCTGTTATTAGACCAAAGAACAAAAATACAAACTTGTACTTTGGTTTGTTGTTAAATATTTTTAACAAATCACATAGGTACATAACATCACGACGGCTGAGGTGGAACTGACCTTTTTCATTAGCGATTAGGAGAGAGCTAGAGCTTTCCAAATATCACATAATAAAACAGTTAGTATGCAAACGATAAGGGCTGCCATTGTCTTCCTTACACTGAAAAATTGTGAACACGAACATTTTAGCAACGACAGATGCGATGTCTCATTTCTAAACACACTAATGGGTGTTTATAAAGTTTGTGCTACTTTCAGTCTTTGTACGATGGTATTAACCTGTGTCACAGAAGACACGATAAAGCAGTCGAAATCATTATTTTTTCTAATTATTGATGTTATGTGAACACTGGTTAAACATACTGAACACCTCCATTGAAGAAGTTGGAGAAGTACAAGTATCTCGGGTGTCTTTTTCACGAGTGATGGAAAGAGTAATGCTGAGCTTTCGTGTACTATTGGCCAAGCTGGAGCAATATTGAAGCCGAATCAAAGGAATGAGCAGTAATCAGATCAGAACTCAGTATTTCTTCCAACTCTCACATTTCGTCATGAAAAACGTGACGGAATAAAATAAGATCGCGAATACAAGCTGAAGAGATGAGATTTCTTGGTGCTATTGTGGGTGTTACTCGCCGGTATAGGGTGACAAACAGGGCTATACGCGAGAAATTCGATGTCGAGCAGATATTTTTACAAACGCAAAGAGCTATGCTACAATGGTTTGGAGAAGTAGAATATCCCCATCATCACGTCTTCCGTCTTAAATACTACACCATCAAGAAGGCGTCCCATTGGAAGACCCAGAACGAGGTGGTTGGACCAAGTCCAAAAACTGACTTGGTTGCGCCTAAGCGTTTGTGTGATCAATTACTCACAGATGCTACCGTACAATATCTATTATGCATGTATAAGCCGAACTAAACACTGTACACTAAACATTATTTTAATTCTGTCAGTCGAGGGGTGAAGAGTAAAATAGATGCTAAATCCTGAGAATAAATCGAAAACATGATGTGAAATCGCGCTTAAGGAATATATCGCCCACTAATTTCAACCCCCTTCAGATGGAATGTTACACATTTGAAAGGGTGCCCACCTGCAACGTCACTTGCATTTTTTACAATATATAGGGTGCAATCGTAAACCGGAATATCGATTCGTCTTCGAGCACAATGGTGCTGCATTTGTTCCGGTCGATAAAGCGGTTTGAATACCAAACGATACACAGTTCTTTGCATCACCGAAAAATGCTGAAGACGAACTTCCGGTGTAGAATATCAGCACATCCGACGAGCAACTATCAAGTGAAAACAAAACCGGAAGCGACTGTGCATATAAAACAGTTTTTGTATGGAGGGACGAAGCCAACTTTACTCCTAGTAGGGAACTTTTAATCTGTGTCACCATGATACCAGTAATTCATAAGCGAATGGGTGCTTATGAATGTCCATCTTGTGAGATGTTTTCTTTAAGAAATTGTAACGCGACCTTTGGATAGAATAGGAAGCTTTGGTGACTACATTACACAGTGCTACAGGAAATAATTATATAATCTGTTAATACGTTCAACGCTTTCATAAGTTATATCTGTCGAACGAAATACTAAAAATTCACATTACGAAAAATATTGTAAAAGAGCGGTTCCCATACCCAGCATCTGATTACTAACTTTAAGGCTATACAGTGCATTTTCTACTTTTGGGACCTAGAAACTTGCAGAAGAATCAACAAACAGTGGAGACACGAATGTAACATATGCTTCACAACCACCGATACGTTATTGCACACATTTTTACAATTGATCGCTTATCTTGATGGTTTTGACATTATCGGAATGACGTAGCGTACTGCCAGGGAAGCTTTTGTAAGCATGGAGAGAAAGCATAGACAGCAATAACCTTGATGTAAAGTAAAAGACTTTGTCTACCACCACGAAATGAGAACACCCCTTAGACTCGTGATCATCCTTTCCTTCCTCAACCTTTCGGTTTATTTTTGCGCTTGTAATGCAATTGAGGAATAAAAACCACTTTCGAAAAACCTGCTGTAGGGCCCAGTAGCATAGAAACTAATCAAATGAGATTTTTTGTCGTTTTCGGAAGATCATCACGTGGGTTAACACAAAGAAGGTGTGGAACACAAAACTGGTGTTTCGCTAAGGTCGGTTATGATGACAAAAAGTAGAAGCCCAGTGTGGCCGTCCTAGTCGAGGCAAGTACAGGGCAGCTGCTGAGAAGCTTCTGCACATTTTTCCCCGCTAGTGAATGAATTTGTTTAATCCTGAACACACTATTTGCTTACTTGCCAGGCCATCAACCGATGAAGGTCCGAGCCTGAGCAATTGCTGCCTTCATCGCTGACGGTCCTGGTCACGCTGCTTCCAATCATCAAGACCAAGCTGTCTTGCATCCACGATGACTTGATCTCTATACCGGAGGTTCGGTCTTGCTCTCCTTCTCGTACCAGGAGGATCGGATTCGAAGACCCTCTTAGCTGGAGTGTTGGTGTCTATGCGCTCGATGAGGCCAAACGAGTGAAGTCGACAAATTTTTATTTGCCTTCCGGACTTCATCCACATCTTGGTACAGATAGTAGAGTTTGCGGTTGTGTCTTCTCCTCCATTTACCTTCTTCGCAGACGGGACCAAATATCCGACGCAGAATTTTTCTTTCGAAGGTATTAAGAGTCAGCTCCATAAGTGGGACTGGCAAAATAAGAGTCTTGTTGTGCATGATTTCGGTCCTTCGAGTCAGGAGTTTTGTTGAGGGTGGTTCTACGCCGTATGCGTGCCGATTAGTGCTGTGTAAAACGGCTTTAGACGTTCACACAGTAGTTGTTGCAAGAGGTAAGACGGCCTTTTAAATAGGTGGAGCTTATGGAGCTGATGTTTCAGTCGTGCCACCAGTTTTCAGGATGTCTATTGGAAAGCCGTCTGAGTCTGCAGCTGTGTTGTTCTTCAGACTTTTAATGGCTGTGCTGACTTTTTCAAAGCTAGGTGGAAGGACTACTCCATCGACTGGAGTTGGGATTGCCTGGTTCCCTATTACCCTCTCCTGTTCAGGCCCGCTAAGCAGCTGTTGCAAAACATCCGGGTCTGTAACCAATTACGCTTTTGTGACAGCTGTAATTTATGTCGCACTCTTCATTTTTTACAATCAATTGTCCTATCCAGCGTATTTCCTGCAGTGCAGTAATATCCGCCTTATACTGCGTGAGGATATTTTCCAAATCGCAAATCGTTGTCCCTTCGCACAATCGTAAGGAAATCGCTGCATGAATTGGTTCACCTCACAACGGTTGTTGTGTAAGTTGCATGTCAACTTGATCTATGCATCGACAAGGATCGCTGTTGGCATCCCTCCAAGTTGGGAGTAATCAACAACCTTGCACTGTGCCCTGTGATCACACACCGCCACCTATTTTCTCAGGCCTTTGCAAAAATTTGGCATCTACCACACTGATAAATGGTACGATTAACAAATAATCTGCATTTAAGATGCATATTATTTCTGACTGGTGACCTAAAGTGGGAAACCATCTATTCCAAGACTCGGCAAAAAAAAAACGAGCAAACTCAGAATTGTATTAGCCAAGGTAAATTAGAGCAATCCGCTTAAACACTCTAAGACCACTGACGCAGTTTCCACACATTTAATAACTCTGTCAACCAAGAGATTGTGTACGAGTGTGTGCGTTAAATGCAAAGCCCTAGCATTACATGCATTAAAGTGAAGACTCAAGCAAATTTTATATTAGAACAACTTGAAATCTTGAAAAAGTTCGTAGCGTAATTCCCTCTGTAATAAGAATACTTAATGGATACAAATCGAGTTACACTGAGAATTGCTACCCTCTTGACAGCGTTAGTGACGAAGGCGACGGCGAAGCACTGGAACTGCCAAAGAAATAGCTTGTCCCGCGACCAAATAACGAAATCGCGTAAATGACAGGATAAAAAGGATTTTCTATTTATATGTAGAACTCTCAGAATAGAAGGTTTAAATTCAATTTTCAACTTTTATTTACACATTGGGTAGAGGTACTTTGATAAATTTCGTGCCATCGTTTACAGAAATCCTCGGCACTAACAGCAGCACAATTTAAAGTCCAAAGCCACAGCAGTAACCATGAGTACAGCCTCGAACTCACTCTGCTGCACACACATATACAAACACAAAATAAACACATTAAAGTTGCAAATTGAATTTCACATAATCCTGTGAGATACATCTTCTTAGACTGGTGTTGCCGCCAGAAGGTGGAGTGGGCTGGTGTGGGAGGGGTGCGTTGATGTTGCCACCATCACCGTGGCATTCTCTACATACGGCTATGGTAACATTTTTTTTCTTACTGTCGACGACCTTCCTCTGCTCAAATGGCACACCCTCGCGTATGTACATATGTACAGAGCGGAGCGACTCTGAGCGTACGGGAAGAAGCTTCCAGGAGAAAATGTTGGGAATAGATCGAATGATGGGATTAAATAGGAAAATGTAAAGTAGTTTATTTGCAAATTGCAAGGATAAGACGGTTTGCCTTCAAAAGCGACGGAAACGACGCTTTGGTATGACGACTCTTGTGGTGGCCGGATGGTGCCTCGAGAAGCCGGCGAATGCTAAGAGACGAAAAATCATTTTGCAAATCTCGAATTTAATTTGATTTTTTTTTCCTCCACCATCCCATCTCCTCGCTCAGCACTTGTTTTATTTACTTTCTATCTTTCCGTTTTGGTCCACACAGCAAATGAATGGGATTTGCGAATCCTCTAAGAATGAGAATCCAATTTAGAAAATCCTCAGTAGGAATCGATCTGAGAGCTGTTGGGTGGATAGAGCAATTACAAGCTGCCGGCCTTACAGCCCAGTGCGTCGTTAATGTGCACGATTTGAACATTAACTGTGGGTAATGCGGTCGTACAGCGTAATAGACAGCACACATGACGAGTGCCAGTGCCCGGGATAGCTGAGTATCTGAGCATAATGTTCAAAATCACTCACCCATCGACCGATCAACAAACATTTACGGCAGCTGTTGCCCTGTTAAAAGGGTTCCATTCCGACGCATCGGCATCGACGACGAGCAGAGTACCATGAAGGACAGAAAAATCCTTAAAGTGAGGGATTCAAATCTCTGGTCAGATTTTGGTTTTAAGCGTCCAACATTTCTCGATCCCTCTCTCTCACTCTCTGCGTTTGCTGTTGCTGCTCGGTTGGTTCGAACAAGGGTCATACAACCACAAAAAGTCATAACACATGACGGACATGCCTGTCCAGGGGAATACGGCTTGGCAAACATTCACAGAGATGCCTGCTCTGTTGCCGGCTGGCGGGAGAGGGGTTTCACCGAGCTTAGCACTCAGATGTAGTACAACTTAAAAATTTATTTGGGATTAAGGGCAGCACTGAACCAACCCTTACATTAGTGTTGTGGAAGACAAGCGCTCCGCCCGCACCAGCGCTCTACCTCCTCACCACATTGCACACACATACCCGCACATGTCTGCAGATCCTTGGAGAAGAACATTCATCCCATCACAGCTTTACACTCGAAAACTTTATATTGTGCCGGTTTCCTACAGCGCCCGCTGCGCGCCCGTTCGGCTCAAAGTCTGGAGAGTCTGGAGAGCACACATCTCGTCGCCAGCGTATTCATTGCATTAAACCCAATTCGAATACGTAAAGAATACATGAGGCGAAATTATTTTCAACATGCTCAAAAAGTTTGACTTTTAATTACAAGCCATGACCTGGAAAGTAATTTTGGTCTTAATTGCTCGTTGAGTGAAACAAGTTTTTTAGTCTCTTCCCGGTCTTCTTCGGCACTCTCGGCGGGACTCGTGTCGGGACTCGGGGGTGCTAGTGGAGGGGTTCTTTTTGTGTTTGGCATTTTTAGGTAACCAATTACTAATTTTTAGCCAACATTGTTGTGGTCTTTTATGTGGCCGTGTTTGGGGGTCATGTTGTTGGGTGCTACTGTCTGAGGTTAAGATCCTGACATGACTTTGATGGGGCGAGGACGAGCGGTGTGAGGAGAGATCCCTTAGCTCATGGATAGATTTAATAAAAGTTTATGAATTAAAGTAGCAGGGGGTGGCTGAAATTCGGTGACCGGCTACATGCTGTTGCCTCGGTGTGCTTCTGGGAGAATTTTGATGATTGCGGGGCAAGCCTTTTCCAAGTGTATTTTGTTTAACGAAAGGATTTTGTTTCAATGAAACCCATATTTGAGGAGATTAGAGGATGGAATCTGGACGTATTAGGGTTTACACGTCCCACGCCCCACGCCTTTATGTGCAACACTTGGCCATCGTAATTGGGCCATTTAGGGCATTGAAAACTTTTGAAAGTACTTGTTAGCTGCCGTTTAGTGGAAAAAGTTTTGCAGACTTCTAGTCAAACGATCGAGAAGGCGTTATTTTTTTCTTGCCCTTACGAAAGGGTGGTCTCATCAATTCTTAATGAATGCGAATAGAACGATGTGAGTGCGGGTCGTACGTTATTTGATAACTTCTGAAGTAACGATACGATACGTAGGTATATCCCTTTCTGAGTCGCCCGAAGTTATACTTCATCGTTTGGGTTAGAAGTTTGCCTCACGATGAATAGTCTGGGTTGTGCTTGCGGTGCATAACTTTTCACAGGATTGGAGTTGCTGTTTTTGAGAGGATTTCTTTCAGGTGAACATCGTTATGCATTTGGAGGCTGAAAGTTTTCGAAAAGTCTCTTAATTTAAAGAATTTCTGCGCGGTCGGGTGGATATATGAAACGTTCTTTGCGGTGGACAGGATTTGTGGCTCCCACGTGGATACTTTGTGCTGGTGCTGGTATGTGCAACATACATGTGAAACTTTGGGGACGTCATACACAAACACGTTTTAAAGATTCTAAAGTGTGCACAAATATGTTGGGCGTACCCACGATAATATGCACCATGTTTCGAAAAGGGTAAATACATGTTTGCAACGACCTGGCAACAATCAATTTATACCATACAATAAAGTATAGCTGTGTAGGAAAGCGAAACTTCGTCGTTTGAAGCTTGCAAAAAATGTTGATCGAGTGCGAGTGTTTTGTTGCAGAAGCTAAGCTGAGCTCCTACTTGGACTGCTCCAGTGTAACTTAGAAACGTTGATACTCAAAGTGTTAATGAAATTCCATGCTTTCTTCATTAGGTTCAAGAAGTCGTTGAAGAATATAATCTTTGGATACTTGTGGATCTCCGTATCTTATATGGCTATACAGAATCGGATGAAATTTGCTGGATAGGCTACAGTGCAACAATAGCAGTAGCCCATCGCTTAATAGCATAAACCGGCACACTATCGTGAAACCGCAAAGTCTTTAACAGCACATCGCTTAATGACACAACCCGCTTAATATCACATAAAAAATATGACAAAATAAACATTTTACGTTAAATTTTGCCAGCTTACACCCAACCCAGATTCAAAATTCATGTGTATTCAATTGTTTTTTTTGTTAAAGTGATTAATATATACCTATGGGCTATAATTTGCATTGCATTTTACTTCCTACATATCATAAAAGTTTCCATTTTTTTTGTGAAAATGTGTGCCAGATTGTTGGAAATTGGAAAAACCAAACCTCAACTCACACATCACATCTCAAAAAGCGGGAGACCATGCAGCAGTGACCCAATCTACTATTGGCAATCCGCAAGCAGTATCAACGAGAGAGCTGTAGAAATTGTAATGACACTACCTAGGTTAGGTTAGGTTATTGGGCTGGCGGCACACTAAGACCATTGTTGGCCCATTGTGATAGCCAGTGTCATACATACATAACAACCGTTTTCGATAGCGGGTACACTCGTTTGGCCCTCATGCCACCAACCGAACCGAAGAGAACATAGCCGCCGTAGCAGCTAGTATCGGTTTGCCGTCTTATATAGGGAATGGATTTAGGTCTATATTTGTAGAAGACTTGTGATGACGTATGCATGGAAGACAAACTATCATAGACAACGTTAAACTGAAAATCATCTCGGACGAAACTCATTTTTGGCGCAGGGTCTTTGTCCATAAGCCGAATTGACGTTTGTGGCATGATGAAACCATGCATCGGACGACCTATAAAGTATATGAGCAATGTTAACCGACTCATAACTACAAATCGACAACACTCATATATTCAGCAAGACGTTGCTACACGCCACTGAGGAAAACCTAACAACACTCGCCCTAAAGCCCCCTCTAGCGCTTGAAGTTCCGCAACCAAAGTCAAGGCGTTGTACTATACCCAACTGCATCGGTGTGCGACTTTTTCAAGCCGATTGAAAATCATATTCTGCAAGACCACACTTACATAAATAAAGCCTTAAACAGGCATGCTTAGCTTCATAATCCCTAATACGCAAAGCTGTAACATAAATGGACCAGATTATTCACTAGATTCCTACAAACAGATTGCGAACTGCCCTCGGCCAAACAAAGGACCGGGGGCAGGTCTTTTCAAGTTAATTTCCAGCTAAATTACGAAATATTTTCGTGTACACATACATCATGTCCTTGCAATTGTGAAATTCGTCCCAAAGGAATACAGCACCCGTGAGCAAATATGCCTTTCAAGTTTCAACAGCTCACATACCCATTAATTTTTTTGAAATTAATTCCGCGAAATGGAACAGAACCAAGGTACCACCAATGGTCATTGCTTACACATTTTTTCGGCGTTCGCATCTGAGTGGCATCCAAAATTTCCAAAATTACAGAAACGTCCAGGGAATGCAAAAGGCATGTTTAATTAAATAAAGAAGACATTCCGAACGTCCCGTTTCACTGATATTGCGCTCGGGGCATTATATTACCATGGCATTACGTTAAAGCGATGGCCGCTAATTCGGGCTGGAATTCTCAATTCCCCTCGGTGTCCTTTTCAATTTCAACTCATAGACCTGCAGGGGCAGGGGCCCTAGGAAGGTTCACTAACGAAGAGGTATGCTCAAATTGCCAAATCGGCAAAATTTAATTAATCGGAATAAAACTATACTAAGTCCGAACAGAGCTGCGATGACGACGATGTCAGCGATAGCTTCATTCTCTGCAGAGTGGTGCCAGCGGCATGAAGGGTTGCTGTGGGACTGGAGGTGCGAAGTGCTAGTAATTTGATGCTTTCAGTTCAATTTTCGCAAGGAATTTGCTTGCTTTGCGTGCTAGTTTGCTTTGCCATTTTTTTCTTCTTGCTTTGTTTGTGTTTCAGTTCTTTGATGGCGGGTGGCTGATACAATCCCCGTGACAGTGGTGATTGATTAAATGTCACCGAAGGATTTGGGTACGAAGTACAAAAATGACCTCAAAATTGTTTCTCAGGGGTAACTCCCTTCGGTCGTGTCGCCCATCATTCTTCACTCCCCCTCGGGCACGAATGAATAGCGCGTTCTTCCTGAGGAAATACGAGAGGCTTTTCCGCTTAATTAATATCCTTTTAACTCATTAATTTTCATTATCTTTTATGAGGCAAATATTCAGTGTTATTACGTGTCTTGTGCCTTCTTTCTCCTGTGCTGCGGAGAAAAAGCATAACCTACATATCTCGGTGTCGCTCCACTGAGACTCCGTCTCTGGTTGCAGCTATTATTGCCGACACTAGTAGAGGAAGAAGGGTTGTCTTCGTTGTTCCGTGAGCCGCAAACGGAAACTGAATGGCGGTACCACACAGATAATTTTAGTGTGATGTTTGAAATGCGTGAGGCAACCGTCACAATCACTCTTCCCCGGTACGGGAACCAGGCAATGGGGGAATGAGGCCGCACATTAAATTTTATACGCTTAAACTTTCAAAGGAAATTGGGTCTTCGTTTCGTCTTCGTCGTTTGTACGGCAGAGAAGCCGCCAAGGGAACGAAATGAACACAGCCGTAAGGTGGAGTGGTGGAAAATAAAGAAATTCCATTGTCGCCGCAAAACCAAAGGGGTGTCCCCATCCTGTCCCTCAGCTTACTATTCTTCTTTTTTATATGCCTTCAGGGAAAAACCTCTTGTAGACTTTTCATTACTTCGGCAATAATAAATTTCTTTTCATATCCGTTTCACTTTTCTCATTTTCCAGCTTGCAAGAGATATTTATTGTGTCTCGCAAATCTCGCTGATGTAAAATCAGGACCTGGCTGCATGCCGCACGGAAGCGGCTAGGTCCCACAAGAATTAAGCCCTCATCCTTCCGGGCGAGTTCACTAATTTCGACTAAGTAATTAATATCGATTTAGACCTTGTGTACATTACCGTCGCCACGTTCAGTCAAGTGGAGAGGTGGTCCTTTGTTCCTTTTGTTTTTTTTATTTATTTTCATTTCTTCTTCTATTCACCCTCTACAAGAAATGACCAGAAACACTATCACTCGTCCTGTTAGTCCCCTCCTTGACCACCACTTGACTGTCGTCAACACACCCATGTCCTTCATCAATGACAATGAATTATTTTCCGACAGATTGGCGCAGGATACTTCTCCGCCTCATAAATGTGTTTGTGTGTGCATGTGTTATTTTTTTGTAGAATTAAGTCTGGAAACGAGAACGCCTCGCTTCACAACACAAACAAGGAGATTCTAGTCCTAAATGAGCATAAGTATCGAAAACGTTTTTGCAAGAATGGAACACATTTAAATGTCGTCGAGTGATTTGTGGGGCGAGGTGGGGTTTTCCTCTCCTGGAGCTGATAATGTTCTTATGGTACCTACACATTTAATGATGATTTTTTTCGTTCGGTTTCTGCACGGATCAAAGCTGTAGGTTTTTCTTTTAAAAGTCTGTCGCCAAAGGGCCCATTTTAATGAAAAGGAGATTATTAGGGGAATATACAACAGTCGACCACATGTTGAAAGGAGCAGATAGAGGGGCTGGTAAGTAAAGTTCTTTGATGGGATGGAAACCGCAAGCAAGCGGAAATGTCGACATAACTTCTAGAGGAGACCAAAGCGTTATGTCCATTTATATTTTGTGACGGCGAATGCAGTTAATTAAAAAGGCTGATAACGGGAGAGTGACAACTGCTTGAGGTATGCACGTATTTTTTTCCTAATTGCCATAACGACAGGCACCACGAAAAAAATAATTTCAGCTTTTGCGGTTTTAGGTTGAAACTCTTTCCTTGGCATAATCCTTTGGTTGATGTTAAGAACAGAAGAAGAGAAGATGCACTTGGCACATACTACTAGATTTTTTCTCTTCGTGGAAACTTTTCAATATAGATTGTATAACAAATTCTCTCAATCAATCAGAATAATATCAATACCTGGCATATTTACTAAGCATTTGAAAACCTTGATCTTCCAATCTGACTATGCTAGCTTAGAATCTCTCACTTCAGATATTTTTGGTTTAATATTACTGTTGCTTCCATATTTAAATTGCTATCCTTTAAGTTCTATCACAAGCTATCTAAGCATTGCATTTCTATTCGATTTAAGGGTCACCCACGTAGAAGTAGAATAGAAATTACATTCAACAATATCTTTCATAAAAACTGTTTGATTTTTTCTATTTTTGATTTTATTTTATGCTATTATTTACCTTATTATATTATGTATTGTCTAAAAAATAAATAAATCTTAATCTAAAAAAAATTAAGCATTCTTCTCATGAACCTAGATTTGCCTGTTACAGTAGACCACTGAAGAATATGTGTGTTAATGAGAATACACATATGTACGAAATATTACATGCTTCACAATTTCCGCCATCGCTTTGCGAACTGTCCTTCATGTCATCGTTAGGTCCAGCCGTAACATTTCTAGTGGCGAATTGGCTAATTTGTGGTCTTGTCTATGGTCCTTTAAGTCCAGATCTTCAATTTAATATGGATCGAGGTCAAAATTTAACCACAAAAATAAACCAGTTTTACTCTCTGTTGACGGATGACCAATTCAGTTGATATTGCTGCTATTGTGTTCATTTTTCACCAATCTATCTCTGATTGGTGTGGTCGTGCAATGCATGATCACACACCTTCCTAGATCTCGTAGCTATATGTGATTGTTAATTTTGACAGCTGCTGATCATTCTTATTGTTTGGACCATATCAGCTCTGGGTATGGGTATGTATATCCACCACAGCAGCAACACAAACAGTCGTTCTCATCAGTCACAAAGGTAAACATACCACCATCTAGTCATCAGGTAAGCAGAATTGTCCTGTGGAACATTCATTATAGCTTACTCAACTCACACTGCCCCGAAATGCAGGTAGCGCGCTGACCGTAGATTAAAATATTTTTCCCACTTTAAGCAGCATACACAAAAACTAATGTTAGCTGCGATGCGATGGACATGCCAATGCACTATGTACAAACAGCAGAAACTTTCGCAGATCGCCTGATGCCCCGAAGTATTTACGTACAAATGAAATAAGCAAAAAATGTGCCGGTTTGATGCATAATAAAAGAGCTCAAGTAATCCTGAGTTCGTCAAAAGGGTTGCTGTTGCCAACCATGCATGAAAAAGAACTTTAAATTATTTAATTGCAGAGTTGTGAGGGTCGCGCACAGGGCACATGAAATATAGCGCACTGGATAATGATGGCCAGGGATTCATCTGATATGACAGAAGTGTCAGAGACCGACTGTGTGAGCCATCACGTCCGAATGAGCAGCGTAACCTATTTAACAGAGCCTGAAATTTCATATTACAGCCACCCCCATGTCCATTATTTGCCAACAGTCGACGTGGGTCGATGCTCTTCTCGCCCGTCCGTGTCGCTTACATAGTTGATGGTGGCGGTGGTGGTGGTTGTTCACTAAAGCCAATTTAGCACAGAATGGTGTAGTGTAGCGCTCCCGAGAG
The DNA here is from genome assembly GCA_916610145.1 of Eristalis arbustorum. Classification (NCBI taxonomy): domain Eukaryota; kingdom Metazoa; phylum Arthropoda; class Insecta; order Diptera; family Syrphidae; genus Eristalis; species Eristalis arbustorum. The sequence continues at coordinate 447,296 of OU744317.1, forward strand.
AACCCACGTCTAATAATGACATTAAACGAATCTCATCAGTGAAGAGATCCCACTTTAGAGGCATCTACCGAATCAAGTTCTCCTGTCGTTCCAAGTCCCAAGTCCCAAGACCCCAACTGACACTGTGTCTCAGTGTGTGACTCAACCTTCGGAGTGTTTTAATGGATGTTGAAGCTGAAGCTGAAGCACCATCTGAACCAGGAAGGACATCACAGGACTGTTCGTATTTGAAAAATTCATACATGTTACCTGAACTGAAACATGTTATTAAAACGAAATACGATCCCTTGGAGTGTGAGAGAACTCTGAGAGCCCTTTCGAGAGCGCCAGCACGGACACGGAGCACTGTGTGCTGTGCGGCGCTTGTGCCAGTTAGCTCACAGGACCTAGAATTACATACATCGAGTGTTGTGGGGCAGATTCGGTGTGATGTTCGCCTGGCGCACGCTATTCATTATGTTGTAGCAGCAGCAGCCCAGGTAGGAGGTGCACATATTTTCTGTCTGTCAGGTCGTTAAAGAGTTTCATTCTCCATTCAAATTACCTTAGAGTGTTAAATATCTAAATGGCTGCAGTAAGGAGTTGGTCTTGTTGCACGGATTTGGGTATAATTGCATGTGAATCGCCTCACCTGGACTGATGTCTTGTGTAATTGCGTTTGGTACATCATCTTTGAATTTCCAATTAGACATTAAACCGGAAAGGTGGTGTTAAATGATTATGACGAAGTAACTGAAATTGATGGTGATGGGGCTCACTGGCGCATTATGTGTGTATGCCAACGAATTTTGGTCCGTTTCAACTAACACGTAAATTTATGCACGTTCATCGGTTATAAACAATGTACATACAATACGACAGTTCTACCAAGGAAGAAAACGTGTGTTTTTATTGAAGGATTAACGACGGTATCGGTATAGGCCATCACATCCGCATCAGTAACACTGCTTGCGCTTGTTCGATATGGTTCAAGTGTGCAATAACGCAAAGAAAACAAGCCACAATGACATCACATGGATGTCCTGTCAACTTCAAATGCCACCAGAAATTCCTGGTCTGTTCCTAGCAAGCAAAATGTAAATGTCAACCACCATCTCGCACAACCTTGCCGTAAAGAATACAGATTTTAAATTCGTTTCAGCGAAACGAAAGAACACTGGGCTTGAGTGAGAAAGCGGACGCATGACCTTTACAAACAAGCACACAGATGAACGTTCACTAGATGGAAGCAAACACATGAGTTCGCACATACATTTGGCAGCACCATTAATAGAGCAGCGAAACAAAGCAAGGACCTTGAAGAATGAACTGAAAATAACAAAAGAGCTCTTAAAATTCATATCAAATTTCAATTCAACGAAATGGCTATAAAATGGATCAAGTTTCTTGGAAAAACAAACCAAAAAGCATGATCTCATTCGAAAAAAGGATTTGCATGGTGAATGCGAATATTTCTGCTTGAAACCCCACCAGCCCCAACGGTGGGCTGGGGTGGTATTCAATTTAAGCATGAAGTCAACTTTTCTCGCTTAAACCCGCCGTAGGGTAAATCACTTGGTATCCTGTAACTTGATTCCTTGGCTCGGTTATGGCGACAACAAATGGTGGCAGCACGTTTCTGGGCAGCGAAAAATGGATGGATCAAATATTTGACTACTCAAACGTCGTCGAACCTAGAACATAAAAATGAAATATCTTAATTCACTCATACAAATATTCCCAAAATTAGTCACCCTTCTGGCGTGCATAGGGTACCGCAGAATGTTTACCGCGCCGACTTTAAGACGTCTGTAGCATTTGTTCGACTTGAAAGATATCCAAAGCACTGTAATAATTGACCTAATGGATAAACAGCTTTTGTTTTATTTTTGACTTTTAATTTGATACGATTTCAAACGGAATGGGTGACGACGATTACGTTCTTGGAATCTTAAGTGGACCACTGACTCCCGAATTTGCATGATTTAAATGTTGGGGGCGATTTGAAAAAGTTTGTGTAGATGGAGTTTGGTGAAAGTGAGGGAATATTAATGCGTACGTATCTATGTAAATTGAATTTTAACCCATTTCTGTTGTCTCCGTCGGTTTTTATTGATTTTGGTTGGGGTTTCCTCTTAAGGGTTGGCGTTAAATCATTAAATGCAAATATTTCAGATAACTGCCTCCAAAGCTAAGGTAAAATATTAAAATTTTTGATAAGGTACGTTTTGCGTAAGTAGTATCATCTCAGAAAAATAAACCGTATTCAAGTTTAGAGTGTAGGTACCTATCCTTATTAAATGGCTAAATGCTCAGCTTGCTTTTAACAAGTAGAGGTTCTTAGGAGCTGTTTTAAGCTTAAGTCAGTCAGCCGATTGTAAAGTGAGTTGAGTAATGTCCTTAAAAGAGTGGATCAATTAATGTTACGAAAAATAAGGGCCCAAGAACATAACCCTGAGGAACGGCCATTATCAAGAATAAGTAGTCTTGCGCCCGCGACGGCTGCGTGTTTATACCGGAGGTTCGGTCTTCCTCTCCTTCTCGGAGGAGAGGAAAGGATTTGTGCCTTCAGGACTACATTCACATCCTGGTACAGAACGTATATCTTGCGGTTATGTCATCTCCTCCTCGTTTTTCGAAGGCAAGAAATCAGTTTTGCAGGTTTCTCTATCGCTCAGCTTTTGGCCCCATAAAGCAGGACTGACAGAATCAGAGTTCGTAGAACATCACTTCTGACCCTCGAGTCTGGATCAACCGAAGTAGCACCGGTTGCCAAGAGGGATTTTACTCAGGACATATGTCGATCATGATCAATTCTTGCTCGCATGTACAGCATGTATTTCGTCTTTTTTATCATTAACCTTAAGACCAGCTGGTTTCGTTATTGTAAGCAACTGCAACAATGAGCAGAGATATACTTCTGTAATTATTATAAGAGATAGGATCGCCTTGTTTCGGATGGGGCACATGGAGCTGATATTCCTGTTGTCGTGTGGCATACTCTTCTAAAATTCTTTAGTTGATCTAGTGTATGCTGTAGCGCCTTTCCTAAGCTTGATTTCATTTTAGCTTTTTTTAAAAAGGGTCCCTAAACTCGAGAGAGACACCTTTTCCCCTCCGATCAGCTTTGGTTGCACACATTTGTTCACCTTACATCGGGTGTTGTGAGGGGTATCCAGGAGGCAGCGTGTGGAAGCTTCTGGCTCCCGGTAGGTTGGGAGCGATTAACAACTTTTTTCTATGTAGACAGGTCCAGTCTTATATTCAACTTATATTTTATTAATTCTTTTGTTAAGCACACATACCCTATACATGCATTACGACAACGTTTTCCGTATTTTAGAGTTGAAACTAGCCGCAATATATCCATTGTCAAGTAAGTGACGATTGAGGAAAGAAACTCGTCCTCAACCTTTCCATCTGAACGCTCGATGAACCTATGCTGTGTTAATAAACAATCTTAAACTACGAATTTAATCAACTGAAATTGTCCGCAGCTTTGTGAAGCGCATGCCTGAAGACGTGCCCCACTTGATGTGCACACCAAATGCCGGGGCTTCCAATTCCCAGAATGAACATTTGCAACCCCCCAATCACAAGTAATAGCACCACACAAATTACCCACCACTGGCAGAGGCGGCAGCGAGTGAGTCCCATTCGGTAAAGAATAGAAAAAAATTAGACCAGTGTCACTGGGGAATATGATGGTGCAACATTACGCGGTTGAAATGAGAGAATTGCGTGTCACTGATGATTTATAAACACGATTCCTTATTCCAAAGGGAATTCACTTGATCCTATCGAAGTGAAGTAATCCAAATGGAAGCCAAATTACTCCTAATGGACATCCTTCGACTAATGAGAGCCAACAGCTCAACTCCATACATCTCTTTGTTCAGAGGGTGCGTGTGTATGTGTGTGTAGGGGGCTTGTGGACTGTGTGTCCTTACAACATTGCTGAAGTCATTTTGAAATTAACAATTTGTTAAGAGTCACTCAAATGATTGATTCACTGGAGAAGTATGTGGGTTTGTGTGTGCTGATGGTGACAAAACCCTTAGCAGTCGATGGTCACGTTTTCTGTCGCCACACATTGGCTCTTCATGTTCGGGCGCTGCACAACCGCAATGTAAACTTTCAATTGTTTCCGCATAAATCAATGGATACCACTCAGGAGCATCAATTCTGTCCTAGAATGGCATGATAGCTATTATTTGGGCTGACTATTGTTATTCTCCATCGAAACATGTGAAGCAGACAGAACTCTCTGGGAAGAGTGTAGCTCTATGCTCGTACCGGGGTAGAGCACACATGCAATTTGAAATAATAATCACTTCCTTCCGGAGGCAGAACGAGTAGAAGCTGGAACAGGAACAGGAGCAGCGCATCCAGTGTACAGCCGCTGCCATCGTGTGATCAGAGTAAGTACATCCTGGCAAGCTGAAGCCGAAGCTGAAGTAGAAACGCCATTGACTGAGGAGAGTGGGTCCTTGTGCTCGATTCCATTTGGATCTCATATAGACACATCCATCATTCTCATTTCATGTCATTTTGTATATGAATTTGGACTTAAACTGAACATCGTCATTATCATCGTGGTCATGGGAATGCGTTGGGAGCAACAACATCTATTCCTTGTCATAAGCACGATTATTTATGAACAACAGTAGTTGATGTAAGAGACCGTCCCTCGACCGTCTCCCTGCTACCTTCCTGTGATTCGCCTTCGGTAGGAACGGATTTGATAGCCAGTGTCTTCGAACATCACACAATCCGTGGGCAATGAAGACAAGGAACAGATGGCGAGTACTGCATCGGTGCTGACGCTTCAACGTTTCAACGTTTCAAGAGCCAAATACTGCAGCAGTTGGGAATTGGTATGTGTCGTACTTAGGGCCCGTTGTAAATAGATAGATACACACCTAGAGAGAGAGAAATAGAGAGAAAGGGAAAATGAGTGACAGAGAAAGAGAAAGAATAAGAGAGGAGTCTGTATGCTATAGAAAAAATATGGACGATGTGATGATGGTTAGCAGCACTTAACGATAAATGAATCTGTAAGTGGTGGAGCTGAAGGAGTCCATTAAGAGTTGTATGTTGTGGAAAGGAAATGAGTACAAACTTTGCGCAATGTACCTTTTGGAGTGTAAACCTAGTCGTTAAAAGGCTTCACTACTCCTTTCATGAGAAGACGATTATGACGATGACTTAACGATTCAGTGTAAGAAAAAAATTAAAAATGTTTCATTTCGAAACGTTCTCATGGTTATCCTTTCCCCTGAAGATTGTTGAATGGTTGAAATGGTTGGTTGAATGAAATAAATAACTTGACTGGAACTGTTTTGCTGCAGGCATTGCAGTGTTGAGTTGAGTGAAACGAGTACCCAATAAGTTATTGTGTACTTCTTTGTTGTTTCACATGCGCTATGGCAGGTGAATGGGGATTGGACGTACTTGGTGCATATTGATAGTCCATTGATAACTGATTGTTAAGAGCGTCTGCTTCTAGTTGAGTTCGGCCTAGATTTATGAGTGCCCCATAATGAGATTTATGAGTGTCTATAAAGAAACATTAAACAGGTAGTACGCACAAAATGATTAACTTCACTTCTAAAGCAAAATGTGTAAAATGTCAGCATATTTGAGTCAGTGACTTAAAATTCTTTAATTGGAAGCAGTCAGGCGGAATATGATTCCAAACTTCCAAATACTTTTGGTAATTTTTGTGAGAACATTTTTATTAGAACTGAACTCTTCTTTGGAATTGGTACCAGCTCATCGTCCTAGTTAAACTGCACCCATACCTTCAACATACTATGTGGGACCGGATGGATTCATATGTCGTTTTGGAGAACTGATTGCCAAAGCTGTTGGCTACCATTGTGTAAGTTTTAATAAATTTTAAAATGCTGAAAGTGTGGAGGTGGACTACACTTGCAAAAAGATAACAACTGTTTTCAAGTTTCATCAAAAATAGATGAATATAATTCCTAGTCATACTTATCGTTTCGATAGACTGTGTTGACCCACCCACTTTTTGTCAAAAACTGTCCACCCTACTTAACTTCTGTAATCCTATCTCCAAGATGTTTACTGCAACACAAAACGTCCCTCCTTTTGTGATCTCTCCAATGGTGTACCCCGGTAATGAAAAGGAGACTTTTGAAAATGTATTGAAATCCTAACAGATATTGTTCTATGTAGTTTTACAGAATATTTTTTAATGAACATAAACTATAAACATAAACTAATTTATGTTATTCCTTCAACAAGTGCTGAAGAATGTAAATTTGAATAAATACCTTGCACCTACAGTTCTTAACATTTTTGTAGACTAACTTTTATCCAAAAATAGTATACATTATGGAAATGTTTTTTTCTTCATCCAAATCAACAGAGATCTAAAATCATAAAAATAAATCTAAAATCAAAATTAAAATCATTTTTTTTATTTTTTTCAATCTTCTCCAATTGATGATACATAAAATGATTTGGCCTGTTGCTTAATGCAAATCAATTAATACATTGGTACCACAGTACACGCTATTTAGAGGCAAGTGATATTCTTTTAAATTAATTTGGTTGGCATCTAAGTCAGTAAGGCTTTGTTTTTTGGACTTCATTTCAGTATTTTCAAGATTATACAAATTCCAAAATTTAGTAAATGGAAAACTATTAATAGTAAAATGCATTATGTTGCCATAGTGGCAAGTGGTGAATGTACCGTTAAATCATAAGATAAATAGTATAATGTTAATGTAATTGAGGGAATAATTCAATGTGGAAGAAAGACGAAAAACATTAGATATACTACTTCTTCTTCTTCGATTGGCGCTACAGTCCGGGGTGGACCTGGGCCTCAACCAACATGCCTCTCCAGCCAGCACGATCTTTCGCCAGCTGCCTCCAGTTGCGCACACCAAGTTGGTTGAGGTCCTTTTCCACTTGTGTGCGCCATCTAGTGCGAGGACGTCCTCTGTTGCGCTGTCCCAATGGCTCGGTGTCGAAGACTCTTCGTCCCAGAGCTGTGGTGTCCATCCGCTCTACATGACCTAGCCATCTTAAGCGTTGGATCCGAAGACGCTTAACTAGGTGCATGCCGCTGTACAGCCCGTATAGTTCGTGGTTGAACCTTCTCCTCCAAACGCCATCAACGCAAACAGGACCAAAGATCGTACGCAGAACTTTTCTCTCAAAACAACCAAGAGCTTCTTCATCCGCTTTCAATAGCGTCCATGTCTCTGCGCCATAGAGCAGGACTGGGATGATCAGGGTTTTATACAAGGTCAATTTGGTGTTTCGAGAGATGGCTCTGTTACTCAATTGCCTCTTGAGCCCAAAGAAACAGCGATTGGCAAGAGTAATTCTGCGCTTGATCTCGGTACTGGTGTTGTTGTCCCTATTTACTCCGGAGCCTAGGTAGACGAAGTCCTTGACTACCTCAAAGTTTCTGCTGCCCAATATGACGCTCTGTGCGAGACGTCGGTGTTGTGCGTCCTTTCGTGATGACAGCATGTACTTTGTTTTGCCCTGGTTTACCGCTAGACCCATTTTAGCCGCTTCCGCTTCAATGCCAGCAAACGCCTCATTGACGGCTCGCTGTGTTCGTCCAATCACGTCAATGTCGTCCGCGTATGCAAGCAGTTGAACGGACTTTTGGAAGATCGTGCCTCGGGTGTTGACGTTAGAGTTTCGCACGATCTTCTCAAGTATGATGTTAAAGAAGTCACATGACAGCGTGTCACCTTGCCTAAAACCTTTTTTGACATTGAAGGTCTCGGTGAGTTCGTTACCGACCTTGATGGAGCAGCGAGAGTTCTCCATCGTCATCCTGCACAGCCTGACGAGTTTGGCAGGAATGTCAAAACTAGACATGGCGCTGTATAGCTCGTCTCTATGCACGCTGTCATATGCGGCCTTGAAATCGACAAATAGGTGGTGGGTGTCGATCTGCATCTCTTGAGTCTTTTCCAGGATCTGCCGGAGTGTAAATATTTGGTCTATTGTGGACTTTCCTGGCCTGAAACCGCACTGATAAGGACCTATCAGGTTGTTGACAAAGGGTTTCAGGCGTTCACACAGAACGGCAGAGAGTATTTTATAAGCGATGTTAAGGAGGCTGATCCCTCTATAGTTGGCGCAGTCAAAGGGGTCTCCTTTCTTGTGGACCGGACAAACGACGCTGAGATTCCACTCATCGGGCATGCTTTCCTCCGACCATATCTTACAGATGAGCTGGTGCATGCGCCCAACCAGGTCATCTCCAGCTGCCTTAAACAATTCCGCGGACAATCCGTCCGCTCCAGCAGCTTTGTTCGACTTCAGTCTAGATATCGCTATCTTAACTTCGTCTAAGTCGGGGGGACGGAATTCGTGTTCATCATCGTCCAAATTGAGTGAAACATTCTGCCTGACAGCGGAATTTGTGTCGTCATCGCCGTTTAACAGTCTACAGAAATGATTTTTCCAAATTCTCAGCATCGACTGCGATTCTACTACTAGTTGTCCATTTTCGTTCCTGCAGGCTTCGGTCCGAGGTCTATATCTTCCTGATACTTGTTTTACCTTTTGGTAAAACTTTCGGACCTCCTTCCTGTCGTAACACCTCTCCATCTCCACGACCGCGCGCTTCTCATGCTCTTTCTTTTTCTTTCTGAGAAGCCGGTGCTCTTCCCTTCTCTTCTGTTCATAGAGCTCACGAACAGCTCTCGTTGTTCGATGCAGCGTTGCCTTGTAGGCCTCCTGCTTGGCTGCATGTACCTGCCTGCACTCGTCGTCAAACCATGGGTTCCTTCTGGGTGGTGTCGTGAAACCCAGCACATCAGTGGCAGCTTCTTTGATGGCTTTTTGACAACGTTTCCATTCTTCTTCTATTGAATGTGCAGGCAGCGTCGAACTTTCAGAGAGTTTCAGGGAGACTCGGTCGGCAAAGTTCCTAGCGGTCGATTGCGATTGTAGCTTTCCGACGTCAAACCGTAATGTTCTTTCTCGACTCCGTACTTCTCTCGATATCCTCATCCTTACCTTGGCTACAACAAGGAAATGGTCCGAGTCGATGTTGGCTCCTCGGAACGTTCGGACATCGAGAATATTGGAGGAGTGTCTGACGTCGATCGCAACGTGATCAATCTGGTTGACGGTTGATTGATCAGGAGACCGCCAGGTCCCCTTATGGATGTTGAGGTGTGGGAACCGCGTGCTCATCACAGAGAGGTTACGCCCCGAGGCGAAATCTACCAGCCTGAGTCCGTTTCCGGATGTGTTGTCGTGCAGGCTGTGTTTTCCGATGACTCTAGCAAAGATTTCTTCCTTGCCCAGCTGTGCGTTGAAATCTCCTAGAACGATCTTGGTGTCATAGCTGGGGCATCGATCGTATGTTCTTTCTAGGAGATCATAGAAGTCATCCTTGCTATCGTCATCCTTCTCCTCCGTCGGGGCGTGTGCGCAAATCAGGCTGATGTTCCCGAATTTAGCCTTGATGCGGATTGTTATGAGGCGCTCGCTGATATAATCAAAGCTTAAGACTTTTTGCCTAAGTCTGCCTCGAACAACGAATCCGCATCCAAATAAGCGCTGCCTTCCCTCTTTGTAGCAATCACCGTAGTAGATGTCGCAGTTTCTCATCTTCCTTTTGCCCGGCCCATCCCATCGCATCTCCTGGATGGCGGTGACATCTGCTTTGTAGCAGTCTAGGGCCTCCGCGAGTTCATCGGCTGCACGTGGTCTGTTCAGGGACCTCACATTCCACGTGCAGAACCGAAAATCATTGTCCTTTGATCGTTTGCTGGGGTCGTCAACTTTGAATCCGTCCATATCCGAGGCCTGTTGTCGGTTCGTAACCGTTGGTTTTTTGTGTGGTGAGGGAGTCAACCTCACGCACAACCTACAACTGGTAGGCCAGGCCCATTATTTGACCCTCGGGCAGAGGAGGATCGCTGCATACATTAGTTCACCACACAACGGTTGTTGTGATGGCTATCCAGGCGCGCCACGAGGAGGCTGTATGTCAACTTGACTTATGCACAAACAGGGATCGCGCTGGCATCCTACCAGGTTGGGTGCAGTCAGCAACTTTGCCCTGTGTACATAAGCCCATGCCCCCAGATATACTACTACCAAGCAACAAAAGAACAAATTTCTTTATGAACACATCTTGTACACATCTTAGTGTATATGGGAGACAGGGTGGCGAAGAGAGGTAAAACCGACTAAAATGTACTTCATGAACAGGAGCAACAGTAACCAAATTCCTGGAGTTAACTCGTCAATTATAAATATCAGTGTCTCGAATTTTGAAAAAAAATATTTTATGTACATTGCAACAATGAAGATGTCTCAACGGAGTATTCAAATTACAGATCAAATTAAAACTTAGAGGTCTGTGGTTTGCCTTGCATAAAATTCTAATTGCGTGTTTTTGTTTCATCAATAGAGAACCTCAACAGGTGATACCATATTCCAATTTTGAAGCGTTTTGGGAGGACAATAAAGACCAATGTGATATAGATGTCTCTCTATTTTATTAAGATATTGTCTTAGATAATGTTTATGGTAATTCTATCCAAGATCATGCCTAAAGCGTTCAAATATTTTATTTTATTTTACTGCAACATAAAGCTTCATTGTCAAATGAAGAAGAATTCTCTTTAAAATTTCATAAATAAAAACGGTCACATTTCTGAGAACGATCAAATAACGACAGATCATCAATATAAGAATTTTTAGTGTTATTACTTATAAAGAGCCTTTCCCTCCAACTTGCCACTTATTTTTGTTTCATCAATAGAGCTAACTCTATCGCCTTTGAATATGTTACCTCTGTTACAAATCGAAAATGAACAAGAAACTGAACCGTAGTACTACATCATTACAAGCGATTACAGCGAATTCTTCTCCGTCGCTTTAGACGAAAATCGTACAATCTGTGGTAACATTTTATATAGCGACACCTGGTGTGTTCAGGCATCAATAGTTACAAACGTGGTTGTTATAAGTGATTCGTCCTTATATGTGACACTTTTATAAGCGATCTCCATACTCATCAGATTCCTTCTAAAAGTGAAAATGAAATGCGAAAAACAAATATGTAGTTTACCAACTTTGACTTGCATAGGGGTCTGATCGGCGTGGATTTTTAAATACATTAGTCCAGTAACTGCCAGGTTGAGGCTTGAGATTTTGTTGCGCGACATGTTGAAATTGTCAAACAAAAGTTCCATAAGCATTAATTTTAAATACATACGATTCTTAGTTTGACAAAAAACATATGGTAATTATCGAAACGAACATTTATAAAATCAAGCTCCAAGTCTTAATAAAAATAATTCAAGACCCCACCTCTTTCGAGTCACTGACGATGCTCGAAGAGTATTTCCTGTCTGGAAAAATCTTCGTAAACTTGGCCGTTCGAAATCCGCATAAAACTGTAGGTCCTTCTACTCGTGAGAGAACAAAAGCACACACAACACGAGCGGTTACTGACAAGATAGGCCCTCCACGAAATGTAGCGCCACCTATATCTAATTCTTACATTAGTGGCAGCCAGTGGTGCCTTTGTAAGGGCTAGTATCAAAGTGGTGTTTTAAATAAACTAAACCACGCAAAGTATTAGCTGAAAAGAAATATTCTAGGAACCAGCTAAAAACACCAACTGAGCTGATCTGACGTCGGCACATGAACAACATGAACAAGTCCCGCATCGCTTTAAGTCCCTAATGTGTAGCCTCTCTCAAGCGAACGGTGTTGAACTCAGCACTCAGCCAGTGTATACCATCAATAAGTCATTACAGTCGCACTTTTCTTATTGCAGCTGGACACGACTACTCGACGGCTGCACTCGAAATCACACGGACGTCATTGCAGAACCCCGCAATCAAATTCGAATTAACCCGCAACACATTCGATGAAAAAGTACCTCAACAGAAAAAAGAATGGAATATTAATGAAGGCCTAAGCCGCTGGTCGTCCCATGCCACCATCCTCCGAAAATACGAGCAACTGTAACACTCCGAATCCTTGTAGCATTTGATCCTAATCAGCAAATTGATTACCGCAGCGCAATTAGCTGGAAGTAATTCGTGATGTGATCAGGTATTTTTCCCCATGTTTTTCACTACAATGCGCGCATTCCGCTTGTAATTACGTGAAATCGGATTTTCGTAACTCGGTATGCGTAATTAGCCTAATGAACATTGTTGTTCTGAAATACGTACCGTACTGGGCCCCTGAGCTTGAGTTCCCAAAATGTTCGAATATGATGGAGTTGGTTGGGGGAGCTGGGGGCTGGTTCGTTGATCGAGGACGTGATGAGACGGAAGTGATGGGAACGGGCTATGCGAGAACAACAATCCGTAGCAGCAGCGCGCGGGTGCCTGAAACCATGGCCGCTCCATGCAACGATGATGCTCTGTGCTTCTACACAGCACGACATTGATTGATTCACGCTTCGAGCGTGAAATCCAAGTTGATTATTGTGCGTTTTCCCCGTTCGTGCTCATCGCCAGCCCGTGTTAGTTCTGACGTGGTGTGGGGGAGCAGCACTCAGCAGCAGTCAGCATTTGGTGGGCGGTGGCACGGGGCAGGGGAAGGTTTTCGGTGAGCGCTTCTTTTTGTCTGGAAAAAGGCACAGTAACCCTTTCACCTCCCATGCGGACTGTAGTAGACTGTAGCTTGCATGTGTTGTACATTAGTGATTGTTATGTCAATTGTGTGGAGAAACAAATTATTGTTGTTAACTCCATTCGAAGCGAAATTACAAAGCGTCAGCACCGCAAAACGAAGCGACACCCCGAACACTGACTGGTGGGAAAGCAGGCGCCCAAGTAAATTTGGAAATACACCGAAATTACAATGGGATCCGATTCACATTTACGATGCAGTGGGATGCAGTCGCTGCAGAGGGATGATGAAAGTGCTTTGTATTCTAATCGAGAATTATCGTTCCGTTCTCGATTCCCAGCACAATGGGCACTGGCCAGGGGGTGGACACTGGACCGGCCTGTTCCTCGGTCGCTCGCTATAGTGTGCAATGGCGGTACGTAATGGTGTGTGCTCTCTGTGCCTACGCATATAATTAGGAATTCGAGTTTACATTGCTCCAATGGGTGGCTTCATTGTGCAGTTTGATTGTATTCAATTGAATGTGGCAATGTAATGTGTTGGGGGATGGATATGGGTTTGGACACACCACACACGGTGGTCCGGCTGGCCGGGGTGCAAATCTACCCACAGTGCGAGCAGTGAATGGTTCGGCTTGGAGTGGTAATGAATAATTTGGAGGCCTGGAGTAGTAGTTTCTGCAATTAAATGGACGCCATGTTTATGATCATCAGGCAAAACGTAGTAATGATGAGTGTACAATGGACGGGCTTTGGTTTATTCGGCATCGGTGGGTGGTGGATGAATGGATGGATGGATGGATGGATGGATGGTAGTTGACAGGCACAAGACATCGTTCGAAAGCTTATTTCCAGTCGAATGTGCATTTCCCGCATAAGCTGTTTAATTAAATCCATTTAAGTTGATACAGTTGTCTAGGCAAATCCTGCTGATTGATTGTGTTCGAGTTGAAGTCTCTCAGGATATTATGGGCGAGCATTAGTTGTTTTAAAATAGTTCGATTAGCATGACGATGCTCTCAGGATAAATTTTCAACATAATCTACGTTGGCAACTAAGGCGGAAACATTTTACTTGCTCCAAGGCTATCATCAATCATTTGGATTGGACTTCGTCTGGGGCCTGCACTTTGTAGGCTCCAAATTTTAATCCTCGGTTATCATTGATTTCTATTCAGTTTAAAATAACAAGCAAATCAAACATCGCTTGTGAGATAAGTTCGATACCTGAAGCACTATACTCTACCTTCTTAACACCACAACCCTCGATTGCTAATATTTGTAAATGTCTCTTTTATCGATTGAGAGTACTTAATTTTATTTAAGGCGGCTACTATCGCAAATAGCATTTCAGCGCTTAAGACGGGGAACAAATCAATAAACTCGCATTTAAAATTCCGTCGGAGTTACAAAGCAGTCCATAAGAAATGTATTCACGACATTCTTGCTCGTGTCTGTGTGGGTTGGCACTTCAATCCAATTGAACATTTCAGATGCCGTCCTACCAACAGCATTCCATTGACAGCCATCTCTAGGAATGTGGACGTCCTTAATCGCTATCACAAAACTTTTCAAGTGAAATCGTGGGCAATTATATCTTTCTGTTGCTCGTTTAATTTTTCTCTTAATTGCCAAAGACATCCTCCTTACAGTCATCATCACGGTCGTCGCTCATTCCATTGTAACGTTCCCCGGCAATCCTCACCGACGTAAACTCATCATCATCACCAGCTCCAGCGACGGCATCAGGAGCAGCAGGATCTCCTATTAATTAGTGATTCTGGTATGCACGTTTCTTTTAATTCAGGCACCACCTATTCCGTCAAACCATAAACACGCTCTCAAGCGGACGATGAATGCGAGTCAGAGCTGACAGAGTCAAAGGGGACGAGACGTCCTTGGTAGCGCGAAGTGATGGCTGGGATGCTGGGATGCTGGGATGTGGGGACGCTGAGCAGTTGCTGTCTACTTTCGCGCTGGTCTCAAAAGTCATGGGGTGACGCTGTAAAAGCAAATTGCTGTGTTGCTCATTCGTGTCATTGAAGAGCTAATTAAGAAATATGGAGCTTTCTCTCAGCACTCGGCTACGTGACTTGACTACTTTATGGCGAATTAATTTCTTATTTCGTGTTTGGCTTCAACATTTCTCGCTTCTGTTCGAGTCTTCGTTTTTTTTTTTTTTGGACGGACAGGGAATCATTCCCTGGGTGGCGATGATGACCGTGGTGGAATTGGGAGAGTTTGCCTCTGACACAAATGTTACTACGCCATCTCTTAGATGGTGGCGCAGCTCTGTGTATGTAAGGGACATTTGACAGCTCCTCTATTTTTCCATAAATGAGAAACGTGTTTTTCGCTTCCGTCAAGACGGCGACACGCGGGGAGAATGACAGAAAAGGCAGCACTGACCGGAGGATAGCGGCGTTTTAATTGTTGGCACATTCCGAGCGAGTTTCAGCAGACCTTGAAACGTTTGTATTTTAAATTGTGTCCATATTTAGAAAAGGCCGAGAGAGCGCGCGGACGGCGGATGCACGACACAGTTTACGGAAGGGGGTGCGGTACCCTTCCTGCGGACACGTTCAAAACTGGGTGACAGTAGAGAGAAGCACTTAAAAAGTTCGTAAAACTTCTCCATTGTGATTATGATTTGATGTAAAAGCGCGGACAGGCGATGGAAGGAGAGGAAATCCGATACCGCTCCGACCGAAAACAATTCGTTTTGTGTCCGGTTCCCGGGCGATTTATGCAGAAATCCCATCAAAATCCAAAGAACTGAGCAAGTGAGATGATTCAACAACAGCCAGGCCATGAAGCGATGGATGATGGCCCGGCAGACGATGACGGGCGAGGAAGGAACTACGCTAAAAGCATTTAGGTGTTCGTTTGTATTATTGCAGCATAATGCAGCAGCAGAAGCAGCAGCAACCGTACCATAGCAGCAACATTCGGTACGTTGTTAAGTTCGCAAAAAGTTTCTCTCTGAAAAATACGTTAGCAATGGGAAATGTTTTGGAAATTTATGGTTTTTGCCTTCGGGATGTATTTTCCTTGTCCTGCTACTGACTCCCAGCCTTGCTCTAAGTCACATTCTATTGTTTAAGTGGGTTCCGAGCGCAGTGCTAGCCGTTGTTTCGTCCACTTTTATGGGCCTTCCACTTGCTCATGTGTAGATCCAAGTTCTATTCAAATTTCAAATTCTCAGCCAAATTTCATCTCAGGGTTATGCTCTGATGAAGAAAATAAATTTGCTAGTCCACCTTCCGACAAGGGGTTGAGGGTCGAGGTGACCGGCATATTATTGGGACAGTGAGTGTCCCGAAGTCAGGATGAGGCGTAGAGGTGGCAAGTCATTTCAATATGACGCACTCGACAGGATTCAATTTCCATAAACACGATTTTGCTTTAATGTCCGGACATTTGCATAAAAGATACCTCTTCACTCTGTTGAAAGGAAGCGCTCTAGGGAATGAAGCCATTCGCCATTCAGCATTCAGTAGTTGGCAATAGGTGGTGGCAGCTCGTCCTCGGAGAATCTGTGAGGTATCTACGAAGTTTTGCGACTAAGTTCAGAGTCATTGAGCCACTCGTTCAATTTCCTTCCCCGCACCTGAAAATGAATTCGAATTACTTATGCTTTCTCTCAGAAGTTAACGTTTATTTAAATCTCTCACTGAATGGGACATTTTCAAGGATCCGGTTCAATCCTAGGGCCATCCCAAAGTTGTCGACGGACACACCAGTCACCGGCTTGCTTTGCAATAGGGAACGAGTGGAGAGTGCACATGTGTACATGTGTGAGTGTTCTCGTATGCGGTAATGCTGTTGGGTCCTCGGTGCACTCTGAGCCGGAGTGCTGGGTGATTTGTGTGCACATTCGTTTCGGAAGTACCTCCGGCTTATTTTGTGAAATAATATTAGGAAATTCGCACCTAAATCGTCGTAGCAGGACTTGAACGTGTGTGTGCTTTTGAAATTTGTTAATCGCACGTTCAGGGTGACTTATTTACTTGAAAATTGTTTCACAAGCACAACAAGGCCTGATGGCATACCCAGTGGGTCACTTAACTGTGGGTATTCAGGAAGCAGTAGGGTGTAATTGTCATCATTTGATTTGGAACGTTTGATTAATGCCTTGCAAGAAATCACGTTAACTGGCTGAGGAGTGGGTGCCATTGCATGAAATTAAGGTGTGAGACTTAGTTTGATTTGGAAGATAACAATTTACGAGGGCCTGCTGTGCTTCTGTCCTAGTGTATGCTTGCAAGCTAAAGCTCACTGATCTGTGCTGTGTGGCTGTGAACGACTCTCTGTTGTTATGTGACCTCATTTGAATTGACTTCAAATATTTGCATAAAGGGTCCGATTTGGATTGCACATTTAGGGCTTATAAAGTTGTGAAATTGTAACGAGAATTAAAGACTTCTTGTAGCTAAGCTAAACTGGATTTAAATTGAATAAATTTAATTAAACCTTACATCCCTAATCAAATTAAAGCACACGAAGAGTGAATTTATAGCTTTGCAGATTGCGTTGGGTAATGTCACAGTCAACGACAGGATGTCGCAGTTGGTTGAGTGCCTGTCCTCGGTTAGAGAGGTCTCTGGTTTGAATCGCAGTGAAAGTAAGGTTAATATGCTTTTATCTGTTTTCAAATCTGGCCACCATTTGCCGTCGGGTTCGCACTATCACTGAAGTTGTCAATCAGTGTAGTCTAACTATGGGTATGCAGAAATATGAAAAAAAAAAAACGATGTGCGTGCAGAAACATCTTAATATTTTGTGCGACACACGACAGACATTGCAGTGCTCACTTACTAGTTAGCCAAGGTAGTAAGTTCTCTGTACATGCAGTAAACGTTCAGCCCTCCTAAATAAAGGCAGCACCCGTAAAAGTTATTAAATCAACTAAATCATCAATAGCAGACAGTGTAAATACATTTTTCTGGGCTGCTTAACATTTCAATCCAACTAGACTCTCCTCGACCCTGTGCTGCACTCCGAGAAATGTCCCAGAAAGTGGTCGTCTGCAACTTCCAGAAGCGAACCTTTGCCCTGTATCTCTCCGAAGTTCGTTTCGTTCACTTTGCTACCGACTTCACGAAACGAAAAAGTACCCAACAGATATTTCTACTCAAACGGAACTAAGAATCGCATTAAAGATATCCACAAGTGGCTCATGAATAATTCATGAGTTATGCTAATGCAGGAAGGAGCGTAAAGCAACCAGCACATGGTTTCGATTTCCCCCGTCATCCGTGTGCTCGTGCTGTGAAGAGACAAGAGTTGCACCCTTGCAAAAGGTCGGCTTTGGAATTTTTCATACATTTTTCCAACCAGCTTTATGCCTACGGAAATTTCACTCGGGGTGGTTGGTAATTAATTTCGTTGAATTTTAAGCTCGCTTGGTGCCTACTCAGCGCATTCCAAGCCGATTGCATGGCACCACATATTACCCTATTCTATTGAATGTCAGCCTGGAAGGAGGAGTTTTCATACCCACACCATCGGTCTCTGGTTGCTAGTTTGGGTTGTTGCAAAATATGCAAAGCCTCCTCTGCAACCGCCTCCTGTCAGATAACACTAGCAGAGTGTTGACGTTGACAGTTGTGTTAACGATAAATTCAAATTTCATTCTCGCTGTCACGCACGCAATCATCCCTTTTTGTGAGCATCGAATGACACGAGGATCTTCAGTTTTGTTTTTGGGCAACGGGACGCTTTAAGAATTTTAATAAACCGAACGTTAACAAAGTCATTTTGCCAGTATTCTCGCCTGAATTAGGACATGACAATGATGAATAGATTTGAAGTTACATCACTTCTGGTGTGTAGCATTAGCTGTGCAACAGTTTTGCGAGTTCAGGCAGCTGGTGGCCCCGCGGGGATTCCGACAGTCTCATGAAAAACGATTTTCAGCATGGCTTGGCTCAAGGGGAAGCGTTGATTAAATTTGTATTCAATTATGGATCGTCAGGTCCCCATACGAGTGCTGGCTGCACTCCGCTCAGTGCTGTGAAATTCCGACACACATTCGTGTCAGTTGAGGTTTGGTACAAACCTGTGACAGACACATCCATTGGCTTATCGGGGCGGAGGAATTTTCACACATTTTTGGGAATGTTATCGGCTTCATAAATAGCATTAAGGCATCACATACCGCAGCTGGTATGTATATTGCGAGAGTAGCTTCAGGCAGTGCGTTCACTTGCTGCTCCCTAGTTTGGTTCTTAATTTGTGAATTGGAAATGTGTTCACCCTGTGGCTTCTAAAGAGGCAATAATGATCCGAGAAAGTTGTTCAAAATTCCAAACATCGAAAGAATTTAAAGAGCGTTTGCGATGATATATTACTGAAAATTCACGCTTGTGGGGACACCTACGACTCATTAGGAGTTCATAAAGTGTGTTAGAGTGTGCTTCCATGTATGGAAGGGGAATCTTTAAATTTGGAGAGCGACAAAAGTTCGAAATATGATAATGGGAGTTCGCAGAGGGACGGGCGGATTTTGACAGTTCATGGTAGATAAGGCAAACCAATGGGGCTCAACTATAGATTGGAAGGCGAGAATGCCTACAGTCCTTTATCTATGGCGTGTAGGCTCGTGTAACGCCATGAGGTTGACAAGCAAGCTGCGACTATTGCGAATGCTTTTTGCTTTTTAATGTCAGACAAAAGAGCCGGCTCACTATTCAAGAGCAGAACAAAACAGTTAAAAAAGAAATTAATGTCCCTATTTTTGATTGGATAAATTTTTTTAAAACAACGATTTCGTGAATATCTTCAGGCAGCGCTCATGACGACTCAGAATTTAGGTAAGGACTTTCTTTTTACTTATGTTCCACCGGCACCTAGAGTGATGGTCTGTAATAAACAATAACAATCTGTTCCACAACACAAACATACCGTATAAATATAAGGTGGAAAGCTTCAGTGATTTATCTATTATAATCAGGCTTACATACCCATACACGTTTATATGTATAAAGATAAGTAAGATCGGACCTAGAAGAGATCCCTTTGGTACACCAAATATTTACTTTCGGCAGGAATGAGTTTTTCTCATATGCCCAGTTTCTCAGTAAAAGTTTAAACTTAAGTTCAGATGAACGTTACACTGAGTTCAAATTTGTGGTTTAACTAGTTCGGTTTCACAGTAAAATTTGAACTTCGATTGTAAACGTTTTTGATACATTCCTTTTGAAACTTTAAAGCGCATATCTTAACCAAAAAAGAGAGAATATGCGGTGTACGACTTGGTATGTATGTAGAACTTGGTATTTTCACTAGCCTGCAAAAAATATTCATTATTTTATATTGTTTTCATTTTATGAACAATCGAGAATTTTCTTGTTGGGTCAAGATTTACAAGCTGTTTTTGCTGATATTTAATTCTTGAAGAGGGTTAATTCAAACTGCTAATTTAACTGAGTTCAAAGTTTAAACGAACAAACCATTGAACTGCGGTGTTCATGGGACCGCTATGAATTTGGTCGTTGAGGAATAGAATATTATATATTTAGGTTACATTAGAGTATTTTTCGTATAACTCTATTTTAGTAGCGCACAGAATTCAACAAATAAATGTTAAATTTTCCATACAATATGCATTTGATTGAATACTTTTGTCAGGGATATAGATATGCTTGATCTCTCAAGTCAGACTGTCGAAGACTAATTTGTGGAAACTTAATGTGATAACTTATACCAGGCAGAAAAGGACTGCATCGTTCGTGTGTGAAGAAACAGGAAAATAAGTGCAAGAAGGTGCTTGTGGAACAATGCAAAAAAATAGTCACGTTTGCAAACTCTAACCAGACCACTAGGCCATAATAATCAGATTATGATGCACACACTTTAAGGAGTGTAGTGAATGATTTTACCGATGGTTTCTGATTGCGAGACAGATGTGATTGCCTTCTTCCAACACTCGTTATTTCCAAAACAAGACGTCTCTGAAGAGGAAAAATAACTAAAGAGGCCTAGTGGTTATGAGTACTTTGGTTACTTGTGGTGGTTACTTTTGATTCCTCTCAGACCCATTCACAGCAGAATTATCCACTTATCGTCGTCTTAGCATCTGTCACGTGCGAGGAAATTACTATAATTTCATACTCACCTCTCGTTCAATAAACAGCAGGATACTGAGAAGAATGTCTCTCAATATCGCTGTCTCGGTGGTCGCCTGGGAGTCTCTTTTGGCGATGAAACAAACTACAATCGATCACAAGAATAAAGGACACTCAGATGGCGCCCTTAACGCCCACCGTGACACCGTCCTACCTCATCCAAGCCAATGAACGGAAATATAAAACGGCAAAATGTTATCAATGTTTCCACTCCAGTCGTGAGCTGCTATCCCCGTCCGCGACGCCCTCCTGCATGTGCCAGGCGCACAAGGATATTCCTGCGAATTATTGAAATCCAATTTAATAGGATATTAACCCATCTAGAAAATGCGATGTAATAAAAACCACTTTATTGCTATACCTACATTTCCGTTCAGCTTTGGTACATTTGAGGAGACCCACTTTTGCAGGCCACCAATCCTGATGGTGGCGCAAGTTAGTCCCGTGGCCAGTGATGCTGGCGATGGTGTCTGTCTGCAGACACGGCCAAATGGGCTGTGGGTGGGCTTGTGAGCAGGCAGTCATCGAAATTACGGATTTGATGGCTTTAGAGCAGTTGGCTCAATGATTGAACGGCTGGATGACTTCGGTCGTCATCCTCCTCGTGATTCTGTTCATCGCCGTAGCAGTCGTCGTCGTTCTCGTCGTCATCGCCGTCGTAGTCATCGTTGTGGGATCATGATAAATCGGAGAACGAAATCATCGACTAGGAATTCATTTTCCTAGCTCTTATTATTATATTCAATAAATCCCCGTTTATCGCAGTTTAAAAGGAGCCGCACACACAACGACGGCGGAATTATAAAGCCGTTAACAGCGACCCCCAAAGTGCTGAGCATTAACTGTGTTCAGTGACAAGGACGACCATCAAATCCGACCTATTTGTCTCATCATCAATTTCGAATAAATCTCTTTATCCTGGCCTACGATGTGGAATGATGTGCGAGGCGGCGCTGGAAAGTGTTACGATGCGAGGGGTTGTCGCTTGTGCGGTGTACAATTGTATGTGTGCCCGCTTTGCCTGGCATAGTGGGAGCTTCCCTGTCTCTGTGGTAGGTTGGTAGGAATTCTGCAACATTTCAGCATCTGAAAGTAAATAAATAAAGCCTTATAAAAAGGTCATTTTCTGCCAACTTGAGTCTGCTAAAATAGCCATCCCTCAGAACTCAAGTGTAAGTTACTTCATTACCAAGTGTACAGTCGAAAGCAGGCCAGACATCGCCTGTGCGTTAGTCTCCAAGCAGGGACGAGCAAATATTTGCCGAAAACAAAACGACAAACTGCAGCAGCAATTCATGTTTATTCGTCCCGCTCTGTCCCCTAAAGGACATCCTAGCCACAGCTCTCGATTAGAAACGACGACCAACAGGGTGAGAGAATGGAGACACAGAGAAGACTTTAGTACAACAAACTCCGGCTCCAAGCCGAATGTAAATTATTAAATTAAATATTTAAATTTTATTCCAGAGCAAGTTGCAGCCTTTTTGGTTGCCGGAGAGAGTAATTATTTGTTCCGCTCATGTTTGGATTGCCAGGACAAAGGCTATGGGTGCGTGCACATGCACATGCATTGGCAAACATCCTCGAACAAAGCCTTCTCAAGAGCATGCAGCAAGATCTTGAGGAGTGTGTGGGAGCTGTGCAAAATCAATGAAGAGCCAGTCAGAGAGTGTTTGCCTACAGCTCGAGAGGATGTGTAGAGAGTTTTGTTATTGACTGTTTAGTTTTTAGTTTTCTCACTCTCTGCATTGTGCAAGTGCAAGTGTGGTCCTGGTCACTTTGGGTTTCCGCCCTCCTCATAGCACCGCAGCGCCGCACTTACCATTCCTCTCGTACTGAATGCCTCGAACTCGTCCTCGTCCTCGTACTCGTACCCGTACCCGTACTCGTATTTGTCCTTGAGTCCTTGGAATCACTCCATTTTCGATTCATTTAGTCGGTGAGTGTGTGCTGATAGGAGATAGGGTCCTGCTAAGCCCGTTCGGGTTTTTTGGTGGAGTGATTTATTCCCATTATGGGATGAGCAAACATCCGTAGGGTGAAGAATCCATTTGCCTGGGATTTGCATGAATAAATTTTCATTTTTCTCTCAGAAGCAATATATCGTTGAAGTTTTGGTCGATGGCAACTGGCGCAAAGGACCTTTCAATGCCGCCAGTGTCGAGAGTGCTGAGGCTGCTAAGGGTGCTGAGGGTACTAAGGCAGTTGAGGGTGTGCTGTGTAAGTAATGCTTCAATGAAAGGTGCTTAGAGGACCGACGACGACGACGTTAAAAGTGTGTGTGCGCACTTGCTTGTGTTTGCTTAAACTGAAGCTCCTTTCAGAGCGGCGACTTGTAAATTAGTCCTTGATTAGTTTCACAAAGGAGATTGGTTTACCCAAAATCGGGTTCATGGGCATACCACAAATCTTCATCAAACCGCAAGCTGTGCCATGACCCATGGCAGCATTCTCGTTCTTCATGATATCGCCTTCAGTCTTGCGAGGCAGTGTGTTTGATTTTATTTTTCTTTGTTCCTTAGTGTGCCTGCCTGTCTGTGTCCGCCTCGTTTTGGCCTTTTGAGAGAATTTATAGTCGATACAAAATTTTCGAAAATGAGTATATCAAAGCGGATTACATTGAACTGATACAAAGGCGTTTCGTTTCGCTTGGTTAGAAGCCAACAAGACCTTTCTATGGAAAATGAAATAACCACAAATCTGTTGGCATGGCTTCCCATTTCCTTTCGGCCCCAGATCAGGCACAGACCATAGCAATGCGTTGTAATGTGCCATAGAGATTTTCTAATCTCATTTACAGTTTTCTTTGCCGTTCATTATACCCAGCCGCTCCTCACTCGAATCTGTCGCATGTAGAGACATGGTGATGTGGGAACGATTTTTTTTTTGTTTTGCTTTTGTTCTTCCGTTCTGCCATCCATCCAGATCGAAACAATCGCTGGGATTGAAATATAATTTTAGTATCACATTGGTGTATCCTGCTTTGGATCCCACGAGGATGTACTGCTTTCGTATGGTTTCCATAAATCGTATTTGGTTAAGGATTGTGTTCGGCTTCGTATACAAAATCGGGCAATACTTCAATACGTTTATTTGGAGAAGTTTTTGGGAGGCGGAAGGACGAGTGTGTGCTATGCCATGCATGGAGTGTTTGTGGTAATCCCTTCTATGTTTGTGAATTGTGCAGCGGTTGAGATTTTAGTTTATTTAATTTCCTATGGTGTTGTATGCTTTCATAATCCCTGCTACGCCTCCGTCCGCATTCGATGGTGTCTATTGAATTTACTTAAAGTGAAGATTTCAGCAAGTTAACTAAAATTGTTTGGATACGATTCTATTATTTACATTCGTTCAAGGAAATTATGGAATTTTGTAAGCTCTGGCCTGTGAGCAGTCATTTCTGGCTTATTTTGAATGATATTGGAGTTCTTAAGGTGCCATCGACAAACCATATTTTGCAGATAACAATATACTCTGCAGGAGTGTATTGAATTGTTCGATACTGTGTGTAGGTGGCATTTGAAATGTGCAGAAATGATATATGAGCTACCTGCCTACTATTCGATTGATTTATTCACTTATGGAATTTGCAATTCGAATATGAAATGTTTGAGATATGCATACAATCTCCGCCTTGAATTCATGAAAAGTGTGAAATCTCTAATTAATCTAATCTTAAGTTATTTAAGACAACTTTACTTTTTTTGTTTAAAGTTTGAGAAAACATCGTATAGTGATCTTTACAAATATTTAAATACACAACTATTTCCACAATTACTTTTATTTTAATTTTATTATTTTAAAAAATGAGTCTCTAAATTTCACTGCGCGTCCGAAAGCAGGCTTAATGGTAAACTGATGTGCATTCGTAGCGAGACGTGTATTGCGGGTGAATACAGGAAGAGAAGGAATGCAGTTGAACATCGTTTGTTGAAATAACGATAAAACATTTACAAAGAAGACACGGTACGACGATGTTCGAGCGAGTCTAATGAACCCGCGATATCGTTGTCTGCTATAAGTTTTATCGCTCGCTTTTGGATTCTTTCAAGTAGGTGCAAGGTGGTTTTGGGGGCACCAGACCAGATATGAGCGTTGTACTCAAGCTTTGGGCGAATATACGCCTTATA
Source organism: Eristalis arbustorum (assembly GCA_916610145.1). Lineage (NCBI taxonomy): Eukaryota > Metazoa > Arthropoda > Insecta > Diptera > Syrphidae > Eristalis > Eristalis arbustorum. Next base: position 472,150 of record OU744317.1, read on the forward strand.
GATTAAAGCCAAATCAGAGGGGGTGAAACATAAAAACATTTCGCAGCATTTTTGGCGACCTCAAATATGTGATCGTTCCAACTAAGTGTTGTGTTGATGCCCATACCAAGGATGGACAGTTTTCCGGTTTCGTCTATACAAGCGCCATTCATGGATAATGGCTGATTAGAAGGGATTCGCTTTAGAGACAGCAGACAGCATTGAGTTTTGGAAGCATTGAATTCCACTCCGTTGTTCTTACCCCAGTTAATTATGCTGCCAAGACCGGAATTCAATGTGCTTGACATATGCTGCCGTTCCAATACTACGTCCGAAGGGCAGGGTCGTGCATTTTGGAACGAATATAAAAAGCTGAGGGTGCTGTCATCAGCGAAGGAGTGGATTGGATTAGAAGTGGCAGACAGGAGGTCATTTATAAAAATGAGAAAGAGTGTCGGAGACAGAACAAAGGCTTGGGGGACACCATATATAAAACAACTTGGATTGAACGGTTAGAGAGGAAATTTCTAATCCATAGAAGCAGAGACTCATCAACGCCATAAGCACGCATTTTCGACAAAAGAGCTTGATGACAAACGCGACTATCTTGCTTTCGCCTTTATTGTGCAAAGATTGGTTCCATTTTTCGGTGAGATAAGCTATCAAATCACCAATGGACCTGTTGCTGCGGAAGCCATGCTGTCGGTCATTAAGAAGCTTCCGCGATTCAAGATATTTCATGAGCTGACAATTTATCAGCGTTTCCATAACCTTAGAAAGAAGGGGCGTAAGTGCTATGGGTCGGTACGAGGCGGGTGACGAAGATTCGCCCTTTTTAGGGACGGGCTGGACAAATGCTGTTTTCCATTTACTCGGAAAGAGACCTGAAGAGTAGGATAGATGAAAAAGCTTACGCAGTGGTTTTGCCAGTGAAGAGGAACGCCTCTTCAGAAGTATTGGGGGAATACCATCCGGGCCAGTGGATTTGTGCACGTCGAGATCTTTAAGTACTCTTGCAACTGTACGGGTGCGGAAGTTTTATCTATAAACAATAACGTTTAACTGCTGGGGATATATATATAGCTTTTCTTTATTCCATTAAGTTACTGCGTTTCTTCGCATCCCATTCAACCCAAATATTAACAATTTACATTCCTACGAAAGTATCTTTTTCAAAACCTTAAAAATTGTCCATGATAACCTCCTGCTCTTGGGGCATTTTTAACGATAGAAAATACATAAGTGACTTTTCAAACTTTTCTTGGATTCTCTTTCCTATTTTAGCGCCACTTATTTGTAGATTTACTTTATGCAAAATGGACCGCTTTTCTCTGGCTACAAGTTTTGTTGGGCGGTCAGTATATACTATATTTAAAAGCACATTTCTTGGTTTTAGGTAGTTATCAAACTTTTTGTACGAAAGAATGTGGTTTATTTATTTAATGATTTGCCATTTTTTTCTGCATTTTACCAAATTTATTTATACTAACTTTAGCACACCCACTCACAATTCCGAGTTCATAGTTGCAGTTTCACAAAAATGTCCCAAAAGTATTTAATACGCGCTGAGATACCTCAAGCGTGTGTCTGACAAATGTGGGGGATGAAAAATTCATGATAAGGAGATCTCGAGATCATTCCTTAAGACATTTATAATTTTTCAACTAAAGTAACCAACAGCTTTTTACTTGAAATCCGGAAAATAACGCGCAACTTTTCAGTCTCATCTTTGAAAACTTTTTTTCTCATATCTGGTTCCGATGACGAAGTGTTCACATTTTACCACTTTCGCTTTGAAACTAATTGAAAATCTAAAACAATGTAACTTATAAATTTGTTGCTGTTTTAGGAATTGCTCACACCTACAATATGCTATTTTTATGTTCAAGTGCACCAATTAAGTACAAATATTAACATGTGATTTTATTTTCCTTTTGAACACCTGACAAGACATCTTATAGAGTTTCATAACTTGTGGGGCGACTGCCGATATATGTTTCGTTCCTGAGAATACATTGAAATTCGTCACATTTGACTCACTTTTAATTCTTTTTTTTTGGCAAAACGTTTACAAGATCTGGTAAGAATGCCAAGGAAGTTGTAACCTTGCGAATACTTTTAGCTGATAGAGCTGAGTGCTTTTTTCCTGAGGTTGATTTATTTTGTGGCGGCCGTGGTGTCGTGGACATGTGTGTCGACTTTTACGCATTGAACGTTGAACCTCAGCGTCTGGAGTCGAATCCAATTTATATAAACATAATTCTTATTATTGCCTCATTCATTCGGGCTTAATCTTGTGTTCTCATACAATTACCCCCTTGCAAGGCCAATAGTTCAACATTCCACTTTGCACATCATTTCACAAAGCAACTCTCCGATGCAGCATTTTCGCCGTGAAATTATCTTTTCAGAAACGCAAATTTACTGTACAGCAAAAAATTAAAAAAAAGAAAAAATATAAAAAGAGTGACGACTGAATAACACGAATCCGTCCTGCGAGACGAATGGAGGTGAAGCGAGGTGCCAGAATGCATTAAAAAATCAAACAATGATTGATATTCATAACCCTTTCAATATGCACTCAATTGAACATTTTAAACACATCGATTAATGGCGCCGCATGGGTTTTGAATTCGCATAAAACAACTTATTTAACTGTGAAAGAAGAATGAACTCCGGAGACTGAATACCGGGACGCGCCACACTGCAGAGAGATGCAGAGATGCAGAGCACGGCTCAACGATGGACCGGAATTAAGGCAGGGCACCTCCTGCCTTCCACACCAGCGAAGAATTTTGTTGTTTCACATGCAGCCGCATTGCATATCGTCCTGCATTTAGTCGACGTGTGTGTTGGTGTGTGAGTTTTTTGCCCGTTACACAAAAGCATCCATTAACACAGCACTACGACTCCCCTGGTTGCACTGAGTTCCGTTCCGCGCCGCTGCATCCCCAACACGCGAACAGCCAGGGGTGCCATAATGGAAATTGTAATCTCAATGTCTTTTGTGTCTTTTGTTTTAGTCGCACTCGTATTATTGTATGTTTTATGTTTTTTCCACGCCCGTACTCTTTCTTCCCCCGGGGCAGTTGCTTTCTGATCGATATATGCACTGCAGAAAGGGGGCGCTTGAGTGCCTGTGTGTCAGCGCTAAGCTCTTGCCACGGTCATGTTGGGGCATTCATTGTGCGCGGTTAGTCAATAGCCGCAGCCATGACATGCCACCCAACCAATAAACTCGCCAGGTACACGGAGCAATTGATGCACCCTGATTTGGGGACCTGCACCCTGCGGCGGAGATTAAGACCGCAACATGAAAGAAAACATTTGAAAAGTTTAATCAAGTCAAACACGACGAACCGAGCGAAACGATGAAGTTGGCCCCAACTCAGCAGCCACTTAAGAAAAAGGGAAGAATAGTGCGTGCGAGCTTGTGGCCATTTCAACTTTCTGATAGCTTCTAATTGGCTGCTGATAGCACTTCCAGAAGACTGCACAAAACTTTTGATGAGGTCGTGACTAATCAATTCCTCGCTGGCTTTCGACAGAATTACCAAAGACAATCCGAGAAAAGGGATAGAGTCGGTCGGCAAACTTTCCCCTTTTCCAGTGACCGCTATATGTATCTGAAGCAGCAACAAAAACAACCTAATTTCCCAAGAGCACAAATCTATATTTGATAGTAATCCAGCAGTAAACTTCATCCTCCTCCAGTCCCAGCCCAGTACCGCAGTTTCGCACTCATCCTGAGCGCAGATAAGTTTTTTTTTTTTTTGCGAGATGAGCTCACGAGCACAAGCAAATTACATCTTAATTCGAAAAGTTAGCGGTTAGCTTGGTAGCTACGCGGCAAATGCGCCAAAATCAGCAGACCGGATGGAAGGCGGTAGCAGAAAGCAACAGTGGCGGTCGCAACTCCCACTCGCATCTGCACATCCACACATCAATTTCTATTAGGGGCGAATCAATTTTGTCAGAATTTAATAAAACATCTCCACAAGCGTCCCTGTGGCCGTGCCAGTGGCAAGTAAGCCTGACCATTCACCATACAGCAGGCACACACGCATCCATTTTTATTATAATCATTTTCGATAATTAGAGGAATTAAGTGCGCTCCCGAGAGGGTTGGATTGAGGCCGTATGCGGGTGGCGATGTTCGTCTGAGCAGCTGAGATAATTAATAGACGAGAACATGTTTGTCCCAATGGGTACGCCATGTCGGACAGTTCGTTACTAAGGCCGCAAGGATGATGATTAGATAGACGAGCGGCCGCAAACAACTCATTAGGATAATGAATGTGCTCCTCACCGTCGTCGTCGGCTTGAATTTAATCCTGAGATGGAAAACCATTCTGTCCCAGTAGTGTTCATAAGCTCCTGAATGAGTTGTGTGCGAGAGGAGACTGAATGCATGTGGTAATTTCAGGTATTCAGGTGTGACATTTTTTGAGACTCTGGGGGCTGGTACACTGGAAACAAAAAGTAATGGATATGCTGGAAGGACTGTGACTGTTTGGGTTAGCACAAGGGTGAACTCAAAAGCCCCTGTGTGGTTGGATTTAATGAGGCGAAATATGAGGCGTACATGAATATTAATTTTGGCGTCTTTTCCTGCCGTCTTTGCGACTTACGATGTAATCATCTCGATAGAGCCTTGTGGCAAGTAATTGGAAAAAGTTTGATACTTAGTGACCGTTAGAGCTTTTGCTTTTCGTCTTCTCAGCAAAAAAAAATCAGTAACTTTTTGGTTTTCGTTTCGGTTTTTACTATTTCCAGAATCTTTATTTATATGTTTCAACAGGAGAATGCTCCAATGCATTTATAAAAGAAAGACAACCCATAGGAAAACAAACTTAACTAGGCTATTTCTATGATATTTGATTTGAGAGTCCTCGGCTGTCCTAACGAATGTTTGGTTTGGTCATAATGAGTAGAACCATGCCGCAATTAATAATAAAAAAATGTGAGTCTGATTCCTACCTGATTGCCTTCGTGTGTTGCAAAATTTAGGGGTTTCTGTATAACCATTTCTGTGCGTCATCATTGAATTCAAAGAGGCACATTATTGGCACATTATTTTCTTGGTATCATGATCTCGTGATCAGTTCAATAAAGTGATCGACATTTTACTACAGCTTGTTTGGCAGCTTCTTCCGGAAAAGCAATATGAAAGTGACGTACCATTAGTTAAAATTTTTAAACCAATGCATGTTGTGTAGTTAGTTGATTGTATGTCTTTGTTCGAATGTTCTACACGAAATTACAGATCAACAGAATATTTTTGACTATTTGGTTCCATATTCTTCTTTGGGCTTACACCACAGGTATTTACCCACAAGCTGTAAAATATTATTGATTTCTGGGTTTCAAGAGAGTGTTTTGTCAAGTGGGACAACCGAGAATGTTGCCTCCCTTTAGCACAATAGGTATTTCGTTAATTTTCTGAAGCCTTTCTTATTCATCTTTTGGTGAGACGAATACTGTTGGGGTCGCTTGAACTTGTACATATACCCTCATCATCACACCACCTCAAGGTTAAAGTGAAAACATTTTCCATGAGATTGCCCACGACATTTTCATGTTTTCCCCACACTATGACGTTTAAATCGTCAACATATCCAAAGGATGTAAAGTCACTTCCTAGGATAGAACTCTCTCTTGGAAAAACAAGAAAGATTCAGCTAGTATATGGTTTACTTTAATATATCTTCTTCTTCTTCTTGTGGCGCTACAGTCCGGGGTGAACCTGGGCCTCGGTCAACAGTCCTCTCCAGCTAGTACGTTCTTTAGCCAGCTGCCTCCAATTTCGCTTTCCAAATTGGTTGAGGTCCTTCTCCACTTGAGTGCGCCATCGGGTTCATGGTCGTCCTCTATTGCGTTGTCCCACTGGTTCGGAGTCGAAGACTTTTCGGGCTGGAGCAGTGTTGTAAATGCGCTCTACATGGCCTAGCCATCTTAGACGTTGAATCCGTAAACGCCTGACTAGACTCATGTCGCTGTACAGCCCGTACAGTTCGTGGTTGAATCTCCTTCTCCAAGAACCTTCAACGCAAACCGGACCAAAGATTGAACGCAGAACTTTTCTCTCGAAGAGACCAAGTGCGTCTTCATCCGCTGTTGAGATAGTCCAAGCTTCCGCGCCATACAGCAGGACAGAGATGATCAAGGTCTTATATAACGTGAGCTTGGTCTTTCGAGAGAGGGCTCTACTACTCAATTGCCTCTTGAGCCCAAAGAAACAGCGGTTGGCAAGAGTTATTCTGCGTTTAATCTCGGTACTGATGGTGTTCGCACTATTTACTTGGGAGCCAAGGTAGACGAAGTCCTTTACTACCTCGAAGTTGTGTATGGTGACGTTCTGAACGAGTCGTCGATGTTGTGTGTCCTTTCTTGATGACAGCATATACTTTGTTTTGCCCTCATTCACCGCTAAGCCCATTTTTGCCGCCTCCGTCTCAATACAAGCAAACGCTTCATTGACGGCTCGCTGAGTTCGGCCAATCACGTCAATATCGTCGGCGTATGCTAGCAGTTGAACGGACTTCTGGAAGATTGTGCCTCTAGTGTTGGCGTGTGAGTTTCACGATCTTCTCCAGGACGATGTTGAATAAATCACATGACAGCGCGTCGCTTTGCTAAAACCTTTTTTGGCATTGAAGGTCTCGGTGAGTTCGTTACCGACCTTGATGGAGCACCGAGATTTCTCCATCGTCATCCTGCACAATCTGACGAGTTTGGCAGGGATGTCAAAACTAGGCATGGCGTTGTATAGCTCGTCTCTATGCACACTGTCATATGCGGCCTTAAAATCGACAAATAGGTGGTGGGTGTCGATCTGCATCTCTTGGGTTTTTTCGAGTATCTGCCGTAATGTGAAAATTTGATCGATAGTGGACTTCCCAGGCCTGAAACCGCACTGATCGATCGCAATGTGATCAATTTGGTTGACGGATTGATCAGGGGACCGCCAGGTCACTTTTTGTATGTTGAGGTGAGGGAACCGCGTGCTGGCTGCAGTGAGGTTTCGCCCCGTCACGAAGTTTAACAGCCTGAGTCCATTGTCGAACGTGTTGTCGTGTAGGCTGTGTTTTCCGACGACTCTAGCAAAGATTTCTTCCTTGTCCAGCTTTGCATAAAAATCTCCTAGAACGATCTTGGTGTCGTAGCTGGGGCATTGATCGTATGTTCTTTCTAGGAGATCATAGAAGTCATCCTTGCTATCATCGTCTTTGTCCTCCGTTGTTGCGTAGGCGAAAATTAGGCTGATGTTGCCGAATGTTGCCTTGATACGGATTGTTGTGAGGCGTTCGCTTATGTATCTAAAGCTTAAGACTTCTTGCCTAAGTCTGCCTCGAACAACAAAACCGCATCCAGACAAGCGCTGCCTTCGCTCTTTGTAGCAATCGCCGTAATATATGTCGCAGTTTTTCATCCTCTTTTTGCCCGGCCCATCCCATCGAACCTCCTGGATGGCGGTGATGTCAGCCTTATAGGCTTTTAGGGCCTCCGCAAGTTCATCGGCTGCACGTGGTCTGTTAAGTGACCTCACATTCCACGTGCAGAACCGAAAATCGCTGTCCTTGTTTCGTTGTCCATGGTCGTCAGCAGTAGGGTCATCCGTATCCGAGGCTTGTTGCCGTCTCTGAACTATTGCGTGTTTTACACAGTGGGGAAGTTAACCCCATGCGAAACCGCCGAACCTGGAGGACCGGGTCCTGGTTTAAGCCCCCGGACAAGGGGTTGCTGCATACATTGGTTCACCTCTAAGCGGCTGCAGTAGAGGTTATCCAGAGGGCACTGCGAGGAGGCTGTATGTCAACTTGACCTGTGCATTTACAGGATCGTTGCTGGCATCTCGCCAAGTTGACAACTTTGCCCTGGATGCACAGGCCCATGCCTTTAATATATCAGTCAAAAGAAATAAAAATCGAATTATATGCGATTGTTGCACTTAATGAAACGGTGGAAAGTAAACTGTCGTTCAAATAAATTTAATTGCATGCATATTAAAATAATTCTTGACATCATCTGACAAAAAAACATCCTTTACATATTAAGTTTGCGATCATGTTAAATATGTTTGATTCATGTGCTTGTTCTGTATGACGGTGTCAATAGAACGGTCACACATTTTTGACTGCAATGGCTGCGAGGGTTGCTACTTTAAATGGAATTCGGTTGAAAAGTTGGAAAAGATGGATGCATCTTGCATTTTGTGTGTTCCCGATTTATATTCCAATATTTTGATCAAAATTCGGCCAATAGGTATGGATATCATTATTCAGGAAGCTATCAGCAGTAATTCTAGTGAGAGTCACGATTTCTTATAAATGTCACGTATTCTTTATAAAAACACTTTGGCCTAGAAATTTGAATTTCAATAAAATAATCACATATAGGATTACCAGCTTCACACCACACAGCAAAATATATTCACAGTCTTTTGTTCTGGTTAAAATGTGTCCCTTTATCCCTTGATGCGCTCACACGTATATGTTCATACGGTTACTGAATTATTGCGAAATCATTTTTAAATCGTTCTGACCGGAAACTGGGCAAGCCATTGTTCGACCCCTGAGCAGTGAGCAGATTGTCTCCCGACACACTTCCCACTGATTTATGTACATTTTAAATGCTTTAATGGGGCCACTGCAAATGTAACCAAATATTGGACAGATACATATTTCTTATCATATTCGCTCTGCACCCGCGCACTCAAAAGGTTTTATGTAACACTTTAATGCACCGTTATTCATGTTTAATTTTTATTTTTGAATTTCTTCCGCTGCCATTAAAATATGTGCCGCAAGTATCGCACGAGCAGAGCGTGTACACTGGTGCATCCATGAGAAATGTGATTCAGACGCGCTTGTGGTAGACGCACATAATTCTGTTAAGTGCTTTTTTCCCCATTAATGTCAATTTGATGAGTTTTCTAGAACAATAGGAGCGCAATGATGTGTTGGCAGCACTTTAGATGCATTTATGCACCTGTGAGATCTTTGAAAGCTTGCGAGTGGCAGTTGTAGACAGGCTTTGAGCTTGCACGTCTGAGTGAGGAGTTCTTGAAAGCAATTGTGAGAAATGAAAGTGGATGACTTATTGGAAAGAGTTCCTCCTCAGAGCAATAAATTAACCAGATGCAGAAACTCCGCTTAGACTACTCTTTGATCTGTTGAGTAATATTTTTCCTAATAGTAGTTTGGATGGATGAAAGGTTATTTGTAGATTGCATAAACTGAAGTTCATCAAAATAGGTATTATGGAGTCCAGTGTTATACAACTGTCACTACTGTGAGGTTCATAACTAAATAGACCATCTGATATTTTCTACAAATCTATGTACATACATCGATCTTTTTAAGGTGATATCTTTTGTATTGTGCCGACTTTGAAGTCAGTTTACGCCACATGACAATTAATTTACTCATAAACTAATTCAATTATAATTTTAAGCTTTAAATTTCATAAATAAAAATGCACTCACATAATTTATGGAATTGGTAATTACGTTAATAATTTTCTGAACCAAACCGCCTCAAACTGTGTGGTACCTCGGAGTTTTCTGAAACTTATTGGTGAATTGCTCCACTGTCCAGTGATGTACAAGAACTATTGACTCTCGAAGTGTTTACAGATATATGTTGGTTGCAATAATGTGAAAGACCGAGATGAGTTTAAAAATTTGATTCTTTCGTAAAGATATGAAGGTTATTTTTCGTTATAAATTTATTGAGTGTCTTCAAATTGTTTTTTTTTTTTGTTTTTTAATATAGTCGGCTTTCTATAAGTCGAACAAGATTTCTCTATCTATACCTCTCTAACAAGATCTTGCCCTATTTTAGTATTTTAATTTGTTCACCCCTTAAATCGAACATTGTTTGCTTGAAACAAAGTGGTCAACTGAAGCGGAAAAAAATCCGTGATATTAAAAGCGTTCACAAAGCCGTTTACATTTCGCTTAATAGTACGGGTGCCAAAAATTTACCGCAAAAATACGAGTCCACTGCAATTAAGTAATTTTGTTGCAACATACGCAGTCTTTAGGGAAAGCTTGTATTTCCGTAAATGTGTCATTTTTTTTGTCATTTATCTTTATTTCGCACATAAAATTGATTGTTACAGTATTAGTATTGCCCATTTTACATAAAGAGATTTGGCACGCGAGTACCTTGCTACTTAGGAACGTAAGTGTGTCAGAATTTGTTTGATGCAATTTCCTTAAGCAATGGATAGTTGTGAGTTTGTTGACCTTACATCGCGGCATAAAAAGAAATTTAATGGCGTTTAATCAAGCACAACTTCACGGTCCCCCTCCAACTTATCAAGTCATCCTGGTTTTTTCAATTAATTTCTTCACAATTGACAAAGTTAAAACACTAGTCTTGAAACCATAAATGACGCTCCATTTTAACAACCCAAAACGATTAGCTGTAAAATTGTTTTATTTGTCAGTGTTGTTTGACAACAATGACAGTAACTTAAAAATGTGTGTTAATTTTGAGACACCCTTTAGGAAAGTTAACGCTATTCCAGAAGCGAACATTTCGGTCATTCTTGAATTTGAAATCAGGCAATCATAATAGCAATGAATGAAATCGAGATCATATCAGTCAAGGCATCATAGTGTTCCATTGACGTTTTTATTGATCTACGATTTCGGATAGAAATGCTAGATAATAATATTTCTAGGAGAATAATATTTCTATTGCGTTTGTCAGATGAAAATCGTTTTCAAATCAAATCGAAAAGTCTAAAATCCAAAACAATATCGATTTCTAATCGTGATGACATGTCCAGTTCCCGTCACTCATTTTCTTTTCAAACAGAAAACAAAAGAAGTGGGACGTTTCCCATTTGTGATTAAAAAATGTCTATGAATCTTTAAAAAATGTAAGTGTATTTTTTGTACGTTAATAACTATGTCTTGCATGCGCACCTATTGCGATGAAAAACAGAAACAGTTTAAAATAAATGTATTGTATTCTGTGATGGGAACTATCCAATGAATTGCACTATCCATAGTTAGTAACTGTATGATTTCAACTATCGACTAGTTTTATTCATTCATTCACATACTGGGTTGGTAAGAACCTATTGCCATGATTTGATGGGAAGGAGGTGGGAGTTTTGAGTTTTAAGGTACAGAGCGTTTTTTTCAAGGAAACCCCTTCTCGTTTAATAAATATCACAAATAAAAAAATCACAAAAACCTTTTTCCATCATACAAGTGAATGAAAACCATTGAAACATTTATGCATCATACCAATTAACGAATTGTTCATAGGAACCGATAGTTCAAAGTCCAAACGAATGGAAAAAACATTCATTCAACTAAAACCATTCGAAGATGTTTCCATCAGACAAATCATTTATTTAGTGAAGAAACCATTAGAAATCATTTCTCAACTGAGTCGAACTATCGAATCTAACCAAACCATGGAAAAATCTGTCATGCAAATAAAATACAAAAATACACAAAATGCTCTCTCAGAGCCTAATAAATACAAATTTTCGCTCAGAGAAGCTATAAAAACCATTTGACTTAGCCAACCAGCCATACAAGTGAAAACAATTAAAAATATTTTGTTCATTCAATTGGATGAATTTGTGATTTTCGACTATCGAATAAATGAATAGTTTGCAACTATCGAATAACTTTTATTCGATTGTATTGTATTGTGTTAATGTATTTATTTAAATTCTAGATAAATATACGCAATGGAAAATAAAATGTTCGTCCTTTCAAATGTCATCACCTTTGTGTGCAATTGTACACTGAGGAAATCACACTAGTCTCGAGGTCATCAATGTCACCATCAGTACATGATGCAGATGTCGCAACTCAACTTTCATACCTCTGCGACCAACATACCGTCCAATATTATTAGAAATCCAATTAAAATATTGCATTGCAGAGGAAATCCCCCTAAAGACATCCCGGTCCACTTGACCCCATCTCCACTTGCCTATTCATAAACAAAGAGAACACACTCGAACGTGTCCAATGCGGTACGTGTTCGTGTGTGGCACTGTCCCAATGTACCAGTCTCAGGTAGATTGGGGGCGTTTCGATGTGTCGTTCAATGTCCCTTCGAGTGGCCTGTGCGCCAGAGCATAATGTGGTTTCGATGATGCTGCAGATAAGACAATTCAATTAAATTTAATTATTTTGCCAATACCATTTATGGGTAATCGAAATCGAAAATTTTGCGAAGGATACGTTTGCACATAGATTAGTCAAGCAGTTGCGGTGCTGCTGTGGGTGGCAGATTTTGGCCCTGATACGGAGTGACATAGTTCCATCGGAAACGGGATGGCCATTGGATGAGGCAGCGCCTTATGTTTGCTAACGAAAAAAGTTAATTACTATGCCTTAAATATCTCAGTCTTCAATTCAAATACTCGGCCACCCGGACTCACCCATACTCCTCTTCCATTCAATTCAGTCCTCGCACAGAGCCGAATATTGGGAGCATACACAAGCCGAAACTTCAGTCGGAATGTTGTGAATAGCGAAAGCACTTGTGCTTAGTTGGCAGGACTAAATTATTGAGGATGCGGTCGGATGCTTTCGAATGCTAATTTGATTGGACTTTGGTAGGAGCAATTGAAAAGCAATGGCCGCTCCAAACGCACACACATCCGTTGGTGTACACAAATAAGCATAATAGAGGAAGGTAGGTCCTAATTAATCCCCTATTCATTTCACGGCTCTTGGCAACGAATACATGCGGTATATATAATTAAGATGTCCGAATTAAATAAACTTTCATCAAGCGACCGATGAACGGACGTTAAGAGTACACCGCATTTGTTTGACTTTAATCAAGGATCTCATTTGAGAATGAGAGCCGGGGTGCTTGTGATTTTCGGTACCAATTTATGCAACAATGGGCACAATTTGTGCGTAAGATCATTGCTGAGAGTAATTGATGGTTTGACAGCGCGGCTGGTGAATAGTACAAGGACGGCAGCTTGCGAGAATTTAAATGGGAAATTGAAGTGAAAGGAATGCGTGTGTCATGCATTTACCCCGCGGTGCACTGTTAGGTATGTTTCAGTGAACTAAAAGCTATGTTAAACGATTCGTGCTTTTCTTTTGACTTTAAGTGAATGCTGCTCTGATGGGCAAAAAACGGACGAGGCCATTCAAAAACCGGACAATCGTAAATTAGTAGTAAGCAAGAAATCCTAAGGAATCTGACGGAAGTAAAAATACAGTTACTTGCTTGTGAAAAAAGAAACTGAATAAACTTTACTAATGATGTCGCCTTGCTGTTAAGCTTTTCGAAACTGTATTTGTCCTTGTGAGGGTTAAATAAACTAACAGCACACCCTTTTGGGGACCGATAACTAAGCCATGATGTCATGCATTAACTTCAACTCGTAAATTCTTACATCAGTTGATATCGGTTCCCTCATACTGTAATTAGGTGACTCCTTAAATCAAACGCTAGAATGTGTCCACCCTCATCAAGAGTTCCAACCCATGGTGATAAAACATTCATAATAATTGGGTGCGCTAACTGATATGGGATTGAGGTGTATTGATTGCTGTTTACCACCGCGGCAATACGACACTATCCGAATGAAAATAACACAACACAGATACCACGAGGAAAAAGCTAACGTTTCGTGCTTCCTGCCAATATTAGATTCTCTATCACTTTTCAGAATTGGATAGCACCTAGTAATATTGCTTTGGGCTTGGCCACTGCTAACACTCTCCGCACCGTCGACGAAAGAAACACAAAAGTATCCACTTTCCTTGGAAGAATGCCATCGGTTGAACTGTGTGACACAGGACACTTGAGAAGGCGTTTTCATGCACGCCAACGAGGAATCAATTTTCTAAATTAATTACCAAAGTCGTTCCGATGGTAACCATTGGTCTTATTTATGAAGTATACCCAGTGCATGTGTTCTCAAATGTTTCACGACCGAAATCATTAACACATTGCGCTAGATACGAAATTTCGATTTGAAGTAGCTTCAGTGACGGCGGCCACATACTGACCGCTCTGAAGTTTGAGCAGTAGCCCGCGCTGACTTTCAATCACATCAATAAATTCGATTTTTTTTTGGCTTGTCCACGAAGACCAGGGCTCTCTAACCAATGCCATCTAGGAAATATTTTTCGCACCAGAACTAAACCACTTTACATATAGGAATAAAAAAAAATGGTTATTGTTCAGATGGCCTGCAAGTTCTTCTTGAATTTCGTTTTAGCCCAGACTCAAATCTGGGCAGCCCTTTAGTAGACTATTAACTTTTCGCATCACGAAAGAAAGTATCAGACGTCAATACACATAATTTCGAAGGCAATTTACTGGCTGAATCTTGTTCAATATGATCTAGAAGGATGGATAAGCCTATTCAAGGCTCTATTTTCTACGACTATTAAGCCCAAATAATGCAAAAATAATGCACCTACCCCTACTCAATAATAAATTAATAACACAATTTAACAAAGTAAACATTTCTGGTCTCTACTGCGTTCAAATCCAGCATTAGCATGAGCATTTTCATGGAAATATGAAAATGTATGACTACTGTGGTAGTATTTTGTGATCCCTGCAAGAGTCGACAGAGAATGTTTTCAACAGAAATGACAGATTTTATTAGAATACGCTTCTTCAGAATCGAAATTGGCTTTTTTGCCTTTAGGAGTATGTAAGTTGAATATTTTTTTTAAAATAATGTTCCAATAAGAACTTGACAACTTTTTTCTTACCAGGGGTACCAGTATGAAGTGAGCGTCAAGATACAAATGTCCCATTTGTTGTGAACTAGCACTTATTTTTTTGTTTGTTTGCTATGACATCTGTGACAAATATTTAGTATTCATCAAGTCATTGAACAGACAAAATCATATTTTTTCATCGTGCTAAAAATGTCGAATTTTTTACCAGAAAGTGATGATTTGTGGAAAGCATTAATTTTTTGTTTTCATTTCAAGAAAAGTGCTGCAGAGTCGCATCGTATGCTTATCGAGGCATATGGTGATCATGCTCTATCAGAAGCAACATGCAAAAGATGGTTTGAACGGTTCAGAAATAATGATTTTGATGTGAGAAATGAAGAACGTGGAAGACCACCAAAAAAGTTTGAAGACGCCGAATTGCAAACGATATTGGATGGAGATGTCACTTTGAGTCAAAAGCAAATGGCAGCAATGTTAAATGTTGCACAACAAACTGAACTGTTTGACCGTTTTTGCTTTCCCATTAATAATTAGTGTCTAATTTGCAAAAAAACTCATTTCATACCGGTACACCTAGTAAACGTACGTTGCATCAAATATTCCATCAAATGGCTTAGATTCTTCAGACAGCTAAATCTTGTAAGGTTCACACGTGTATTACCAAGATAATTACGCACAGTACACCATTTTTGAGAACGCCGTGGAATTGACTGATTTGGATCGTTTGCTACGGAATTCTTTGCTACGGCGTATCGACATTACTGAATAAATTGACAGTGACAGTTTGATGATTAATGAAACAAATCAATTTGAAAGTTGTTAAGTCCCTATTCGAAAACCCTTTATTTATTATATATATTTTAGTGGCCCGTGGCGCTGTAGGTACACCGCACACTAGGGAGCCACAAAATGGACAAAGAATAAAACAAAAGCATAAAGTTGTGCTACATTCACAAACAAAACTCTTTTAGCTTGAGATTTAAAACCAAATACTTTTTAAATTCATTAATTTGATCTCACAGTACATACTTTGTTTGAGTCCAATTCGAACTCTTTCAACCCCGAGCTGGTCTTATGAAAGTTTAATTTGATCAGAAACTCGATACGCTTACTTAATCAAAAAATCGAAACCCCAACGAAAATCCAACAAAAATCCGAACGACATGCAATTCTAAACGTCCGCTGCCGACTATTCATCCTAAATGATTGTCAACTCGGCAACCAACTACAGGCTTTATATATACACCAAACATCGGCGGCTTCATCCTCTCCCCCAGACCATTATCGGATTGCAAATATTTATTTTATCTAGGATTCTTCTCTATCAACGCTATCAATACCAGCATTCGCCACTGTCATCAACGACCACATACCCCACCATTCAACCGTAGACTGTGGCATAGCATGCTCGTATAGGACACCAATCCGCAATCCATGTGCACTTTGGATACCCAAGGCATAAAATACAGCCAAAATAGGAAAAAAATTAGCCAGGCGATGGCAAATAAAAAATTAATCAAGCAAAGTGCACTGGGGCTCTAATCTAAAGCAAATTTAATCTAGTGAAAAGTCATTCGGGCGAACGCATCGAACCCTGTACGAGCACTCCATACGGGCGGACGAGTGGCGAATGAGCAGCCGATGAGATGAACGTGCGAACAAATGAACCGAGCTCCCATTTCCCCCATTTTGATTTCCATTAGTTTCAATTGGAACGAATTGCTTAGATTCTATTATTGAGAATTAGTAGATGATCCGGCTATAAAAATGGGCCATGGAAACGTTCTCAGACTGTCGGTGGTGGCGCGGTGGCGCGGTGGCGCGGTGACGGTTGCCGCAGAGTCACCGGCTATGTGAGCCTGTTAAATACTCAAACAAATTTACACAATTCCTCTGGCAGCAGAGCAGTCTCGAAATACTTGAATAGTCGACCCTAAAAGCGGTGTTTGTGAATACTAATCAAAGGAATCTCACTTTGAATAGAAAGCATTTAAGGCGTGCACAGCAATGGGAAAGGATGAAGAGGTGGAGGTTCGACTGGGATTGGATTGTGTTTTTATGCAACCAAAGTGAATGCATATGGCTTATCATTGTCTTACAGGGGTGGGCTGCGATATCCAAATCTTGGGTAGTGTAAATGATTTGCGTTTAACCTAATTGCAAGGAGGGACTTATACGTGGCACCATCAGTCAGTCTGAAGTAAACATTCACAGGAGAATATGTGTGTTCACGCTATAATTTGACATGGAGGTTGTATAATAAATCAGTGACTTTTTGAATAGACAAAACTCAAATTCGTCAAATAAGCATTTTTATATAAGATGCGAATGCTCGAATGATAAACTTAACTGTCTGAGGTCAACAAACAACACGGGCCGAAGGTATAGAGGGAGAGAGGATGAGGAGATACCTGTACACATTGATCTTAAATATCTGCTCTGATTGTAGCCTGTGGGAAATATTGGGCTGGGAAGAGCGTTCCACATTAGCCTAATGCGTCTGAAAAACAAGTTTCTAAATTTGACAGTGCTTCCGAAAGCATGATTAAGGGAAAACTGTTGAGCAATTCTGGCGACGGCATTGCGTGTGGAATCATGCAGAGGAGGTATACAGTTGGCCAGCTCTTGAGTATCGTTTGTTAAAGAAGACGCGGTACGTCGATGTTCAAGCGAGTCTAAGAAAATCGCGATATTGTTGTCTAATATAAGTTCTATCGCTAACTTTTAGATTCTCATCTCATAGATGTTGCGTCGTCTTGGGGGCACCAAACCATACATAAGCGTTGTATTCAGGTTTGGGGCGAATATATCGTTCCCACTAAGTGTTGTGTTGATACACATTAAATGGACGGAAAGCTTTCCAGTTTTATCGATACCAGCGCCATGCGTTAATAATCACTGAATATCAGGGGTTTGCTCTAGTGATAACAGACAACATTGAGTTTTGGAAGCATTGAATTCCAGTCTGTTGTTCTCACAGTTAATTATGCTGTAGAAATCGGAATTCAATAAGCTTAACATACGTTACCGCTCCAATAGTACGTCTGAAGGGCAGGGTAGTGAGTCTTGGAACGATAATGAAACGCTGAGGGTACTGTCATCAGTGAAGGAGTGGATTAGATTAGAAGTAGCTGAAAGTAGATCATTTATAAAGAGACATAACAGAGCCTTGAGGGACACCAGCAATTATTTTGTGGATATCAGACTTGAAACCATCCAAAACGAATTGGATTGAACCGTTCGAAATATAGTGATAAAAAAATGACTGCGTGCTACAGACGTACAGTTTTATGACGACTCCGTACGGCCAAGTTTGAGAAGCTTTTTCTAGACAGGAAATACTCTTTGAGCATTGTCAGTGACTTGAAAGAAGTGGGGCCATGAATATTTTTTTATGTCGTTAAGAACAGGGATCGAATCTACGAGGTTGGGGGCCACCACACGGTTCGAAAGGTAGTTTTTAATCCATGGGAGTAAAGAATTGTCTGCACCATTGGCACGCATTTTCCATAAAAGCTTTAGAAATATCAAGCGTAACTATATTGCTTTCGAAAAGATTTCGTATTGTGCAAAGATTGGTTCCACTATATGGTGAGGTAAGGTATCAAGTCGCCAGTGAACTTGTTGTTGCAGAAACCGTTCTGCCGGTCATTAAGAAGGCGATTCTATCCACTTAGCAAGAGACGCAAGTACTATGTGTCGGTACGGGGAAGATTAGGAATAATCACTATTTTTGGGGGTGTGTCCAGCCAGTCCTGCTCAATGCAGTTTTCTATTTACTTAGAAAGAAACCGTATGAGTAGAATATATGAAAATGCCTACGCACTGATTTTGCCAGCAAAGAAAAACACCTGAGAGACATTTGAGTAGATGGGACAAATGGTGCCTGTTCGAGCGGAAAATTGCCTTAGTTTAAATGTAAAATGTGTCTCCTCAAAGAAACTATAGCGATTGACTAATATCTTCGAATCGCTCAAGCTCGCAGATAGGATTTAAGTTAATGTTCCGATGTGCTTCGCCCAAAAATTAGCCATCGACCTCATACATTTTGATGTACTGTTCGCACGTGCCTTAAAATCCTCTCCGTCCTATCAAGTGCCTCATCAAATCATCTAATTAGTTCTTCTAAACCTGCTCGAGCGTAAATCTGCTAAGTATCTTCGACATAATGCGAATACATTAAGGCACGAGCTTCAAGTGTGTTACACAATTGATTGTTCAGCCCTTTCACGAACATGAAACGCGGCGCCTCCGTGCGAACGTTCAACCACTTCAACAAGTTCCACTCAACAGATCCCCACATCCTGCACGACCATTAATTTATGATTTTCGTTCACTTTGTATCAGACAAATCGTAAAACCTGAAACAGTCGCACAGCCGGCGTGTGTAAACATAGAACATTCCCGGCGCGAGCATATGTAAACGCACACCATCGCCGATTTACATTCTTCAGCTTCAACTTGGCGCGAGAATTTATTGCCCTCGTCTATGATCGTAACTTTAATTTGAAGACGCTCAACCCCTTGATACCCGACCGTCTATCGGTTCGGTCTAATCGGGCATCCTGCGAAGCAATTTGTATCGGTAGATACATTTTGCCAAAATCACCGAACTTCGAACTGCGAACTATTTCACTTCTTGCACGTACGTGATGTTTATTAAAATATTCCCGTCGTTATTCCCTAATATGTTGCTGTGGTGATCCATGAAGCGGGGTAACTTATGCAGCAGTGGTGGCTTGGCAGGTAGTGGTGGTAGCAGGCTCTTTTTGCTTTAACGCCCATTGAATTTTACAGCGCCGTAAAAACAATTCTGATATTTTCTCATTTGTACGTAGCATATGCATTCGTATGGTTGGTGGGGGTCCCTCCCCTACACTGATGGCGTCGTAGAGATAGTGGTACGTTCCACTTACATATGTGCATGTGCCTAACACCCGCCACACAACCTGTGACACACATCCGCATATAAAACGTTACGACTTCTTGAATCATTTACCTTGAAAGCAATTTCGAAAGAAATTACATTCACCCGAATTCGGCAGAAAGGGTACTCGTGTAGTGCTAGTGCCCTACATGTGTGTAATTTGGTTGCGTTGTCGCTGCCGTTGTCGCCATCGCCTTCGTCAGTAGTCGACAGTCGATGCTGTCGTCGTAGTTGTCCTTGGGAATCATGCAAATGTTCAAAAGGGTTGCGCACCGTCTACCTATCGGGCCTCGCCCCGTCTACCAGTTGGCCCGAAAGTTATAACCTTTCGCTGTAATGTAGTTTGATGGCGGCAACCGCAACGTAATGTAATGTCCTTAATGTGGTTTGTTTTATGCAGCGGATGTTGGAGTGTGGGCGATTGGATATGACAATGGTTTCGTTCATAATAGCGTGGAGGATGTAAGCTTTGGGCTCGAATTCCATGGGAGCATCGCAGATCTATTCTACCTGTGCCTCTGTTTGTAATTGACGTTAGAGGTAATTAAAACCTCTGAGTGACACCTATGTGCGGCGGACCTTCCCAACGGATTTGAGAAAATCTATCGTGTCCACAGGAAATAGGAAGATGTTAACACCACTTACCAATGAGGAGAATTACATCCGCCTCTGTCTAGTTCTGAAGTTGGCTCAACATTATCACCGATAATTACTTTCCCCTTCATTCAAACAACAATAATAATGGTCGACAAATTACCAATGCCTTGATGGGGACTACCAAGCCCCTACTGTAAGATGGTCGATATTAATATATGTTAAAAGTTTGGGCTGGATGGTGCCTGAGGGCGATTTAATATCGCTGACATATCGACGTTATTGCGTGTGTGCAGAGATTCAATATTATTTTAGTCCCCCGAGTGTGAGTTAATTTCGATTGAAGGGAATAATAATTTGGCCTGTCATCGACGATGTACGCTCCCAAGTTTGGTATGGATTTGCTTGTGAGCTTATTTTCCTTTCGCATTAAGAAAGCAATAAGGAGAGGATGGATTTGTCTTTGACTTCTCGAATTGATTTGGAGTCAAGCCTCCGGGTCATTTTCCATTTCAACATCTTTCGTGTCAATTATCTTGGCAACGTTATTTCGGCATATGATGTAAGGTCTGAACTGTATATGCATGTGAACTGTGTAAGGCATTCCTGGTCAGATAAGCTGTTTACTCAGAATCCCGAATGCATTTGTCGCTCTAGTTTACTCTTCTTCAATATGGATGGTTAATATATAGTTTGCGCAGCATTTCAATTTAAATTTACAAATTCGAAGTGTGTGCTTCTGATGAAGTGACTGAAGTTCTCGCTAAAAACAGTTACGTAAATCACCAAGTCTCCTATGTGAAGACGCGGGTCGGCAGAAGTTAAGTTAAGTAAGTCTGAAAGGTTGGTTTTGAATGCTACTTGCTTGCATCCAGAGCAAGCTCTTAGGTGAAGTATTGGTGTGCTTCGTTCGTTGTCAGTGAGTGTAGTCCCTGAAATCATACACTTTCCACAGTAAAAATAAAATTATTTCTAACATTGATTTTTGGGGAAGCCTGTTTGATACTATATATTATATGTTTGATACTGGAGATCACTGTTTGGTTGCTTCACTTCTGATGTGTGGTCCCGTGTCATCAATTGTTATGAATCGCTATGAAATTTCGCTCTAAACAGCAAACCGATCAACCGAACATATATAAATGGCAGTATCACCTCACGATCACCGAAAATAAAACAGAGGTTTTTGTGGACCATTTCGTCTGTCTTGGGACACTGGCCTTTTATAATTTGTCCAGTCTTCAGCCATTTAAATGGTTAAAAATTCCGAAATTAATCTATCTATATACATTGGAAACATTTCGAAAATTTTTGGTAAATATATATTTTTTTTCATTTTTCTTTTATTTTTAATTCATTTACTTACATACTAGACAAAAATTCTTAAAACTAGCTTAACTAACTTAACAAATGTTGTTATATCTATTCTACTGACTCCATACGGGTACTCTAAGCTATTCTCTTAATAATGTGTTCTGTGCCTTTCGGCTTCCTTCCCGTTAATTTGTGCCGTGTGGATCCAATTGTGTCGAGATAGAGGAACGCCTCGGGAGGAATAAAGCCTGTAAGGCGCACTCTCTCATGGTACATAACGTTAGGGTAGTAAGCCCCAAAGACTGATTTACGAAGTCATAGCACGTGCAATATGTCTTCTGGTCAGCTTAATAACAAAATTATCTATCTTGTTGAGGTTTGCCTCGTTGTACAGCACCTCATTAGGATAGTACTTCCTGTACTCAGACTCTGGTGTACGATACAACCGGAGACAAGTCCGAAGACATTGTCTCTCAAACAACCTCATCTTTTCCAACTGGGCAGGACTCACGTTGAACCACAATGGACAACCGAATGCCATAATTGGTCGGATGAGGGCCATGCAGATTACCTTCACCCTGATATCAAGTTGACTGCTGTAAAACAACCTCCTTGCCACAGCAAAGGCCCTTTTAGCTTTGGCCAGAGCAATATCTATCTGTGTGTCAAAATACAGATATTGATCCCACCAAATGTCAAGATACCTCACTAGATTTTTCCCATCTAACAATCGTACCTGTGGGTCAACTTACGCCAGTTTGTGCGCGTATCCCTTGATGCCATGTACAACTGG
The DNA here is from genome assembly GCA_916610145.1 of Eristalis arbustorum. Taxonomy (NCBI): domain Eukaryota; kingdom Metazoa; phylum Arthropoda; class Insecta; order Diptera; family Syrphidae; genus Eristalis; species Eristalis arbustorum. The sequence continues at coordinate 494,464 of OU744317.1, forward strand.
GTCGCAAAAATGATAGTTCCACACTTCTAAAAATTGATAATCACCTCCAGTCGTCTCAAGATCGCTGAATTTGTTCGAAGTCACCTTGCAACAAGATATTTATTTCTTCGACCTTCGGACCTGATCTGTACGCCACTAAATCGTCGGCGTTCGCAATTAAGGGCGGCATTGAACCTATCAGTTCTGCAGTGAATATTGATGGTTCGGCGAACCAACTGCTCCCTGTTGCAGACCGTTTTTGATGTCGAAGACCGTGCAAGAAGTTATATCGCCACTTTTCACGACAAACATTCTACCTGTGGTAGAATGGTTTACTTACGCCGATCCCGACCAGCTTGAGGAAGAGGCCCTCCAACCAAACGGTGTCGAACGCTTTCTCCTAGTCAATCAGGCATGCACCCAAGCATTGTTTTTTTTTAATTTATTCCACTGAATGTCGGACACCAGTTTGGACGCGGCATGTATAGTTTCATGACCCGCCTTGAATCCAAACTGGTTGTCCGATATGATATTATTTTCCTTGGCCCATTGTTTCAGAACTCGAATGATTATCTTCTCAAAAACCTTGCTTATGCAAGGAAGAAGACTGATCGACCGAAGATTTGTTGGAATTGATCTAGCCTTGTTCCGTTTAGGGATTGGTTGCAGCGCATTATTAAACAGTGTTGTGTAAATCTGTTCGGTGGGAAGATGACGAAGCACAATATTCGGAATACCATCGATTCCCACTGACTTTTTTTTCTTCAGCGAGTTAAAGATAGCCTGGAGATCTTCTTGAGAAAACAGGTTCCGAGAAATCAAGACGTAAATATGTAGATGAATAGAATATTCCATTTGTCAATGCACAGTGCACACCGACACTCATGCATTTAGCATGCCGTACACAATTCGAAAAAGACATCATTCTAATTATAGTGCTCAAGCTTTAGATTCACACCGGACTGTATTGCCACAAAAAGAGCTACGACGAAAAGGAAATTCTAAGACTCTACCACAACATTCATATCCAGTTCATGTTCAACCCAGTTCACAATCGATAGAACAGTCTCTTCAAATTGACACATTCAACGGACGCAATGAGTGAACGCTACTATAAGTAAGACTTTCCTAAAAGGAGCTCGGCCCTCACATTGACAATGTATACAAATCTGGCAAACGAGAAAGCTATCTATTTCCATGGCCACTCCGAAATAGCTCGTATCGAATTGTTTGAATATTTAAATAACAATCGGATATGTAGATGTTTCACTGTCTTTCACAAGCAATCGGAAATCCGATTAGAAGCTGGTCATTACGCAAAGTCTGGTATATATACAGAGTCCCTCTCGTGTACGCCCAAATTCCTCTGGGCACAATTGTCAAGTTTTCGACAAAAACGTAATCACTAGAATGTCAGTTAAGACTCATCTATCAAGTATGTAACTATGCCTAAGGATATTTATATCCAAATTCATCCACACATTTGCAAGCAGGCACACACAAGTCCGCACAAGCTGAACAAACTGCCAAACATTGACTTTTCGAATGAAATCTCTCTCTTTGCCAGCGACAAGGATGAAAATTAATCCAAGCCCCTCCTCTGGCCATTGACTCACACATATACACCGACCGCCACCGCACCGGGTACCGGGTGCCGGGTACCAGTCAACCATCAGCCATCCCATCTCGTTGGTGACGCGGCAATCAATCATCTGCGCAAGTAGACAGAATCAATTTCGTTTAAATAAACTTACATTATTGAATGAAAAATCCCCTTCAGATATTTGATTGATGAAAATGACAATTTATTTGTCTTAACTCGTACCCGTGCGGGGTGTGGGCTGTAGCTGGAACTGGCGGTGGTGGTGACACTGGGTAGCAAATGCATTCACTGTCGAAAATTGAAAAGTCTGTAGGTATCCCCACATGCAAAATGATGGATGGCACGGCACCGGGATATTTAATTATTCAATTCGGTCTGCCTCTTCTCTGTGGGGCTGGCGGCGCGGCGCGGCGCGGCGGTAAGGACTTTTTAAACGAGTAATGATCGTTTTAACATCGGCGTAAAGGACTTGCTAACGGAAGGGACGACGACGCGAGATGTGGCGTGGGTAAGGGTCTACAGGTAAATAAAACACGGCTACATCATGTTTAGATTCTGACCATGTCAGCTGCGGGTCTGATGAGTGTGCTGTGTACTCCGGCCGACGGAGAGGGATGACAATAATCATAAAAAGCCCACTTGAAAAATGTTAATCAAAAGATAGACATCCCGGGGAAGAGGCGACCCAAAGGTAGACGCCTCCGAATATCCTTGCGATAACATCATCTAATTTCCTTTCGGGGAAAATTAAATTTCCCCTCGCAATGTGAAACGAAAATGAAAATACGGCAATAAAGAAGGTAAGGTTGTTGCGTTTGGTGCTGCTGCTGCTTCTGCTTATGGGCGGTCTGGATGGGAGTGACAGGACCGTCGTGTATATGCCCTGACAGAGGTGGGACCAAGGATAATTTGTTTGTCCTTAGTGGCGCCATTTCTTTTAAATAACAATCTCGAGGCGGAAAATGTTCTTACCTCTTCTTTACTTTAACCTGAATTAGACTCCATTTCTTCTTGACACGCGGGGGTCCATCATCCAACCAGGCGTCCCCAGGTGGGCAAATCCCCTCCGCCCCACACGTCCATCAGCCATTTGGCGACATATAAGTCAACTTAGCTCAACGGCTCAGAGTAATATCCTTAAAATCGCTGGAGAATGGCGTAATCTGTAATCTGAGTGGGAAACATGGTTTCCTTGGTTTCATTTTCGTCTTCGACTTTACGCGCATCTGTGTGTAGGTTTTGTGTATGCGATGGATGGGAAACACAGACGGAAGGGAAGTGAAGCGGAGTTCTTGGCATCCTTCGCTGGTAATTTGATTGGAAAAAAAAGAACCAGAGGATTTCTTTCTTTCCTTCGTTGTTTTGCTTTGTTTTGCGTCTCTGCTGATGCTTAAAAGATGCCTGGAATTGATAGTAACTATTTGTTAACGAGAAGGATTCAGCACAGATATGTATCTCGATCAGAGAGACAGGATAGCTTTGTTTGTGTCTTCTGTGGTGTTTCTTTGTCTTTCCAAACTCATTCATCACTTCGTTGCTATCGTCTACATGAACATCCGTATATACTACCAGCAGCCAGAGACAACAAATTTTGGCATCTTCAATTAGTGGCAGACACTTTCTGACACACACACAGACAAACAGGCGCGAATTGCAAAGTTCAGGTCACGGGAAAATAGTACAATTCCGGCTCCGAGATGTCTATCACAAACCATAACACAAAATGAGTTCATTAATTGCAAATGAAACAGTGGCCAAGAAAGAAAGCATCCCCGCATCGGCGGCTGAACAGGGTGTCTGGTGGGCGAAAATCCTTGACCAACACCGTCAGGAAAATGGAATGAAAGCATTTTTCTAAGACTTTTTGCAACTAATTGCTGCGAATTAACTTCCTTTCCAAAGGAAAGGCAAAGAGTGTGCCCGGAGAACAATATTAGTCCACAAGGGAGTTCATAATACACACGGAATGTCCTGGCTGGCTGGCCACTGTAGCTGGAGACTACATAAAAATTTCATTGGTTTTTGCAAATGGCCAGCAGTGTGTGGTCGCTGGTGTATGGGTGTGTGTGTTCTACGTTTGTGAGACGGAAGGCGAGCTGGTGGAGAGGACATGAAATAATTTTCGCTCTAGTACCAATTTGATGGTAAAAGGATGCTGTTTCTTCAGTGTTGGAATCTGAGATTTTGTTTTTTTTCCGCTCTGGTCTAATTCTGTTGCTTCTCGTTCCTTGAACGACTTTGTGATCCTTTTTATTGGCTGCAAATCCGTTTTGGCAGCTTGCAGCATGTGGCTCGTTCGAGTGAATGAACACGAAGAATGGAGGGGAGTCCGTACGGTGGATGAGCTCTATAATTTGTATCCGTCGCTCTTCAGCTAGCTAGATAGGATAGCAAATTAATGAGGGGTGTCCTACCGCGTCCGGCGCTGCCGCTGCCACCGCCGCGCCAAAGTGCACACTTGGCACAATGTCAACGGAAATCGTTCCACTGTGAAGTGTGACTGTAATGGACTTATGAAATATGAAATTGGCCTCGTCGTCCGACGGTAGAAGTGGTCGATTTATGGCCTGGGATTTATGGGATGGGTATTTATTCATTTTTAATTGAGCCTCGTCTGAGTCCGTTTCGGTCTGTCGATCTCGGTTAATGTCCGCAACTGAAGTTGTCAGCATGTCAAATACCGCAAAACAAGCGTCATCCTTGTTCCGATTGCCAGGTGGAACGATGGAAATAATAATTTCTCGTTATCTCATGTCAAATAGCCGCAATTTCATTTGCCTGCAATAAATGCTTAAAGGCCATCACAAGCCGCGAAGCCCGCCATTCCCCATACGTATAAGCACTCACTGCCATCAGCAGCCGAGGCGTCGAGCCTGCCAGCGACTGCGACCACTTGTTGACGAGTCGCACGGTGTCGATGCATGCACAATGTTGTCGGATGAAAATGCTATCTATACACCACCTCTGGAACAATGTCAATCATTAAGCAAATTTAATGGGCCATAAAGCTCATTTCCCCGCGATTGAATGACTGGACAATACATAACCCATCGACGGAATTTATCATCTCTATCCGATCCATCAGAAAATTTGTCGTAAATAGTTGACGCGGCCGGGGCTCGGTGTGCGGTACTCGGGGCGCGGTGGACTGTGTGAGCCTGTGACACTCCACGGTAATATTTTATGAATTAATAAGGATTAAACCATGGCGGCCTGGCAATCAGATTGGTAAATAAAAAACCAACAGATTGGTAAATAATTTCAGCAACCCACTGTGTGAGCGTAATGACAACTGTAAATGAACATTGTTTGCGAAATTATTTAAGCAGACATACACACACAGCCGCAAATACATACGAATCTGCTGATGAAGAACAGTGGTCATAATAATGCGAGACCCATGGTCCCAAGGACAGCACGGAAGGATGTAGGGTAGAGCAACCGATGAATGAGGCATTTTAATTTACACCAGGCAGGAGGTGTCGCTGGATGCCACCGCAGGATTCTCCCCCGCCTTCTACACGACGATCTGATTGGAATGTCAATGCTGGGAATGTTATGGCAAAATATTTACAATATCTCCTGCATGCTCGGGCGCAAATTACATCCCCATCTGCCCCGTATGCACCGAGTGTGGTGGTTATGAAAATTTTAATCGATTTCTAGATTCTCTTTGTAATTGAATTGCGACAGGATTCGCATTCGATGCGGCAGTTCGAGATAGATACTCGATTGTGTAGCGACTGTGTGGTTTGTTATTACTGCGAACTGTGATGTGATTATGCTTAGACTTCAGGCATGCTATGTAACCATTCGGAGGAGGAACTGTGAGGTATTGCAATGTATACCAGGTATACCGGTATGAAATGAGTTTTTTTTTTAAATAAAACACTAATTATTAATGGGAAAGCAAAAACATTTTATTATATTATATTTAAGTATTGGCCATTGTTTCTACACATTTTGACCACCTTTCTGGCAATTTGTGAATACCATGCCAATAAAATTGTTCGTCTTTTAAAGCAAACCAATCAGACACCCAATTTTCGACTTCTTCGTAGGAATCGAAGTGCTGCTTAGCCAATGCGTGTCCCATCGATGAAAACAAATGGTAGTCGGTAGGAGCCATGTCTGGTGAATACGGCGGGTGGGGTAGCTGCGCCCAGCCAAATGTTTTGATTGTATCCTGAACCGGTTTTGCTTTGTGTGCAGGTGCATTGTCATGGAGCAAAGTTACCTTGCCGTGTCTTCTGGCCAATTCTGGTCGTTTTTCGATCAATGCATGGTTCAAATTGATCATTTGATGTCGGTAGCGTCAGTATTAACGGTTTCACCAGGTTTTAGGAGCTCGTGGTACACCACACCTTTCTGGTCCCACCAAACACACAGCATTGTCTTCTTGCCAAATCGATCTGGTTTTGCAATCGATGTTAATGGTTGTCCCGGATTAACCCATGATTTTCTTCCGTTTAGGATTCTTAAAATAAATCCATTTTTCATCGCCAGTAACAATCCGATGCAAAACCGATTTTCTGTGTGCGTGTCTTTGAAGCGAAATTTCACAAGTGTTTTTTCGGTTTTCCATCTGTTTTCATTCAATTCATGTGGCACCCATTTCCCACACTTTTGGATCTTTCCCATAGCTTTTAAACGGTCAGAAATTGTTTGTTGTGAACATTTAACATTGCTGTCATTTGCTTTTGACTCAAAGTGTCATCTCCATCCAATATCGCTTGCAATTCGGCGTCTTGAAACTTTTTTGGTGATCTTCCACGTTCTTGATTTCTCACATCAAAATCATTATTTCTGAACCGTTGAAACCATCTTTTGCATGTTGCTTCAGATAGAGCATGATCACCATATCCCGCGACAAGTATTTGATGCGACTCTGAAGTACTTTTCTTCAAATGAAAAAAAAAATCCTTTCCGCAAATCATCACTTTCTGGTACAAGATTCGACATTTTTAACACGATGAAAAAATATGATTTTGTCAGTTAAATGTTGATGTGATGTATACTAAATATTTTTCACAGATGTCATAGCAAACAAAAAAAAATAAGTGCTCGTTCACAACAAATGTTCCGTATCGAGACATTTGTATCATTTGCATTTGTATGTTAACAAGTCGCTGCTGTGCTTGATGCTATTATCGATAGTTGATATCTAATTCTAGACTCAACTAGCGCATAGTAAATTTGAGTTGTAGATGCTCGCGGCATAAAGGTTTGTTTTCTATTACAGACTATCATAACATGTTTACTTGAAACATGTCACTTCTTCAATTGCGTTGTTGTTAAATGAAAATTAATATCAGGTATTTTGTTGGTTTAGGAGTAATATCAGTGAGACTCCCCATTGTTGGCCTACTTCCAGGTCGTGGTGTTTTAATAGATACAGTAATTATGGTATATTCCTTTATCTTCAGTATACGTATGGGTTGTACCATTTCTCACGGGGCTCACTTAAGTTGAGGGATCTTTTGTGCCAAGGGTACAAGGAAATGTTTTTAAGACCAGCTAGATAGATATATGTACCTCATCAGCTTTTTCAGTTCAGCTCTATCAGTCATCAACTGCCTTTCTTTGCTAGATATTCGCAGGGGTTAATTTTTAACAGATTCTATTTGTTCCTCGTCTTTGCATGATATGCCTGCTCTCAAAAGGTCTGCTCTCAGCATTCGCACTTCCTTGTGACTAAAACTGACTTCGCGCTCAAAGTCAGCGAAAAATCCCCACTGCTGAAATAATGTCAAAGCAAAGCCATCGACTTTTTGCTCTTAGAAGCGTGTATACCACAAACTCAGATCAATCTTTCTTAAGATTGAATATGCGAATATAAGTCTTTCGGATCTTATATTGTCTCAGGCGGCTTTACAATTTTCTAAAAACTTGAAAATAACATCAGCTCCTTTGAGCCGCCATTTAGTAACCCGGGCCATGTCCCCAGTTGCAGTATTGTTCCGATACGTGTAAGTAAATAAATGCCGCTCCCATTCATGGTCCTCATTGGAATGCAATCTACCAACCACCTGCATTGCATTCAATTGCATACAGTACCAAGTACCGTATGCCCGAAGGAAGCATGTACAAATGATGAAGGATTCGAATTCTTTGTCTGTATTTTGGTTGCATTTTCTGCATCACTCTCAATTCTGAACAACTGAACTCGCACTGTAGCAACTCTAACTGAACAAATTTTCTGCATATGTCATTCAATTGTAAAGAAAATTCGATTTGGCCAGGAAGCGAAATTTTTTCCCATCTCAACGCCCAACTTTCCTTCTCACCCAAACACCAACAAGACATGCCCATGCCATTTCACGTCGTACACTCTGCATCAAATTTGTATCTGAATTTGCATATCCTCATATTTTAGAGAATAGAAACTTATTCGGATCTATTGAATTTGACTGTGGACGCTCCGGCATTCAGTGTAGCAATCTTCGTAGATTTCTCACTTCTTAATCCTCAAATGGTCATTGGATGCAGGGCCAGGCAAATCCCGCTTCAGTGCAAATGTTTAATTTCATTGGGGGAAGACTCTCCGGCTCCTGGGTCGGTGACCAAGCGGATCAATGGATCCAATGGATGGACTAAGGAGTCATAGGAATACAAGAGTATTCATCAAACTTTTACCGCTGTGCCGGTGGCAACTTTCCAAAGCAGACCTCAGCTGGGTATGGCATCGTGAAAAGTACGAACTCGATTGAGGATGGGTCGGCCCCAAGTAAAAGATTATGTTCATTTCATTTAGATTAAGATGGATATGTGTGAGAGCGTACGTCGCTGCATCATAAGATCGGATGTGAAGATTGTGCAATTTCCATTTTTAAAGGTAAGCTGTAAATGCCATATTCTGTGGTCGAATGGGAAGCTGGCCGACACATAAATTGCATGAGCAAAGGGGAAGCAAGGGAGTCTGGGCGGCCGTTCGCTATAAGTTATTCAACTCAGTCTATACTCCTGCGTGTACGATGGTCTGGTGTGCGGGCTTCGACTATGGCACTGTTGGGAAATCTTCTGAAGAAGTTGCAACTTTGTTTTGTGAGTCGCAATGGAAATTAGATATGGTAGTGCAAAATCGGTTCTGCTGCTTCTCGGGACACAAAGGGATGGAATCGTGTTTTATGCAAATGAAGTTGCCAGGGAATTTTTGAAAAATGCAAATCGGACACATTGAAAACAATATGTCTAGGCAGGATGCTGGTTTAAGTGAAATTTGGTGGAATTGGAGGGTTTAGCTTGATGGTAGTTTAGGAGCCGCCTCTACATATGAGGGGCAAAAGCCGAATTGTGTGGAGCTTTAAACTTCGAAAATGGGCATTAATGCAGTCTTAGTATGGGCTAAGGTTAAAATTGAATTAAACAAGTTCTGTGAAGTTTCGAACAAAATTGTGTTTCATTTGAAAGGCCTTTGGATGTTCTTTTGTGTATACCAAAAACAATTTGAGTATCCGAGAGATCCATTTTTAGACCAGAGTGACGTTAAATGATATCACGGATATTTTTGCAGGTCGTTTACGGTTTATTGGTATAAACCTGTGACGTACGTAAACCGCTTACGCCTTAAAGCGAGGTAACAATGTTCTCGGAATGCTATTTGTGGCAATATATTCTCAGCAGGAAACGTCTCGTTGACGACAATTGTCAACTGGTTGTACGTTAAAAGTGTATAGTGTTGTCATTTGTATGTGTTACTCGACGCTACATAGTAATTTGATTTAAGTGCTTTAAAAGTAAAAATTAGAAAAACTAGCAACAGTGTCTTCTTTATCTGCTACTGTACTTTAAATGGGCCAGAACTACCATATAACTAGAACTTTTGTAGATATGAAACCAAATCTGTTTATGCAGCCGTCTCATTTAAGAACCTGAGTCAGGGTGTTAGCCCAATATGTGTTCATAAATAAGTGGGTATGCTCTCTGAAATAACCTCAGTTATTATTTGTTTATTGTCTTATTATTTTCATTCTCTTTTATAATGTTTATTTTATGTTTGCAATGTCTCTCCAAGCAGACGTCAAATATTTTGTATGCGATAAAACATGTAAATTGCATTGTGAACCCTTAAAAGGAATAAAATAATTTGTAATAATAATAATAGTTATATATTTCTCACCTATTGTATATGTGGTCATATGTCTGACATGATATTTATGTGCCGCTACAGTTCGGTGTGGACTTGGACTTCAACCAACAAGCCTCTCCAACTAGCGCGATATCTGGTTTTCTGCCTCCAGTTTCTATATAGCCGAGCCAACTTACGCGTTGGATTCGTAGACGTCTGGCTAGGCTCATGTCGCTGTACAACCAAATCGCAAAACTATTCCATACATTTGGACCGTACAGTTCGTGGTAAAATTTTCTTTTCCAATGATTACATGCACAACTTTCCTCGCAAGGATCCGTTTATGAAATTGTCCTTGCAGCAGCACAGTGCAGCTGATCTGGGACGATCAGTGTCTCTATTTTAGTTAGTCTGTGTTTGTTTTCGGTAAAGAGAAGTAATTAATTGCTTCAAAGTTAAGGCCGCGATTTATACCGCTCTGTGCAAGACGTCGACGTTGCATGTCCTTTCTTGAGGACAGCATATAATATGGGTGGCCAGTAGAGGACCAGGGCCTAACTTCTCAGCAACCACTGGTCTTGTGCGTGCTATTGTTCTCTCACGAGTGGAAGGGACATACAGTTTTATGGCGACTCCGAAAGGCCAAGTTTGAGAAGCTTTTTCTGGACAGATGTTTGAGCTTTGTCAGTGACTCGAAAGAGGTGGGGCTGTGAAAATAATTTTTGTCGCCACAGAGCAAAGATCGAACCTACGACGTCGAGGTTGGGGTCGACGCCGATACCCACAGCGCCACGAGCCACCACTAGGACAGCATATACTTCGCATGTATTCAAAGAAGTTTCAAGTCCCTTGTCCCCTTAAAATTTGACATGACGTTTGAAGATATACCACATTGATAGCTTGAATTATTGTTTCTAAAACGTAAACAAAAAAAGATATTCATTTATTTACCCACTGTAATTAGTTTCTCCTTCATGCATAGAAATTGCATAAGATAAACCGTCTCTACCACATTCTCTAACTCCCTCACGCCATTTTAAAAAAAATGATAGGAACACACAGTAATTCATAAATAAATTAACTATTTCACACTTTATACAGCGTTCCTCGGGCGATGTTAAGCGAAGTCTAAAATTCACACTCTGTCGGCACCGCACTCACACACCTCGGAGCAAAGAATGATGGATACGAGATCAAAAGTAATTGCTTGAATTGCACGAAGAGATTCTGTGTGCGCAGCACGTTCGTTATCCCTTTATCTGTGTTCAGGTTTCTCCACCCTGTTCCAGAGGCAAACGTGAACCAGTGTACCTTTTGCAAATTACAACAGCATCATAATGGCTCGCTTAATTACCATTGCCATGGCATTGTCGCTCAAATATCACGCTAATATTTCAGATCGTTATATGACGCCAGACAATGGGATTGGACCGGGGATGGCTGGGCTGGGATACACGGCAAACAAACGATTGCCTGTAAGTAATGCGTTTCACTGACACAAACTGATAGGTAGATCCTGTTCTTTGCTAAATACCTTGCGAAATTCATTAGAGCGCCACGAACGAGATCTATTTCATTCATAATTCAAAATGATGGATTGAAATTATCATCACCAGCCTTCAGCATCGGTCCCCCTGCCATCACGTCTTTCATTGCCGGCGCACGGGCCACAGTGCCTTCCTTCCATTGTAATCTGCATTTGCAAGGAAGCAAAAAGGCATTAATCTCCCGCTCGGTTCTGGGTGTTGTGTGCTGTCCACCGAGCGTTGTATTAAGTTCAGTGGATGGTTGATTGTTAACCGGGACCGTGCCAGGTTGCTGTTGGTGTAGTGGGCGGACGAGCCTTTGTTGTACGCTCCCATCGATGTCATTGATTTCCTTGTTTCTGCCAAAGGACAATTAAGATTGATATCCAGCGATATTGTGAAAAGTCCTGAACACAATTGCCAATGTGACGCAATATTTATCCGGATAATTGTAACACTGGTGTTCGACAGCACCACCCGACCATCCGTTGTTTAGAGAAAGGATTAATTGCAAACGGAGGTTGCTGTGAAACGTATGTACCCCGTCGACGGTGGTGTCAATGACCTCACTTTTGGTTCTTGACGCCAGATTAGGTTTTATTAAATTTCTAGGCACGCCAGGACATCATCGATTCATGAACTCTGTGAGTTTTGCATTCCATCTGGATGTGTAATCTGCATTGAGGCGATAAATGCGCATACCTCTGAGAATGTTGGGTACGAGTGCCCGAGTTTCCATCCCCCTTCCCGGGAGAGTTACGAGCAAGGACTGATTTCCCAATTGGACAAGGATCGATGCGGTGGGACGGCGGGCTCATTTATGCAAATACTCATTAGCCTAATTAAACAGGAAACCAACACGAATTCTCCGCATGATTGCAGCTTGACGTTTGAAATATGGCAAACAAAAGTAAAGTGTACACACGGTGCCCCTGGCTGCACTAGGTGTAGGAGGTGCATTAATTTACAGTCATTCCAGTCCATTAATTAGCCATGTAAATAAATTTAATTGCTTCGGTGTCTGGTGGTGTTGCTTCCATATCTCTGGCGATGCAGAGCACCACTCACTGGTGAATCCATCAATATCCCATTTTGTTCGGCTTTGGCTTGGGGACCGAAGTGGAGCCATGCCATGCCCTACATGCTTTCCAATAACCTCGCATCATTAAGACCGGGCGTAACCGGGGAGTGCTTAGAGATTGATTCAGGAGTGATGTTAGTCGACATCGACAATCCCATTTATCCAGTGGACTGGGGAAACAATGATCGGCAATTAATTTCGGAAACCACACCACCATCAGAGCGGCATCGTCACTTAGAGCGGAACATGAATTTTCAATAAAAACCAATAAGCGTTATTATGGCATCCGGGTGTATGCCCTCACAGCTCTCATTATTAATGTTTCCATTTGTCGCCCTGACGCCTTGTCGCCTTGTCAACCGTCCGCCATACCCCCGGGGGAGCACTTTGTCGTTACCATAAGCAATTGAAAGAAATCGACATAGGAGCGACCTACTTACGAATTCGGACAGCATTGGTCGGGCAACGGATACGGTGGGCGCATTTGTGAACTGGCAAACGGACGAATACCCAGGAGCACTATATAATCTTAAGTGTGTAGACATTTATCAATTTATGTGAAGAAAGCTGGGACATTCATCACCAACAGACCGCAATATAAAGCTGTGCAAGGGCTCGGGGGAGTTACTTTTAAAAGCAACGATCTGTCAATTATTTTCGCATCAATAGTGGATTTATTCGACAGAGGCATTAGTCTTCCTCTTTAACTTTGCATATGCGAGTGTCCTTTTTTTCCTTGGTGGTAAGATGTTGGTGAATTTGTCCTGTTTTCTGATGAAAGGTAGTGGGAATAGGAGAAACATTAATAGCAGTCTGGTGGTTGTTTAGGTTTTGTGTACACCACTAAGAGTGATGTCGCACCGGGTGTAGCAAAACATACACATCATCTGTCACTCACAAAACATCTTGCGGACGTAACGTTTTGGTGGCTTTAAAGTGTACAAGATAAACCTCCCAACCGCATGGCAAGCAATACGAAGCTGAAGACAGCTCACACAGTTTATGGCATTGCAATACGTACAGTATTTTTGTGTTGAGGTGGCGAAGCAATAATGTTTGTTATAAATTAAGCGACCGCCAACAGAAAAATCGAATAACAACGAACAATGAGTTTCATCTGAATTGTAACGCGTAGAGACTTTAAGCGGCTAGAGATCCTACAAGAGCACATGCGCAAAAGGCGTGTACGCCAGTGACGAATGCCAAAGTGTTACTTAAAGTATGAATCAATTCGTAGATCACCGACGCATTTTAAGTTGGAACAACGAGGACACATTTCGATGTAAGACGACACTAGTGTTTGTCCATGAACTTTATTTGTTTCACTTTTGGATGTGGTTTAATCGCTTAAACTGCAAGCAGTCCAATGATCCAATTTTGAGATTTCACTAACTGAGTGAATGCACTTCATGTAATTCAGTCAATGCGATTTGAAGTCATAAGACCTTGCTTATGAAACCAGCATCAAAAGAATCAGTCAACTCATCATGAACGCCCTTTCGTTACTAATGCAGCTTTTGCTGTTGGCTACAGGGTTAAGGGTCATCCAATTTCTTAGCTATAGGCAATACGCTCATTACGCATGACACCTTGCGATATCGTCAAACCATTTATTCCAGACATCATTTCGTTCCGGACTATCTCCCGGACCATTCGACTGATTACGTTTTTGATCATTGAGCTCCCTGGAGAACGAAACCTCCAGCTAACACAATGTTAGGTCGTCCATTATCCAATCCAAACCTCCCTTCATATCCATTCGGGAGAATCCATTGTTGTTCCACTCGTGCAATGTCTTTGGATGACAATAAGCCTTGGGGCGTTCACCGCCATCCTGTGCATCCCGTATTCGCTTAAATTCACACACCTTAGTCTCCTTTGATGGTGATAATCATTTTGGAAACGACAAGATACATCGCCGGCTTCTTTATGCACGGTGCGCTCATTTGATCCGAGCGTGGCGATAGTGCTCCGCCAGAACGGTGTTTCTTATCGAAGTCATTCACTCCTGCCTTTATTTCACCGCATTATACTGACGGCGAGGACATCATTCCAGGTTGGCTCCCTGGCTGCGTTGCTTTTTGATTCCTTATTTTCAGCAGCACCTGATGCCAACGTAAGCAACAACACGGTGAATGGAGGAACCGAGGAGCCACATGCAGACAGACGTGTATGGCCAAAATGTGGCCCTGTCATCGGAACTATGGGTGGGAAATTTTACACGGATGTGTTCGTCTTCGGCGTGCAGAAAAAGGTCAGATTTAATGTTTAGATAAACCTGATTAAAATGAAATTATTTTCTTCTTGCGTGTACCAGGTGGGTTGACGCCAGAGGAGCACGGCGTGGCGGTATTCATGGGGCGGCGTATAGCGTATGGCGTATAACTGGCTTGTGGCTTGGAGATGATATGAATGGCTCGGGAAGATTGCCATTGATATGGTGGCTACGGGGATATAATGATTCTTGTTTGCCACAGAGATGAGATTCCTTGTTCCTTTGTGAGCCGGATTGGGGTTTCTTGTCGTGGGCTTACGATATATTCAATCCTATGGATGGTTGCTTTTGAATACGAAATGATTCCTGTTGAATTTTATATGTCGGTTGGAGTGATGCCACCGGAAATGACATGCTTTCTGCAGGCTTTTTTGAATCCTGAGCAGTAGTTCCTAATTACATGTAAGTTCCATGACGACGAGCTACAGTCTCGCTTTGAATCCATTGTAAAATTCAGTCATTTAGTCATTCAGTTACTCCTATGTTCAGTCAATCTGTCATTCAGTTATTCAGCCATTCAGTCATTGAGTCATTCAGTCATTCAGTCATTCAGTCATTCAGTCATTCAGTCATTCAGTCATTCAGTCATTCATTCATTCAGTCATTCAGTCATTCAGTCATTTAGTTATTCAGTCATTTAGTCATTTAGTTACTCACACGTTCAGTCATTCAGTCGTTCAGTCATTCAGTCATTTAGTTACGCACTCGTTGAGTCATTCAGTCATTCAGCCAATCAGTCATTCATTCATTCAGTCATTCAGTCTTTCAGTCATTCAGTCATCCACTCAAGAGGAGGACACTTGAGGTGATCAGCTATTACAAAGATTACTCATCGCATTTTATGGTACATGATATAGGGTCTGTCACCAATTTCAGGTCCGATAGAGTTGAAGTGTGGCACTTAACGGATCCCGAAGAGAAAAGTGTCATTGAAGACAATTTTGCGACGACACAATTTAAAAATCCTCTCCTTGTCCACATGCTTACATTTGAAAAGGATATGTATTTTTTACCAAATTTGTATATGATCCTTGAATTCTTGAGATATTCACATGAATCTTCAATGGTTCAATGCACAGCAAAACATAACAATCGTCAATCACACGTCCCCTGAAATATTCAGCGATGAGACAACCATGAGATACTGAAGTGTTTTCCGAACAATTTGAGTTTTATTTATCTATACGGACGCAAATTGAACAAAACAAAGGCGGAGAGACAGGCGGGCCACTTGGCCATTTCACAAGAAGGTTACGGAATTCTTAAGCATGTCTGCCGGACGGCAGCGATCTGTTGAACTGAAAACTATCAGGACCTCCTAGTTCATCGAAAACATTTTTGCGGAAAAGTTCTGTTTCTCTTAGCATCCATTCCCCCAGCAAGACATTATCGACCTTTCGAAATGTTTTCTGCACAACTTTCCTATTATAAAAAATTCAAATGAAAACTTTCTTAGGGAATCTTCGTCGCTAGTGTGCATGTTTGGCAATCGTTCGAGTCCCAGTACATCGTTCGATTCGTCTGGACTGGTATGCATGCGTACATAAGGAGACGAGAATCCAGCAAACAGCTTGATTGCGTCCTAATTGGGTCGGACATGGAACATTGCCTGTTCGTGCCAACGTTAAGCAAATATCTAAAAAGGTGTAAAATTGAGAAAGGATAAAATACTCGCTTCCACAGTCTACACTGGCACCCCACATCGCATCCTTCCGGCTCTCGATTAACCATAAGACCATCTGCCTCATCAAAAGTCACAGCGTGCACGCAGACAGACTCCACAGCTCTACTCTCATTCGTACATAAGATATTCATTCTTTCGAAACCCTGTGTGTGTATGCATGCTCGCACACCAGCCAGTGTACAAGCACTAATTATAGAGATTTTAGTTCATGAATATTCAGAAGAAGAACGCACCTATCCTCATATTCCTTGCAATCCTTTCGCCAACTACTCGATATCGGGCTCCAAGACTCAACTCAGGACTGGTTAAGGAGTGCGATGGTGCTGCCAGCGCACAGAAGGGTATGCGAAGCCGAGGAGCACACAACCAAATTTCCTCTCAAATGCTAATAAGAAAAGTTTCAATGATATAACTTTTCTCGTTTAAATTAAAATTGACATGAAATTTGTAGCTAATGTTATATGGAACGATGATGGTACATACGGACGTGCAAAGCGGATTGAGATTATTCAAGTTTTTGGCTGCTAAGCTGTGATGGTATGCCCCAAAGGGTATCTTTTGCCATTGAATCCTTTTGTATTGAGCTGCTGCTTAACCCTTTACGTCGGTTGTGTCAGTTAATGCGCAAATGATTTTCTGAACACTTAAACGTTGACCCTGGGTAATGAATTTAACTTAGGTGCGAATGTGTTGATATGAATACAATATTTTGCTCGATGCCCGCGGGGTATTTTACGGTCTGGGCTGGAATGATATGTCTTAAAGTTTTATTGCTCACATAATTAAAGTTTAAAAGTATGGATATAAAGGTGAAATTAGACGCGGAGAAGGTGGCTTCATCTTTACGAACTACGCCCGATGAAAGGCTTCCATATTCATATAATCCGGAATCAGCACAAACATGAATCAGGTTTATTATATCCAATTTCTTTGGACATTACCTTCTGTTCCCTAGGAGGACGTCTCCGAATTCGTCCCCACACTGCTTTTATTATCGCTCTCGTAAGAAAGGTACACGGGAGACCACATCTTAGTTCATCCCATACTTCTGACAATTTGGCGTTTTAGAAATTCGAAAATCTTTCCGCACTATGTATGCAACGCTCTTAGCAGAAGTCGATACACTTTATCGTCCCACTCCATGTTAAAAGATCGGCTAGTGTACTTACCATAAATAATAATATTTACATCTGTGCTGAGGCAAAAGTGTACGTTTCTATTTCCGTATAAACTAAGCGGTAGATATTGAGAATAGCTAGCAGGATTAGGTATTTGGTGGAAGGCCCTGTACATTCATCGACGTATCACGGAACCTGGATTTATTAAAGCTTTCTGATGCATAAGCCGGGCGCCAGAAAAACCATCAATTGAAATATAGTCACTCAGAAGTATTCGTTTCGACATTGGGAGATATTCTGAAATTCAAAACACAGAAACCACATATATTTAATTAAGAATCTTCTCCACATGAAGATATATTCAATTTGGCCATAGTTATACCGTTACCTGCATTCTTAAAGAGTCTTAAGCACAGTACAGTACAAACGTGTCCTCCACTCGTATGAGAGATTCTCCTAGTGCTGGGCATACAAACGTAAAGAGTGTTATGAATGCACACAGCATGCCTAGGAAATGTACTTTTAATTGGCACTTGAATCTGTCTGTTGCATCACCTGCCGTTGACCTTGAGCTAGTTTTCCACCCATTCACCTAGGATGCACCTTCAACATCCGTCTGCAGTTGCCATGGAATCTAGTTCAACTCATATTAAAGCCACTCGACAAGGCTTGAGTGCATGCATCCATGGAGTATCTCGTCGAGGATTGCAACAAAATTCGGATATTCTGCATCCCAGCAGGCGGCCCCCTACACATCAATTGAAATTTTGTATTCACTCTGTGCCAAAAAGCTAAAGGATAAATATAAAATATGTGCTTTTAAAAACGCTCCACACAAAAACGAGCCCTTTGGATGGATGCCCTCTCCGGCCCTTTCTCTGCATTAATTTAACAGATATTGGCATTCACCAGCAAGGATGGGAACGTCGGGCGATGACGATGATGATGATGATGTTGATAATAATAATAATCCTTTCGGAAACGTGTACAAAAACATATTATCAAGAATTTAAAGGGTAAATATTGCGGTTTTATTATCCGGAAGGATAATACATAATTCATGGGAGCATTCCATTTGGCAATATAACTGGGGAACTGAGGAATACCGCATCGGAGAAAATCCATCACCGGAGGGACTCTCTTTGCATTTAAATTGTGGATCTATATGCTGTAGTCGTCCAGCATCAGCACCACCATCACCGTCACCGTCACCGTCGTAACCGCCCCCGCTATGCTGCACATCAGTACGAGTCGGCGGCAAGCTTAACTTTTGACCTTCCGCGTGTACATGCTACGCTCAACCGACCTCGGAACTTGAACAGTTTAATCGAAAAGCGGAAAGACGAAGATTTCTACCTCAACCCCATCGTCTGCATTATCTGGAAGAGACGGCAAAAAAGAAATCGAAAGCAAATATTGTCCTTGGCAACTGGGGGGGCGATGAAACTAAAAATTCCTGATGCACCCTCGCGATAATGTCTCCTGGGTAATGTATGCCTGTTTGCACTACATCAGGATTTGTCAATTCTAGGGATTTCTCAAAGACCGCTGTTTGAGTTTGGGCACACTTGACAGAGTGTCACCACCACCGTGGATGACTCGAAATTAGTTTTGTGAAGTTGCACTTTTGAGTGTGACCTTCCTGCTCTCTGTCAAGACAAGCCAACCTACTCCGACTTCTGTTGAAGACCCATCAATGACAACGTTGCGTCTGTGAGTGGTAGGAGGCTCAACATTAATTAGAGAATTTCTCAATTTCAAATCGCCCGGTTGAAGCAGTTGGCACTGTACCGCGGTCCTTGGAAATTCGATGGCTTGCTCCCATCAAGTGCCTTGGCTCAGCTAAAAAAAGAGAATGGGCAACACAATCTGCTCGATGTCATATTCATTGACTGTATGGGTGAGGGGCGATGGATAGATAAAGGTTACGACCGCATGAACACACCGTGACACGAAACGAACTAGTACCCGCTTCTATAAAATTATTGCCATTAAAGCCATTTTATCCACCAAACCGTGTTCGCCTCGTTCAAGTGTGCGTGCAACATTATATCAAAGTTGTAATCAGAATAAGCACTTCACACTTGATTGCGGCGCAAATAAAAAGCGTTTTAAACTGGGTGACTTGGCGAGATGGCATCGCATCCGTGTGTGTAGCAGAAAGCAGAACGGAGCGGAGTTGAACCAACACCGTGCCACAATCACTGCCGTCATTGCCAGGACTTATAACAACAGCAAAAGTTAATTACATCTCGGAGAGAGTCAGAATGGTGGCTGGAGAAAGTGAGAGGGGGCATGCGGGAGAGGAGACAAAGGCAAAAAGCAAATTTGTGTTTCTGTTTACTGTGCGTCCCCGTGTGTGGGTACTGTGACGACATTTTTTTTCTATTCCCTCTTCTTGCGGTGCGGTTATATGAAGCGCATCCTTTCCATGGTTCATGGCTCTCGCCCACTTCGAGCATGATGGCGAATGGGGACCATTGAGGTGGCGCACATTTGCTATCCTCTCGGTGCTCCCTCGCATTCTATGATAAAACCGTCCGAGTTAATTAGAAATAATGGCAAGGTGCAAACAAGACGGGCAATGAAATCCACTTTATTGCCTACATCTGGAATATATATGAGCTCTGCAGGATTAATGGCTTATTAGCGCGAAGTTCCTTTATTAGCGGTTGATCTTAATTACGATATATTGCTCCTTAAGGTGAAAGGAAAAAAGGCAATATTCCGAGAAACGACACAATGGGGAGGGTGTACCTAATTAAATTTGCTCTCATTGAAAGCGGATTTAAATAGAATCACCCTGAGGATGGGATTTTGATAGTTGAAGGCGATAGTGCATGAATAATTTCTTTGAGCGCCTGCACATCTACAATGTATGTGTGTGGAGTTATATTACAAATTCTGTAGTGACAAAGAATGGCGGCGCATGGAAAAAGGGGCAATACATCTTGTCCCCGTCACCGTTGCCGGGAGACAGAATTAATCAATCGACTTTGAGTTATCCGAATAAAGGACTGTGGACGGTGGGAGAAGAAGGAACATAAAAGGCATCGCTTCATAAATGAAAACTGCTTATGATTTTGTAATGGGCGTACTGCTTTGTGCAGCTGATGGTTATCTACGTTTGATGATGAACATGGCCGCCTACCAGAGGAAGACGTAAGAAAAGTTCAAGGACTCTTCAAAGAAACTCTGTGTTAGTTTAAAGCATTCCAAATTGGATGTATTTTCTAGCTTCATACAATACTATACAGCCACTTATAAAATAGAGATATACAGTATACGTTTCTTAACATTGAGACGATATTTTGGTTTTTGTTGCCAAGACGGGATTGTAAATGCCGTGGAGCAATGTTTGACTTCTTGATTGAAGTTGGAGTCCATAAGTTCAGGTCTCTTTTTTCTGTGTTTTCTATAACAAGGAAGCCTTAATTGTTATTTATTTTTTAATTCCTTTCATACAAAGTTCGCGGTGGCCAGTGGCGTTGTTGGTATGTGAGTCTACTCCAATGCAATAGAAGGCTAGGTTCTAGGATACCTGGCCTGTATGACAAAAATTACTTCTAGTCAATGACATTTCCCACTGAGTATTTCTGTCTAGAAAAAAGCTTCTTAAGCCTGGCCGTTTAGAGTCGGCACAAAACTGTTCCACTAATGAGCACGCACAACACGAGTGATTACTGAGAAGCTGGGCCCTGTCCCTTTGCGAATCCACGTTGTTCACCAAGGCTCTACTCAACCGTTTACGCAATTTACAAATCAATTTTTACTTTCCAAATGAATTCTAAGCTTTATGTCATTCGGGTTGTTACATTAAGCAGTAGTTGAACGATGTATAAGCTTGCGACAAAAAAGGAGCAGCAGGTATTTATATATAGACATATACATCTTGCCTTAATCTCTGGTAAGGTCAATCTTGCGCTTATCTAGCAGCTGTAGGGACGTGTTGAAGAACATCCTTCTAGTTGGGCCGTGTTTTGGTAGTACATTCCTAATATTGATGGTACAGGGAATATTTTTCAATGCACAACGTTTAAATGTCGGAGGTAGATGTCGTCCAACATTGACCAGCTCTTTTAAAGGACCTTCCACAGTATGAATATGTTTTCTATTGAGGACTTATTTCAAAGACTAATTTCTACAATACGTTACCGTTGCAGATCCGTCTATGATCACATATTTCAGAAACAGTTTGACTCCTTCCCTACAAACCCAGTTTTCGATTTTCATTTATATTTTCCTGCATTCCTTAATCCTTAAACATGCAGATCATGTTCTATAAGCACCAGGGGACTCGCCTGCACTTGCTTGTTCTCGTCCATTTGCATCTGTATTCTCATAAGCACTCAAGAATGCAATCAATGAACGACAAGGACACTCAACAGCAAGTATCGCACTTAAGCCCACACGCAGTGTTGTTGTTTTAGTTGATATAGATATCAATATATCAAAAATCGAACCCCATCAACAAGCCATACACACAGATACTCGAACAACGTGCACTCCGATTTCAATTTCACATTTTGCACTTAACCAAATGAATATCTTATTTCCAACAGTGTTAAATAAAATTCAAACTATGCGCCCACCCCAGCCTGATAGTGATCGTATTTGAGAGCACCGGACAGACTGACGCGGCAGTTCCATAAAATGCCACCAACCAAATTAAAATCGCCCCTTAAACGCACCGCACTCTCACCACTCATCACTAACCAACGCCAGCACACAGCACCATACCGCAGACACAGTGAAATATTCAAATTGAATATGTGTGTACGAAATTTGTCTGCCCGCCTGGCAATCGTGCATAAATTTGCACCTCATAAAAAGTCGAAATGTTTTCATCATCGGCGAACTCGTTCGCCGCATCTCAAGCATCTATCAAGTGCGCAAAAAGTGCTTTCCAATTTTTCATCTCCATCAATCGTTGCGCATGGCCATCTGCCCCCACCGTCATCACAGTCGTACTTATGTAGCCCGCATACTGCATACATTTATTGGAGATGGAGACGGAGATGTCGGTGCCGATGGCGGAACAGGAGTCGAAGTGCCTTGGGCGGACATTAAAATTCTCTGCTTGGAGTGCGGCAGGAGCACTCGCCAGCCAGTAGCCACCCCCCGCCGGCTCACAGGCACATAGAGAGAGCGATGTAAAATCAAAGAAAATCCGCCGCAAACTTGATGGAGTACCCGGACGTGAGAATTACAGAATCCGTCCGTCTGAGGTGGCATCGAATAATAAACGTGCTATTCCGTTTTCGTCTACCCCTTGAAAAGAAAACCAGAAGGAGGAAATGTGTACGAAAGCAGTACTAATTAGGCCATTACGAAGCTGCAGGAATCTTCAGTACGATTCGGAAGTAATCAAAAATTAATACCAGAACCCTACGACTGCTCGTAAAAACATTGTCGCATTCAAAAAGCCATAATCATTGCGGCATGCATGCAAAAATGTCAGCCAATAAAGCGTGCGCGTCTGCCACTCTGTGCACATAAAGTGTTAAAAGTGAACAAGGATCTGTGCCGCCGCGCCGCTTGATTGCCACCCCAAATGGGGGCGAGTCGAGTTATGTCCCGCACTGGAGTTCATTTCGAGGATTGTCGTACTGTCGTCGTAAATGTTATCCAGGCGACGACTGCGACGAATCTCCGTACATTTACGATGCGGTCGCTTGGATTATGCAAATTTGGCAACTGAAGTGGCGCCACTTCCTTGCCATCCATCATCACACCACCACTGGGATAGCGTGGGGTTTGACGCGTGTACCCACATGTTGGGGAGGTGTTGATTGCGCACCGAGCACTCTGAGGAACAGTTAAATAATCATGCATAATTGAAAGAATGCCAAGGCAAGAGCGGATAAGAGAGAAAAAGAGAACGGAAACCTAAACCGAATCAGTCAACAATATCGGAACCCAATCTAGGGAATGAGACGGCATGTGTGGTGCGTGTAGGTTGAGGCTGATTGATGGATGGACATTTATTTAATTTATTGTTCACCAAACCATGCATGGCTACCCGCTTGACTTACGAGGTGAGGCGAATCCGTCAATCAGGGGGTGCGAATTGGCGCCCTCTATTGATGAATGATGACTCTTTTTGGGGCGAAAAGTATTACATCTTCACACAGCAGATCCAGCCGCCAACCCTCGATGGCATATTGAATGTCCATTAATAATGTGGGCTTCTTCTTCGCACAGGCAATACAGGAAAGAACAAACTCGCAAGAGACGGCAAAGGCAATGGCAAAGGCCAAGAATGTGCCAATGATGGAGATGACTGCCTCAAAGGGACCTCAAGCGACGACGACAGAAAAATGCTGGCCCAGACTTAATTGCTTCTCAACGAGTTGTTGTCCCTCTTCGGAGCTACCCTGTTCTGTTTTATTGAATTTTTGAGTGGAATTTATGCCGCTCACATAGGACGTAGCAAAACAGAGTACAGTGACAGCATCTCTGGAAAATTGCACACGATAAAATGACAGGCCATTTATAACAATGAACACCTAATTAAGAAATATAGGACATTGTTTGGCGTAAGGCGAAGGGACATCAGCGAGTACGTGACTGGGTTTTGGACGTTGCCTCGCCTTCCGGAGCGAAGAGTAGTTGGCCCGTTCATGACCTTTTAATTTCTGCTTCTGGAGTTTGGTATTTTTTCTTCTGTCATCTGTGCGCTCGGTTGTGCTTTGCACTTTAGTCTTGTACCGGCTGTGGCCTTGGTGTTCGTCTTTTCGACTTTTCTTTTCTCTTTTTTTCATTTCTTTTTTTGGGTGATGTCGTGACGGCACGGCGTGAAGAAATGATCTGACACATCGGTGGCCCTGACAATCGTGTGTTTGTCCTGTAAACAGTAAAGTGAGATGAATCATTATTTAATTAAAAGAGGAGTGACAAGGGTGATAAGTTCATGAGATTTATTTGGAACCATCGTAGGGGCGGTGTCATCGTGAAGGATTCACGTGGCGTCTCAAGTGTTGCTGATCAATGGAATGGCGATGGAGAATGCTGCAATCTGGAGAGCAGTGTAAAGTGAGACCTTTTCAGAAAATATTCTAGCCGAACGATTAGGGAGAATATTGGAACAGTTTAAAGTAAGATCGATGGCTTGCAGCAGAATATGGGCATTTATGATTAAGTTTACTTATTCTATCGCCCCCTTATTAACAAGGAGTTAGAATTAATATGTAGGAACGTGTAGACGTTGCATTAAAACATCTCCCTGCAACCACTCGTGTTGGGCGTGCTATTATTGTTCTCCGACTAGTGGAAGGGACCTACGGGTTTATGCCGACCCCAAACGTTTGAGAAGCTTTTCTAGACAGAAGTACTTTTTGGGCGTTTTCAGTGAGACGAATGAAATGCGGCCATGGAGGAATCTATCGTTGATACAGTAGATTCAAGGGGCAGGGGTTGATGCACATACAACGCCACGGATCACCACAAACAAAACAAATAAATAAAGCAGACACTGAAGGAAACTCAAACAGAAGACCTTGTAGGCATATGCTCATTTTGACTATTAACGTGTTTTAGACCAACAGATGTTTAACAGACTGAATGCAGCTCGATCTTCGACTAAAGTCCGGACAATAGCAGATTGAGTACTCCCCACGTCGTCTTCTTGACCACATATATCGCAGAGGGCTTCATCGCTTACGCTAAGCATATAAAGCTGTTCGGCGAAAGTGTAGTGTCTGTAGTTTTTTCTGTCAAGAGATAAATATAAATCCACTTCTTTCGTACATACATCCATTAGAGAGCAAGCGTTGATTGGTTGTTCCAGCGCAGCGTGTGGTTATGAGAGCATCTTCCTTCTTTTTTTCTTCACAATATAGTTCGTGGGCATTACGATAGGTATAGGGTTCTGTTTGGAAAATCAGAAAAAATTGGCTTCTAAGGGCTACGATCAGACCTGGATCGTAAGGTAAGCAGAAGAAAAAGACTTGTCAATGACTTCACCTACCTCGGCTTCAGAGCAAATTGTACAACTAACATCAGTACCGAGATCAAGCGGGGAATAACTCTCGCCTGTTTCATCGATCTCAAGAGGCTATTGAGCAATAGATTCCTCTCTCGTAGGACCAAGTTGACTCTATATAACACACTGATCATCACAGTCCTGCTATGCGACGCGGTAGTATCGACAATCTCGAAAGTAAATGTATAAGTCCTTGATCTCTTCGAGAGAAAAGTTCTGTGTGCTATCTTTGGTCCTGTTTCTGTTGACGGGTTCTGAAGGAGAAAATTAATCCACGAACTGTGCGGACATAAGCTTAGTCAGGCGTGGCTGAGACATGTAGAGCATATGGACAACTCAATCCGGGCCGAAGAATCTTCGAATCCGAACTCGTGGATTAAAGCAACAGAGGAACCCGCGTTTAAGGTGGAGAAGGACCTCAACTAGCTTGTTGTGCGAAACTGGAAACAGCTAGCCAGAGATCGCGCTAGTTGGAGAAGCGTCCTCAAGGGGTTGTTAATATCCTTAATAGTCCGGGATCAAGACGCAGCACGGGCCGAAGGTATAGAGGAAGAGAAGGTACCTGTGCACATTGGTCTTAAATATCTGCGGATCTAGTCTATGGGAAATATTGAGCTGGGAAGAGCATTTCATGTTCGTGTGGTGCGGCTAAAAAACAAGTTCCTAAATTTCACTGCGCGTCCGAAAGCAGGGTTTAGGGTTGATGATGTGCATTCCTGGCGAGACGTGTATTGCGGATGAATTCAAGTAGAGGAGGAATGCAGTTTGCTGGCTCACTTGAGCATCGTTTGTTAAAATAACGATAAAACACGGACAAAGACGGCACGGTACGTCGATGTTCGAGCGAGTCTAATGAACCCACGATATTGTTGTCTCCTATAAATTTCATCGTGGAGAGTGGTTTTGGGGCACCCGTTTTTTTTTTAATTATTTCTTCGAATGGCTTTGATTATGTAGGCATACACTCAGCAACCCTTTTGAGAGAAGAAGAGTCTACACAAGCTACCAACAATGCTGGCGGTTTTTGTACCTGACGTCCCGTCTTCGTCTTCTCCGCTCAAACAAAGGCAGGGATTCTAAGACTGTCTAAGGAATTTTGGGGCTACATTTACTCCTTTATACAACTCTCGAAGTTGACGGTTGTTTTTTTATTCTTTTCATTTTTTATTTTTGTATTATTAACAATTTTTCGGCAAGTCCGCCATTTGCAATTAAGGTAGAAAAATCAATCTAATTAATTACATATTTGAGGCCAAGCACCGAAAAGTGGCGGCCTTCAGACTTAGTGAAATAAACAAGTCAATTAGATTGGCGTACAAACGAAATTTGTACCTAACCCTGGCTGGAACATAACTTGTTCTGAATTTTCCAAAAGCATTCCACGTACATCAGCATGTGCAATATTTTCGGGGCATGTGTCATCCAAGCCACCGCAAGGAGCCTTTAATTTATCATCCATGTTGATTCAGTTAAAATGTCCTGCCGAGCTGCAGCTACAACCTTCGGCAAATCAATTTTCATCGTGGCTGCAGTAATTTCAGTCATAATTTCTCCTGCAGTCTTGGCTCCTCCGAGCAGGATACGTTCCAATTTCTCTCTCAGATGGCTCCTTACGCCTTCACGGCGACAAGGCACCTGTGCCAGCCACTCACTCCACCGACAGTGCACGCAGCGAAACACCACCGCACAACATGAGATTTACACGGGGCGCAGGACATTTGAAAACAGTATGCTGGCAAGGACAAAGCAGTTACATCGTCAGGTACAGAGGCGGTGACGGTGGCGACGGCTTCTGGGAAAACGTAAAAAAAGGTTGATTTCAATTTTCATAAAAGCAGAGCAGTGCGGCTCATGATATAATGTCAGCTCCATATTAAGCTGATAAGTCATAAATTTGACAACAGCACCGCGACAACCAACCACGTCCCCTGGCTGTGTTCTCCGGTGTGAGGTATGGCTGGAGACAGCTACAGTTTATAATGCGTAAAACCTACATGTCGCAACGGTGAGCAATTTCTGAAGCTCCACCATACACCGACATCACAGCCTCGAAAGAAGGAAGAACCGACCGGCATTTTTGTTAACGCTCTACGTGCAAGCGTCCTTGTTCTTCTGCGGTATCGTCCTCCTCTCGGCCTCACCACTGCGACTTCGTTGTCGCGGTTTTAATAGCGTGCCGCGAAGATAAGGAGAAAATAATGGTGAAATATTACACATGACGTTTTGACATTGCACAAATGATATATGAAATGATAATCTATTCGCGGTGGGATTCACTCACACCCCACGGTAAGGGTGGCGTTGGTGGTTCGGCCAAGCTATTAAGCCAGAAGACACAAACGAACCTCCAGACCGTGCGTGTGTGTGTGTGAGTGCGTGTGTTTTCCCGTCGGGTGGGTGGAGAACGCGATGCTCGGGTCGTCCCCTCTCGCCACTCGACTAATTCGCAGTTTATTGAGCACGTCACCGTTAGTGGTTGGCAAATATCAGTAATTGATTACCAAATTATTGGCTTTGAAGTTTCAGATCACGTACATGTATGGGTGGGCCAAGCCACGCCAGGCCCGAGGAAAACTAAGATCTGCGAACCAAGAGGCTAAGGACTGGAGGATTGGAGGACTGAGGAATTTTGTCTGGCAACGAGGTCAAGATTTGCGGAATAAACCTCCGAATCTCCATTGAGATAGCCATAAATAAAATATTTGTTTTTCTCTCATCTCGACTGCTTACGTGGGTCGATTTGCTGGAGTTGGTGGTGTTTGCGGAGCAGGTAACATCCATGGAATAATTTAATAAGGAGAGCCCTGCGTCTTCGAAGTGCTTGTATTCCCTCGGGTGAAGTTTTTCCTGGCACGATAACAAGGCGAAAATTATTTTTTGATTATTTATCAAGTGTGCGAAGGAGCTGTGCTCGCTTTGCTCTTGCTTTCATAGTGCCGGTGTAATGGGGCTGGTGGGGTTTGCGGAGGTTGTTCACAAGTACCCGAGTAAATAGTATATCCCGAGCAGACTCTTATTGGTTAGCGATACATATTGTGTACACACGTTGTCGGTGCGGCAGTAGTGGCGGTTGTTGTTGTTGGAAGGGTGGTGTCTCCTCGGTGCGGAATGATAAACTTTGTCTCGCCGCCGGTCTTATCCAGGCAACTGAATCAGGAGTGGTAAGTGTTTTTTTTTTTTTTTACTCTGTCGCTTTTCTTTCGCCCGCCGTAGGAAAGCGGATGCTTACGTTCGACCGGAAGTGGTATGCAATACTCCGATGGGGGGAGGACGCTAGTCGTTCGAATGCAGGACGGGTGCATAATTTAAGAGTTTCACTATTCGAGTTGGATTGTTGCATATGTGTGCGTGACAGCGATACAAAGTTTCTTTGGCTGCGTTATCTGTGCAAGATATGTTACCGTATTCGGTTCTGAGAAGGGCTTGCCATTGAAAGGGATCTTTAAAGTTCTTCTTGTTCCAAACACATATATTTTTGGTGCACAGTATCGCGACAATCGCATGGTCCTTGCTACGCACGTTTTATTTTTTTTTTTGTATAATTTAGAAAGTTACGAGTGTCGTTAGGTGTTCTGGCATTCAAGATAAAGAACTCAAACGTGTGTACATAGACATATGTGATCTGGCATGGCTTCGAAATCCCCATTTGAACCCTCAACGATGGCCATGCACGGTGGGCAAGAGTACTGAACAAATAATAAAACCCTGTGGAACCCATCCAAGAGAACTTGAATTTATAATTCATAAAAGAAGACTTCCATCGATCCCATAAGCACGGATCTTCGTCAAGAAAGCTTTATGCTTTATGCGAAAGTATTGGTTGTTGGTTTGCCTTGTCAATGATAATGCCATACAGACAAAATGTATGTATTTTTTTGTCAAATGTATTTCAGCCAGACCCAATTAACCCAGATCCCTTTGCAGGGAAACATCTCATTTTGCAAGATATTCACACATACTGCATTGAAACAATCCCATGGACCGAATTTTGTTGGAATATTGTGTCCATTTGAATGCATGGGAGACTTTCAGATCGATTGCAACGCACCAGCGAGGGAGACAGCATCATCCTACTTCACGAAACTAGTTTCTCCAGGATGTAACACTGTGATATGTCTTGAAATCGACTTTGCCGAAACAATGTGAAATTTCTTAGCCACTATATGCTGAAAAGTGAGTCTTAGCTGGATAATTACCTCGAAGCATTCGTTATGCCATCTTAAATGCAAGTCACCAGAAAAAAACGTTGCCTGTGTCATAAAGAAAAAAATAAACAGCTTCCTCTTCAAACATGCACAAGCCAGCAAAATGGCTTTTCTCTCAGCGCGCATTTAATAATTCTAGTCTTCGTCAAAAAAAAAAAACTACTTTCCGGTCATTCACTCTCGCTGAACCAGGCTAAAGCCGTTCCTTCACAGGCTCCATTAATCCGCATCTGTGTAGAAACATTTACGCTTTACATTGTTTGCAGGATCAATGGATAATGTAATATTCATGGAATTTCACGGAGCAAAAAACTGCGAACAGCGTGTTTTTGTTCCCGCGATAAATGGTAAAAGTATCCCTGAGATAAGTTGTTAATTAATTCCCATTAGCGCTGAGATGCATAAACCAAAATTGATTTCAATATCATTTTATGATTATTTTGTAAATACTTAATCCCTGTGCCTTTTTTTCGGTCGTGGAATGGGAGTTATTAAAATTGCATAACTATGAAATACGCATTTGAACTCACACACACTGTACGCTGAGCGTGTGTCACCGATAGTTGAGTATTGATTTATATGAAGTGATTAGCGCGCCACCTGCCACCGCGCGGACGGCGTCATCGTAAAACAAACAGCGGAACTTTTTCAATTCACAGATAAATTACCAAGAACATAAATTCGTTGTACGGCGAAGGGAGTGGGCGGGTGGGGTGGCGATAACATATCGACTGGGACATGCATGCTAGAGTTAGACTGTAGACTCCATACTCTTGCGGACAGAAACTTTACCAAATAAACAAATTTTCCGCTTAGCTATTAATTAAGGAAACTTTTTATTAGTCACGCTCATCATACCCCTAAAGTTTCCTCATTAAGGATGTCGCAGATTTTCACCCCGACGTTCTGTGTATTGGTGTGTGGTTGTGTGTGTGTTTTTTTGTTCGGTCGTCTTTTGCATTTTATAATAGCTCGGTTTATGGGTTTTTGTGTGCGCTACCCCTTCCGCTCGTCCTTGCATGGGCGTTGGTCTCGCATCATCACGATACCCAGCCAAGCTAGTGGAACGATTCAGGTGGCCCGTGGCCATAAGTGGAACGTCCCTAAGCTGGCCCTGACGCATGCTGACGCTGACAAGTGTCTATCGCCGGTGCGGC
Organism: Eristalis arbustorum; assembly: GCA_916610145.1. Classification (NCBI taxonomy): domain Eukaryota; kingdom Metazoa; phylum Arthropoda; class Insecta; order Diptera; family Syrphidae; genus Eristalis; species Eristalis arbustorum. The sequence continues at coordinate 525,144 of OU744317.1, forward strand.
CATGGCGGACGTGGCGGGGAATACGCCATGCATCACCATCCCCATTGCTGTATGTTTCAATCAAACGTGACGCAGCACCGTCAAATGAGATTATGTTCGGACCGATGCCGTGGATGATGGCGGATGGTGGCCTGTATATGTGTGTGTGTCATCGACGTGGGAGCTAGCATGAGCTATCGGCTGTTTATTTGCCCAGCAAATGAGTGTTTACGCAAAAAGCCGTTTTCCGCTTTCCGTTCTCTGGTCTCTGTTTTCCGTTCCATAATCCGATAGACCGCTGCTCTTATGTAATGGCACGAATGTTTGAACATTACCCCTGCAACTTGCTGAAGATTAATGATCTGCGACAAGTATTCATTATTTCTCCCGGTTCCGTGGACGTGAACGTGGCCGTGTTTGCTTTTCTGTTGTTTTTTTTTAAAGTAATTGCCATCAATTATCGTTATCGTTGCTTGGCCACAACGAAAGTCGGCTATCGTCTGTTCTCGGCCAATTGCGTTTCCGTGACGGTTGGGGCAAAGGTGTGACCGGTTGCAGTTGACCGTCTGAACAGATCTAAGTACCGAGCCGCGCACCAAATGGCTGCCTTGTCAATATCCTTTTGTTGTTCCTATCGCAGACCCTACCGCATCCTTTTATATTTTCTCGATGAAAAACAACTCGAAAAGTTTTCGGTTCAGTCTGACTTATCGTTTCTTTTCCGTTTTTTCGAGCCAGCAAATGTTTTAGGTGGACGACAGCGACCAAAATGGTTCAAATTGATGGGGCGATAGACATGCCAAGATCGGATAAAGCCGAATCCATGGAAAAGTTTTGATTAGGAGAAAACTTCACCATAGGGGACTCCCGTATCTCGCAACTCGCATCCGTATTGATATTTTTCTTATTCCGTCCTGTCCGTCTTGTCCGTCTGGCGCCCAACACTCGCCCAGATGAGAGTTTAAAGTTTTGTCCAACTATGGCAACACATTGTCAAAATGGTTATCAACATTTTTGCAGGCAACTGGACAATAATATGAAGGGTAGTATCCAAACAAAATCGACAGCTAAACTTTTTCCCAAGCGATGACAGGTATGCGGGGCTGGGTTGTGCAAAGAAAAACTGTTCATTGTTATGACTTTGGATGCGGACGTGGCTGGTGAGTGAATGGGTGGATGGAGGAGGGAATTCATGAAAGTTATCAAAAGCCAATAAATAACTGAGATTCAGGCAGGCGACGATGAGATTTGCTTAATGGAAGAGTGATGACGGCATAAGTGATGAGGATAAATCTTGATCACCTGCTCGCAGTGGAGGTGGGTAGTGGTTAGGAATCTTTCTTTTTTTTTCCCGAGTCCCTCCCGTAGCCCATTCAATTTGGAGTTACGATGTGTGGCAGGGAGGAAACAGTGCTGACAATGTGATTCCATTCCATCTGGGAAGTGTCAAATGAACATGGACTCCCGGCAAGGGCACATGGCGGATGGGAGAGGGACCAGATGGGGATAGTTGTGGTTGAACAGTTTTATGCTAATTTAAGGCAGTGATGCCTTTTCCTTGTCAACAGGAACCATTACTGTGCAATTAAGCACATGTTTATGTGTCATGTGGGTGTAACAGAAAATGCAATGGAATAGAGTGGTGGTTGGCGTTGTCGGAAATTTGCATATGCATCTGCTTGTGGCGCTGGGGTAAGGTGCAGGACTGAATATTATGGTGGCGTTGGCAATAAGAGATGACGCAACAAAAGTCGGAGATGAAGTTTATTACCCTGGTGAAGATGACATCGGATTATAGCTGGGAATCGTGTAAACAGGCGGCTGGCCATGATGTTGGGGTAGCTTTGCCTGCTGGCAGCCTTGTTCACGGGCAGATAATCAAATTGCAAGCTTGTTTGATTCTTTTTGTGCGTGGCATGGTCTGAATGTGTTTTCCAGAGTGTTAGTTGCGCTCAACCAGAGCAATGAACTGAAGACATTTTAAATTAGATCACGTGACGTTGAAGATGGAATACGGAGTATGGTAAAATATTGGTAGTTGTTTCAGATAGTTAAAAAAGTGGGGATGCAATAAAATTTCGAAATTTAACTAATTTTCGGTTTTTCGAGTCAGATGGCAGGAGCTACCCAGTACGATCTGTCAAGCGTTTCAGTAAGGTTAGGTTTTTGGTCTGCTAGCGAAATTGCCACACACTGGTCCACTGATTTGAAAAACAGATAAAAGCATATTAACTTTAGCCTTCACTGGGATTCGAACCGGCGACTTCTATAACTGACTGCGCCATTCAGTACATTGACTCAAAAAACTCCTGTAAATTAGATTTGTATTCAGTTAATTAACACGATCAAGGACCCGCATTCGTAGTTACAATCACACACATCTTCATTCGCCAACGTGAATGAATCATTGTTGAAAAATTTAATACATACGCTCGAGAGCATGATAATTGGGACGAACAAAAATGTTTTTATGGAACCAATAGGGAAATTTGTGACTTAGTGTAGTACTTACTTGGGGAATAAAAAAAAAAACAAGAGATTGTTTCTAATACTGAAAATGTACTTGAAGTTGCAGCCGAACAAGAGACTCCAGATACTTCACGGACTCAGCTTATGATCGCCGTATAATAGAAGAATATCAAGAAAGTCTCGAAGCTAACGAAAGTGGTCGCGATATTGATACAAGAAAATTGCGAAATAATCAATGAATAGAAGCAAAGGGTAATTAATTTAGTCATTTATCGAAAAATGTAAGGCGTTGCTCAGATAACGCATTTATTTCAACAACTACATCAGGCATTTGAACCCATAGTTAAATGTCGAACAATTTGAGACAAGCACTGACAAAAAGAAACTTTATCCATCGTTGAAGCTATTATGAACGAGTATATGGTGGATAGCTGAAAATATAACTTTTTTTTTGTGATTCGTTTCTTGTGCACACTTCCAATATATATAATAATATATCAATGATTTGATCAACAGTACGTCACGATCAGTAATCTGCAAATTTAGAAATTTGTTCATAGTACTGCGAAAATATTTGATAGATTAGTGACAAGCGCATCTATCCTGGAAATAAAACATACCAAAATGTTTTATGAATGTTGGTTGTGAGAATAAAAATCTGATTAAGGTAATTTAAACAAACATTACAATAATTGCCAAAAATCACAACGCCAATAATTGGCATTTTTGTAAAAGAGTAGGAATAACTCAGACAATCATGAGTTAGATTCATTACTCAATACACATCTAATCGTCCCTCGCACCAATCAACTCAGCCAATTGAACATAAACAGCGCACACTTTCAACCAATTGGCTAAAGTCCCATAAAATACAAGGTTCCCGCGTAAAAACCAGTAAATCAGAAAAAAGCCGTAAAAGTGCAAAAACTACAGTCCCGCTTTTGATGATGAGAAAACTCGAAACGGCCTTAATTTTGCCTAAGTGAAATCCCACCCGATTCAGTGACAGTTTACAAAAATTACTCTCAGTTTATAGTCTTCACTGTGAATGGCTTTTCTTGCTGAAAAGAGTACTTCCTCCAGATTTAAAACTTACCCCACCAATTTCGCAAAGTCCCTCCCACTTCCGCCGAATGCCATCTAAACCACGTCTCCACTCTCCTAAATCCGAAACGAATTTCCTGTTACCCATACAGACGGAACTGGCGGAAATTAACTTACGTCGAGATTCACCAAGCGCTATCGCCCCCGAAAGATAATCCTTTTCACGCGCCATAGCCTCCATCCAGCGTAGCCTATTGGTACCACCACTGTAGGGTGGCAGGGCAGAGGAAAAAATACTGCCTTCAATAAAAACACTTCCGCACGTTCCGCCGAAAATAAAACGGATTGCTTGCATTTAGATATATCAATTAATTAGAACTTGGCACGCAAATACGTGCAGAAGGTTAGGCCTACTGAATCCTCTTTGATTTCCCCCTGAAAGGCAGTCTCACACATGGTCGGTTCTGTTCACGATACTACGCCGAGCCGAGCCGGACCGGACGTCAATTAATCGCCTCCAATTAATTGTGAAGGCCTTTCGCTAGAATATCCTGAGATGGGTGTGCAAATGGGCGAATGGTCTCACATACTTCCGGCTATCTGTCAGCGCCTAGCGAAAGAGTTAGTCACTTTCAGCACGTTCGTCACTTTCGCTCGAACGGATGTGAGGCGGCATAAGCACTGTCCTAGTTTTTGTATGTTTCTGTCAGTCCTGAACCCAAGGTTTGTCCCTGCGTGTCGTGTATCTGGACGTTGACATGTATATCAAGGTATGGACATGAACGTGTACGTAGCGCATTCCTATCAATGTCAATAAATTTAAAAGCCCGCATAGGTTTTGTCAGAGTCATTGAATGTTATTTACGCACCCAAGGTCTGGGTGTAATTGGATAATGTGGGGAAATGCAGGAGGGCCGGAGAATGTTTATTTGATACAAAAACGAAATCCAATGTGAGATGACGTAAGTCGTGGAAACTCTATCCCTAATGGAGATATCAGTAGGAGTGAAATTGTCTTAATCCCATTTATCCGTTAATTACCGTATCTATGGCGAATTCTTCTGAGTTACGAGAGTGGGTGCATATTGCTGTCTTTCTGGTGAAGCATATGTGTAAATGCGTAAATAGAAAAAATTTCGAAAAACTCCTTTTAAATAATGTCATAAACAGCAGCTGATTCATGAAGAAGGTTAATATCGCACATCCGTTGCAATCTCGATGCAAATGACATTTTTGTAAATGACGTTCAAATTCTATGAAGCACAGCTTTCGTGGTCAACGAGGTGTCCTCTTTTGGAAACTAGACAAGATGCAACTATGCCATTTCTATACCAGAGAACTGATTTTTGCATTTACACAATTGCACATCGAATGGTCTGTGCATTGAGGGAAGTTGAAATAAACTAATTTAATGTATTCCGAGTCCTAGTCTACGTAGTGTAGTGTAGTTACCAACACAAAAACATCAACAAGTTTTAGTTAAACCGTTCGGACAGTTCACTAAGCGCGTAAGGGACGATGCCCTAAGAAGCATATGTATTTTGCTCAGTAGTTATTGTAAGAGTAAGCAGAAAAGCTATGAAGAAATGTGTAGTGAAATTTCGGAAGCATCTAGAAATGAAATTGGTTTGTGCATCATTTCCTCACAATCATGATCATATCGTCAAGCGCACTAACTTAAAAAGATTACTTACATCGCTTATCGACCAGACACGTCGACCAAACACTTGAAAAGAACGTCCATAGGTCCCTCTGAGGTAAGCGGTACATGTTCGAAGCCAGTTCACCCGTCTAAGCAGTACCAAGTTGGAATTTTAGCGGAAACGGCACAAAAACTAAAACAAATCAATCACAATCATTAGTGTGTGCTTGATTGGCTATTGTACTGCAATGCCAACAAGGATGATTATGAGTTTAAAAATTATTCAATTTACTGACTTTCTCATTTAAGACTTCTTGAATTCTCAGTATGTTTTCAAAAGATCTGTAGCTGCTGTAACTACTTTAGACTGCAGTCATCTCCAATGAAAGGAAGTCATTGCTAAATAAATCCCTTCTCCCAGCCTGTCATTCAATCACTCGTCGAACGCTAATAACACGCCATGTATTAGAATTTGTGTCAAATGCCTCCCGGATTCGGGTGTCGTAGCAGACAAAGCAAGTGTCTTCTTGTCAAGATTTCAATACAAATCCTTACCCCAGGATGGAGCATTCAATACATAACAAACGAAATTCAAAAAGCCTCTCTAGTATTCCAATCGAACACCCCACACCTCATTATGATCACTGATTGACGATCGCAATTCAAATACGTGTAGGAGCGCACAAGTCTCATAGCCAGCACTTGACGAAAATGGAAAAGTTTACATTTCCGTTTTCAATTAAATTGTCATAATAAATCGCAATTGATTCTTTCAATCAAGCAAGATTGATCACCCTCCCGCCGCCGTCGTCGTTCCGCAATCAATCGAGATACGCAGAAGCTCTATCATACACTGCCAGGGTGCTAGTCTCTGATGTCTTGACATTTCTTCCCCTCCCCTCTCTCCGTCACAATCCTCTTCCTGCGCCCTTCCGCCAACATAATCCACATATTGCTTTCAAGTAAATGGGGGAGGGACGACGCATGGAAGAGGAAAAAATGCAAAGAAAAGTGTTGAACCTCTGAAACGGAAAGACCTTAGGGGTAGAAAAAACTGGTGAAAGAGCGCTCGCAGGAATTCCTTTTCAAGCGATGATGAATGTAGATTCTGTCTTCTTCGAACTCTGAATGGATGTACCGAGCTTCCCGGGAAAAATGAGCACCTATTCTTCAAGGGAAAGTACACGACGTCTGGGAGTCGCAAGTGCTTAGAGCGAGACTTTTGGGTGAGTGAGTGTGGATGTATCCTGGAAATTCGAAAAGGTGACAACGGCACCGGCGAAGCCAGCGACAACGCAAAGTTAGCAAACGATTCGGCAACCTTTGCAAAATATCAACATTAACCGACTGACGGATGATTCATCAACTTAATGATTTCCCCATTGCAAGTCCTGGGCCATTATCATCTTGCAACTGATGTAGCCGTAACGATGATGATGGCTATGGTGATTTTGACTTGGCCATAAGGACTAAGGAGATGAGATTTTCTCTGTCGCCTTGTCCTCGGTGCGGCTCGGTCGGTGGCCGGAATGTCATCGTTGAACGCTAACCATTTCCAGTTCGTTCCGAGAAATGCATGGCCATCGGACATTATAATCCCCCGAATACCCTGAATACCCTGAAGACCGTCATTATTAATATCATCTGTCATCCTGGCTTCGCATCCTTCCATTGTGAATTGTAATTCTCCGCCTGTCTGACTGTTGATTTGCATAGCAGTTTGCTGCTCCCACCCGTTGCGAAGGAGGTGGCAGTCGATGGCCGCACAACTGCCCCCTAACCACCCAACCACCGCATAGTCCAGCTAGCCAACCGCCCCCGTTATAGCCCGAAGTGAGGAAACCAATCCATTTCACATCAAGGTAATCACACGGCTACCAACTCCCCTCAGGATCATCGAGCTCAGCGAACGACCAATCGACCGACTGAATGTCCAAGGATTAGACAGCGACGGCGGTGGACTCGAGGGAGGTGGGGCTTTGTACAGCACTGCCCAGAACGCCAAAGAGGCGTGCATTGATTTCGAATTTAAAATTTATTATCGCTCTTAGACGTCCATCGATAAATCAACCGTACTGGGATTATGGAGAGCAAAGTTGTCGTGTTCCTGGTTAAATATTCATACCTCGCCTCGGTGCATCACAGAAAAATGGATGTTCTGCCTTCCAGGGGTATCTTCACACCACCCCCCATAGTCGCCGTCATCCTCAATCTACATCGACCGACGGCACATTCGAGCACAATGGCGATGTGTTTAGTTTATCTGTACCCATCTAGATAGCCGAGTGAGTGGTTTACGCCATCCGGCGTATGAACACGATTCTGAATGAAAACCTCAAATGCGGGAAACGGTGGCTCTTATCAGCAGCAGAGGCTTTTATGGACTTTGTCGAGGACAATGTGTCAGGAAGTCGTTGCTCGGGACGTTCGCCCCCTCGAGTCCCAGGGTTTGTCTGAGTTGGGGGTGTTGCAAAGAGCTCGAGTCGATATTGGCGTACGCTGTCAGCCTGACACAGGCACAGATGTCTTCCTGCAATATTGAAACTTACCACTTGCCGCAACTTGGCAACCTGTCTCGCCGTATTGCTAGCTCGCTGTCTCGCACTGACTTGTATTGTCGTCCGACGTCCCTTGACGGCTCGGTGTCTGGATGTCCCCACCGTTTTTATTGCTTAGCTAAATAAAATATTGCAATCCTGTAAATTCAATTTTCCTCTCAATTGAATGTCACACATTACAAATTGTGTTTATCTTTGGGTTCGTGTGCAAATACAAAGTATAAATTACAATTCCACACACATTCATGTCCATAGATATGTACTCGTTCATGCCCAAGTACCCCCCCTACAAGGACGTCGAAACGTGTGACAATGATAAAGGCAAACACAAACACACAAATACCCATCGGAAAAACACAATACGGAGCGAAAAAAAAATCCAAATCCGCCGTTCACATTCCCCTTGGGACAACTCCTTGCTTGAGAGAGCTGGAGCTGGATCTCGGGAGCCATGCGTTTCAGGTGGCAAGGACTAGTTCTCAGAGGTTTCCAGGTACAAGGGCGGGAGAATTCCATTTCTGTGCTGTTTATCTCGGATGAAAGGTACATATGTGTGCGAAGCCAAGGAAACATTTCGATTTGCAGTTACTCCGCAAAAAAAAAAAAATATGTGCTCACGTGCACCGATGGCGGTAGAATGCACTTAGAGGTGCGTCACAATCGCCAGCGGGTATCCGGTGATGGGGGGTGAAGGGGATGCGGATCCACTAACAAAACGAAAAGGATTACGTTCGAACGAGTGCATATTCGCAATGCTCAATCGAGTTCAAAATTTATGTTAAACAATCGGTATCTGAAGAGGGGGGTGTCATGCATTATGCATGACAGGAACGGGTTGAGTGCTGGTGGGGTGCCAAATATCAGACCAGACAACACCAGATTAGAACACATGTCATGGGTGTCACTGGGGGTGGGGGGTAATTGTGTGAGCAATCTCTTTACGGTTTGATTTTCAATTCACGGCGATGGCAGATGGAAGGGGGAAGCGAACTGTGTAGTGTGTACCCTGTGTACCCTGTGATGTGTGCGGTTGAGTCGGGGTTTCCTTTCCCTAACCATTCTCGGTGCTTGTCTCCTGGTAGTACTTTCGCAAATGTATTCGGAAACAATTGTGCATTGAACGAGTTGATAAGTAGGGTTTTGCGGAAACTACGATAAGATAAATATTGCAAGGTGACTTCATGTTTTCCTCATCGGGAAATACTTAGTTTGCACCTGGTTTCCGACTCAAGACATCGCTGGGTTGGTAATGTGGTTCCACATGTGAGGACTAGCATCCTTAAGTTATAAAATATTAGTGCTTGAGGAGTTTACAGAAAAAAATTCATCTCTGAATATCTGAACATTTTTTGAAAATTGTGTATGATTCCGCATAGTAATACTTTAGCATTACGTATACAACATGGTGATCGATCTACGTAATTTTAAGTTTAATATAATTCAATATCTTACTTACTTACTTACTTACTTAAGGTGGCGCTACAGTCCGGGGTGGACCTGGGCCTCAACCAACAAGCGTCTCCAGCCAGCTCGATCTTTAGCTAGCTGTCTCCAGTTTCGCACGCATAGTTGGTTGAGGTCCCTTTCCACTTGCGTGCGCCACCTGAGTCGCGGTCTTCCTCTACTGCGCCGTCCCTCGAGGGTGGATTCGAAGACTTTTCGGGCCGGAGCATTGGTTTCTATCCGCTCTACATTACCTAGCCATCTCAATCGTTGGATCTTCACTCTTCTGGCTAAGTCGATGTCGGTGAACAGCCCGTATAGCTCGTCGTTGTATCTCCTCCTCCACTCACCATCTATGCAGACGGGACCGAAAATCACCCGAAGAATTTTCCTCTCGAAGCAACCAAGAGCTGCTTCATCCGCTTTTGACAGAGTCCATGCCTCCGCGCCATATAGCAGGACTGGGACGATTAAGGTCTTGTAGAGCGTTACCTTGGTTGTTCGAGAGAGGGCTTTGTTCACCAATTGCTTTCCTAGCCCAAAGAAGCACCGATTGGCAAGAGTTATTCTTCGTTTGATTTCAGCGCTGGTGTCGTTGTCTGAGTTGATAGCGGTTCCTAGGTAGACAAAGTTTTTAACTACCTCAAAGTTATATCTGTCTGCCGTGACGTTCTGACCGAGACGTCGGTGTTGGGTGTCCTTCCTTGTTGACAGCATATACTTGGTCTTACCCTCGTTTACCGCTAAACCCATCTTCGCGGCCTCCGTTGCAATACTCACAAAAGCGCCTTTGACATCACGCTGCGTGCTTCCGATAATGTCAATATCGTCGGCATATGCGAGTAGTTGGACGGACTTCTGAAAGATTGTTCCTCTGGTGTTGGCGTTTGAGTTTTGAACAATTCCCTCAAGAACGATGTTGAAGAAGTCGCATGACAGCGCGTCGCCTTGTCTGAATAATTTTTTGACATCAAAGGTCTCGGTTAGGTCTTTACCGACCTTGATGGAGCAGCGTGCATTCTCCATCGTCATCCTACACAAACGGACGAGTTTGGTAGGGATGCCAAAACTAGACATTGCTCTGTATAGCTCGTCTCTATAAATGCTGTCATACGCGGCCTTAAAATCGATGAACAGGTGGTGGGTATCGATTTGTTGCTCCTGGGTTTTCTCCAAAATCTGCCGGAGTGTGAATATTTGGTCGATGGTGGATTTTCCTGACCTAAAACCACACTGGTATGGACTGACCAAGTTGTTGACGAATGGCTTTAGGCGTTCACACAGTACGGCAGATAATATCTTATAGACGATGTTAAGGAGACTTATCCCCCGATAGTTGGCGCAGTCAAAGGGGTCTCCTTTCTTGTGGTTCATTATCTTACTAGAAAGTTAAGTTGAACTTTTTGATTATGTCTGTCGACTTAGAAGTCAGAGACGTTTGGCAGTAACCTTAAACGCAGTACTGCTCCCGTCAACTATCATCTATTAATAGACTGGTGTCAATTCTTGGACATTTCATACGCAACTTTTTAATAAAAAACCGTCACCGCAACCAAGGAATGGCTGGATAAATGCTAAGTAGTATGGACATTCAAAACCAACAAATACAGTGGCTTACTAAGTTTATTTGTGATTTCTACGAACAATACGGCAATATTTGCTGCGGCTGTCGATAAGCCTGCCAACAGGTGAAGCACACAGCCGACTGTATATTTTTACTAAATCGATAAAACTGCATAACGTAAATTTACTAAGATCTAGCAGCACTGGCCAAGGGTTAAGCGCAGATTTGAGGAAGACAGCAAAGTGAATTGGGTATGTGCTGAGCCAAGCTATATGGACACAACATTGTCCAACACGTCTACCATTTGGAAGTAAACAGTGTACGTGATTGTAGAAAAATAAATTATTCTTAAAATGGTGAATGCCTACGTGCGAAGAGAGTCAGTCAATAACATCGTATATCATGTTCACATCGCTTTAAGATACGTAAAATTCGTTGGCGATGAATTTGTTGGCTTACAGATAATACTTCCCAATAGAGATAATGGGCACCATTTGCCATAAGTAGCAAATGGAAAAGTTCGAATAACGTAAATGCGATGAACTTTCGCATGAGGAAACACTGACGGTACCAACAAATTTGTCCACTTATGGGAGGTGTTCGGTAATGAGAAGAAAAAAGTTTTTTTCTTCAAATTATCATTCAATTGCTTATTCGACAAAATTCATTATTTTCGAAAATTTAAAAATATCAACTTTTTCAATAAGTCCAAGTATGTTCATAAAAAGTTTAGAAGAGTGTTGTGACAGAATTATTTAGAATAAAAACTATTCTTTGAAATCTTACTGTAATACAAATGGTGCCCCACTGTCAGGTGTGCAGATGTCATGTTGCAAGCTCGCTCTGGCAAATTCCAACCAAATCTTTACTCTATTTGCATCGATTATGCTCCGTCAGTCAAAACGTTACAATACTACTTTTCTCTGCATATTGACAGCCGGATTAGGCTATAAAATCCCTGGACAGTGTCATGTTCTACTCAAAAACATCCCTCAATTGCCGTCTCTTAACGAGATGGCTGAGGATTTTAACATTCACCTCATGTGGGTGCCGAGACATTGCGACATCCCAGGAAACTGCTAAGCCAATGACCTCGCCAGGTGTGGTACAACCTCATCCCTTTCAATAGTAGGGGTACCACCTTCCATGACGAACGCTACAGCTTACCATCTTCTTAAGATCCACACAATTAAAATCACAAATGACAAATGGCTAGAAGGCCTTCCATCCGCCTTAAAACAAACGAAATCTGGCCATCAATTAACTAAAACGGTCACTCAGTCTACTTAGACTCAGCAAGCCCTCATTAAGGACCCTCATTGGAGTCATAACCGGACACTGTGCAATGATTTTTGCAGAAGATGTATGGATGAAGAGGAGGAAGAAAATACTCATAACCTTCTCTGCTCCTGTAGTGCTCTTGCCAGCCTTAGGTTCCTGCACCTAGGAGTCTACTACTTCAGCGGCCGTAACGAGCTGAATAGTGCCATTGGCCATAATCGCTTCATTAGCAGCACCAACTGGTTCCAGTGTTAGGAGAAGTCAATCCGCGTGGTATCACAATGGGCCTAACCTGGCCTAAGTGTGACTAGTGACTACCCTTTAGCAGTTAGCCACTACAACCTAACCTAACCTAACAGCCGGATTATAAGTTTAATCTAGTGTTTCACTTATTGCCATTGTTGAGGTAACACGGTGATGCATTCCAAAAAACCTAAGCTAAGTAATATCTGTGTGTGACGGGGGCTGGTTTAAATAATCCACACTGCTATTTGATAAAACAGCACACTATTTTCATATTTTACCCAATGACTACAAAATATCTACGTCCACATAAATGACATCCTGGCAATTGCCTTCCAGTCGATAGATCAATCCGTTCGTTATTCATTTGTGGAATTATTTTAGTTACACCCCCGAGCAATGAACCAGAAAATGTTGAATTTAATTTGAAGTCAACCAATATCCTGTGCATGTACCTGCACGTAACACCACTTTCCAATGCAAGGTCATCGATAGCCCTAAGCCATCTCCTGCCCGATAACACATCGCTCTGCCACTTCAATCCGACTCATTGCACCGAATTCAATCAATTGACAAAATGATGTGAAAATATTTATCATTTCAAGTGGAAAACTCACTTCGAGTATCTCAAGTGCGCAACAATCATTTCCCAACACCGGTACGGGATGGGGCACCACCGCCAGCGCCAACACCAGTACGGGTACGGGTGCGCCAGGACGAGATCATAATAATCTTCAAGCGACAATATCTCATCTTGACTGTGGATAGCATGGAAAGCATTCCTGTGCTAAGTGTGTGAATCTAAAAACACGACGAAGCAGAAAAATCGCAGATAGAGAGATACCAGTTCCCCGTGGTGTCTCGTGTCTACAATATGTATCTATTTCCACATCACTCACACACACGCGCCTGTAGACGCCCGCCCCATGTAAAGCACACATAAACCGAAGAAGGAATGATGTTCTTGTACAGCACACGGAGGTTCAATGTGTTTTTTTTTTTTTCGTCGAAACCTCTTATCCCAGGGAAGAAGATTGCGAAAACATATTCACTTGGTAGATCGAAATTATGTGTTCGATTTCATCAGAGAGTCTCGAGTCTGAAGCAGCCTTAGGAGCACTAGAGTCTCCCGTTCCTGCTTGTGTAAGAAGGACACGGGAGATTACTTCAATTATTCCGTGTTATTCATTTTTCAATAAACACCCTTCTCAATCGATGGATATACCAGCAGAAGATGGTGATCCGATCTTCCGCTGTTGCTCTCAGGAGCACTTGAGATTGAAATGGCAGCAGGACACTGAGGAGGGCGAAACGTAACAAATCCAATAAAAAACCAAGCGAAAGGAGGTGGAGGTGGAGGTGGAGATGAGAACCATAGAAGGTAACATTTTGATTACAAATCCTCCCCTATAAATTTCAATCCCGAAGGCTAGATGTCACAGCAGCCTCGGACTAGTAAAATATTCATTTCTGATACATTTACGGGGTCTCCGGGATTCAATTTTGTTCGAGGACAATTTATGTCCACCTGCTTCGTTGTTGTCATTGCCGTTGTCGAGAAATATGTCAACGGGGTTGGTTTACTTGTACCGTTTGGTACCGCTAGGTGAGCTGATTGAAGGAAGTCAGGGAAACCCAAGGGCCAACGAGTGTGAGAAGTCAAGCAAAGAGATCGCCCAAGAGCATCGTAAACCCACCTAAAATAGGGACGGACCACATTTATTATGTTTCTTAATGGTCAGACCGACAGAAGGGAGGCATCCGTTCATTTTCCCTTCAGGTTATCCATCCGCAGTGAAGTGGCTTTCAGACAGATTATGCCCCAAATTCGCTTCAACTTCAAGGCCGCGAACACAGTTCGTCTAATTAGCAGTGGAATAAACACCACTTTACGTCCTTGAAACTCACCACTTCATCCTAAGACCGGTTCACCCCGAAATACCCCATCACACCCACTACAAGTTGTGTTTAATGGAGGGGAGGGCGTTGCATGCGCCACACTCGCATTCGCGCTGTATCCCTTTCTCGACTCATTATCATCGGAGATTTTAATGAAGGTACAAAATGTTCCTTCAGGAGTTTTCTGTTCATTAAAAGTTTGAAGGAATTCCCGGAATTTAACACCGGGATTCATTTTTTTCTTCTGTTCTCTCTTCCACTCTCCCTCTCTCTCGTCCTCACGTTCGCCAGTGAACTGCGATGCCAAGAACAACAACATAACAGCATCGGTGTTCTTGCATTATGCCCATACCCCTTAATGTCTGCCTCATCCACCTTCTCCTCATCTGTATTGCTGTCGCTGTCGCTGAAGCTGTATCTGAAGGTATGAGTGCAGCAGCGTGCACAAGCTGAGCACAATATCGTGTAAAGAAACTTTCGCTGCTTCACTCAGTGATTGCCATGCCATGCATTCTCGTTCCTGCTCCTTCGCAACCGTGTGTCGTTGTGAACACTGACTGCAACAATGGCAGCAAATAGCGCAAAGCCGAAAATCTTTCCTCACCCTCACCGCGCCACACCACACCATCGCCCGCCCGTTCCAAGTGTAGTCCTTTATAAAACGCTTCTTCCAGTGACAAAGCAAGACCACCCAAACTTTGACGTATGAAATTTTACAAATGTTCTTGAGAGGGCTGATGACTGCATGATGAGCACTTTATTACTGTTGCTCGCATTGCTCAAAGAAAAAATCGGGTTGTGGTCCTTTGACTCCCCTCACTTCATCCACCCGACAACCAACACCCGCCACTCGACAACCGACACATGTACACCCGTGAGGGCTTCTAAGGCCGAGGACGACACATTGTTGACTTGAAAAGAGCACACAAGGAAAAATGGAAGCTAGCTACACACATCGACCGCCATTGTCATTCACAAAGAACGGGATTACTTCTCTTGTGACATTGTGCGGTTCTGTTTGAAATCACCGTCACCACCCTGCTGCAACCACTTCCACAGACCCACAGATACTCGCACAAAGGATACAGGGGACTTTTCAATATTTCAAATAGTAAAAATCAGCCCGGACACAATTGATGAAGCCTGGGCCTTTCTGGAGAGACCACGTATAAATATCCCTGCTCCGGGCAGACCCACCATGAATCATTGGAACTGAAAATTGAAAATTCTGCACTGACTCGAGCAGTTCGTGCGGCCGCCCGGAGCAGGGGATAAGCCGTCTGGAAAATATTTGGTTGGTCCGAAACAAATGTGCGAATGTATCGTGTGTCTTGTGTGTGTGCTCAGTGCTGTCCTGTTGCGATTCGTGTAAGGTCAACCCCATGCTCATGGGTACGAGGATTTTTGGTGACAAATTAATTTCTGTTTTCATGGTCTCACGATCCTGTGCACTGACCATCCCTGTCACCCCCCACTGAGCGGCGTATGAGGAGGCGCCACCGTTAGAAGTGACCATGCGGAAGTGCTTAACACCGGGGTTGACACAAATCATAAAGACGTAGACAGCAGCCGTAGCAGGCGAGGGGTGGTTTCTGTTTGCCAGCGCAGAGTGGGACTGAATATTTCCCGATGAAAGGCGGGTACAATGCTTGTGCGCAGTGTGGAAAATACAGGGAAATTCTGGCAATGAATCCCTTCAACAGGTACGTTGATGGACTTTGTTGTTGCACGCATGAGGAGGAGTACCCAATGGCAGAGAGTTTTGAGTAATGTAGTAGATTTTGTCGTGGTTGTGGTGGTTAGATTTTTTCATCTTTTTCTTGCGGAGACACGCCGAAGGAATGTAAGTGTACGTTTAACAAGTTGATGTGTAGGTCACGTTGCGTGGTACAGTTGTGGCGAAAATTATTCCGCCATCAATGCACTGAGAGCGTGATTTTAGTTTCGAAACGTGGAACGAAAGCAGTTTTATACTTATTTTGACGCACATTGTGCGCGAAAGTTACCAAACTAACACACTCTTTTGTTGGACTTAATCTAAATAAGGAACGTGAATGTATTTCCTAATGTTTGAATATCTCAACGCTGATGCGATTTGTTCCATTATCTATTCTGAGTTTGAGTCATCTGAATCCATTTCCACTGTCTGACTTGGCAATCTTGGAGTTTTTTGTATGAAACATTTTCTTATAACAATCAAAACATCCGGATCATTATTTTCAAAAATGTACATTGCTTGCGATATCAACTGCATCGCTTCAGAAATTGTTTTTATCTTAGTGGTAAGATTTTTCTGTTCTGCTCCGGCTTCAAGTGTAAGTGCTTCATCGTTCACCACATTGTTTATCTCTGTTGCAATCAAACTTTCGTTATTTACCTCTTCGTCGTATAACAGAAGCTCATTAATAGAATATCCAGAATATCCACCTCCTCGAATGATTGCTTTCAGTTCATGTTTGAACTTGTCTGCAGCGGAAGTATCAGCACTAGTAGATCCTCCTTTTAATGCAATGTTATGCAAATTTGTAGGAGTTTTAAGACGCTGAAACCAAACTCTGCTTGCTTCAAATACATCTATACTTTTGGCCCTCGATAATGGATAATTTTCCTTAAGTTCGTCAAATAAAGTTAAAGCTTTCTTCTGAATTTTCAATTGACCCAGTGGCATTCTTCCCTGATTTTGAATCTCAATCCAAGTGTATAGCAGTGATTCCATTTTGTTCCATTAAAAAACAAATAGATCTTACTGTAGAAGGGGCTATTCAAAGGTATCTTCCAATATCAACAACCTTTTCACCCGATTTAGACAGCTTCAAAATCTCCAACTTTCGCTCTTAACTTCTTTGGTTTCATTTTTGACTCATTATCTTTTGACTTGACTAGTAACCTGACCTGAGCAAACGTATCAATGAAACTGAGCATATATCCCTCACAACCAAGTTGAGGTTTCCCGCATTGTAGGGAATTTCCCAGAAATTGGCAATCCTACAGCAAGACACGCACTTATGCGTTATATTCACGTTAAAAAATCGCGATGGTGCAAACATTTTCTTGTTATCGACGCAAATCGAAGCCGTCGTCGCAAGCCGAAACATAAACATTAAGGTTACAGAGCATTCTTAAAACACGACGCAAATCGAAGCGAAGAAAATACTCAATATCGAAAAAATTATTTACAATAAGCAACGGTGGCCCGTGGCGTTGTGGGTATGTGCGTCGACCCCAACCTGGACGTCGTAGGTTCGATTCCTGCTCTGTGCGACGAAAACAATTTTCACGACCCCGACTCTTTCGAGTCACTGACAATGCTCAAAGAATATTTCCTGTCTAGAAAAAGCTTCTCAAAGAAAGCTGTTCGGATTCGGCATTAAATTGTAGGTCCCTTCTATTCGGGAGAGAACAATAGCACGCACAACACGAGTGGTTGCTGAGCAGCTAGGCCCTGGCCCCCTACGGGCTGTAGCGCCACCCATATATGAGCCGTTTATTTTGAAAGTGGCATACGTCACTTTTTTTTAAGTCGAGAACCCTTAAATAGCTTGCGTTTTAACACGTTTAAAAATACGGATGCTAACTTTCAAGAAGATTTACTTGTTAGGTAGGTTGTTACTTAGGTTTTATGTCGGACTCCAATTAAAGCGGATATCGCGTGCCTTCGACTTAGGTAGAGTCAACTGTACTTTTATATATTTTATATTGCTTTGCATTGGCGCAAAATTAGTCAACTACACTTTAAAACTTTAAAACTAAAAGCTTGCTTTAACTTTTCTTTCAATCAAAAACTCCTTAAAATGACAAAACAAATTTATCCGAACTATCAACAATCGTAATTTCACGGATGTCATTGGCTTGTTTTGTTTCATTCTTTGACTTGTCGGATGATGATAATCGAGGATAAGACCAACGACTCGTAAATGATTGACAAAAAGAAGGGTACCTGGGAGGCAATCAGAATCGGCACGCTTGCTGCTGGATAAACAAGAAGCACTTATAAAATCAGACATCAAAGTACGAGAATGCAGATAACTGCAAAGAAAGCGAGATCAGCTACTACGAAAGCTATTGAAGGAGTTCCACAACGCAAGGCTCTCAAATGTAATGAACAAAGTTCGTGCTACTGGAATAAGCCGTATAAATTAAATGTTATGTTCTTTTCCACAATGGTTCTGCATTTTACCTATATTTTGTTATAACTAAATATTTATGAAAAGTTTTGGTGTTATGACTTCATCTTGTTAAATCTTAAAAGGTATCAAAATCTTCATCTTCCGAAACCGAAAACATTTTCACGATTTTATTTCACTGAAATCAATTGACATATAGGCTTAACTACACGTTAAAATTTTAAAATGATGTTTCGGGTGTCTTTAACTTTATCACGAGGTGATAACGATGAAGTGGGCTTTAAGTCGACTATAATTATCAAAGCACTTTGTTACGTACTAAAATAATTTCAAAGCTGATTACAAGCCTATGAGTGTTCTTAGTGCCTTAGCAATGGAGCTGAATTTTGGGGCAATGTCCACATTATCGGTAAAGTGATTTGTTTGGTTAGCGTACCAAGTTGTCCATTTCGTCTTGTTGCACCACTTTTATTATGTGATCATCTATATCTTCTTCTTCTCAATAAACAAAAATGAATGTTTGTTTGGTTGTCTATCCTTTATATAAAAGGAACATAAACGGTAGGTTTTGGTACCAAATTTTTTATTTTTTTTAGATTTGCATTTTTCTTACATGTGTTGCAACGTGCTGGGTACAGTTAGTAATCATTCGAGTAATCAAACACCTACATCTGGTCAATGACTTCAGGGTGATGTATGGCACATCATGACATCCAAACAACGTCCCTGTTTGCAATTTGGATATTGAATGAAGGAATCCCCCTAGCCATACCCAAAAACTCCTTGAATACCCAGGAATGTTTAGCGAATGCTCTACATCCTCCCACAGAATTAATGTAATTGAAATGCAAGATGGCCATGACCGTCATTAAGACCAAATGCAGGGGTGTTGTAGTTCAACAGCGGGGGTCATAAGATATTTATTTTAATTAATCACATTAACGAGCGGATCCGATTGTGAACCAACACTTGGTAACGTGAACCTTTTCACGGGCCACACTTCCACCCACCGCCGCCGTGCTGTATGTTTCACAAGGGGAAGCAGCTACCATTCATAGTTGAGCTAGAAAACATGATACATTAATAATGCGACACCCGTGTTATCTCCCATCCAGAATCGAGAATTGAATTTCATCTGCGTTTGGAGCGCTGAAACTGCATAACATCTTGCAACCAATTGTGAATTTAAGCTTAAGTTCGATTTGTTTTCTTCGGCAGCCTTTAAGACGTGAATTTAAATGCAGGCCCTTTGAAAATACGAAGACTAGCTCTGCATAATAAATGTACATTATAATCATAAACATTAGTCCACCTGCCCTGCACCGTACGGACAGTGTCGGAAAAAATGAATCAAATAACATTACCAATGACGTCCTTTCATTCAACGACATCCCTTAAGAAATCTACGATGTCCCTTGTGTTTTTCAGCGACTATCTCAAAGCAAAATCTCAAAGGATGTCTGGCGCAGTCGTCTTCAGCATGAAAAGTGTACGAATATGTAATCTTACTCAGAATTTCTGTAGCTTGTTTCTATTTGGAGAACTTCGTATTTGTTAGTGTTATCCTCGTTTATTTGTCAACACTGGCTGTGGCTGTATAAGGGCGACGAACGCATTTAATCAAGATAACAGCATTTCTAAATGGATATTGATTAGTCCTGATTCGGGCGCAAGATATGAACAATTCAAATCTTAGTCCCTCTTTAACGACTTGAGGTATGTACAATCAAAACATTTATGAATGGAATTGGACTTCGTTCATATGGTCACCACTGGCACGATTGCAGAGGTCAATTAGCTTGACCCTATTTAGAGCGACTCGGAGACATATTTCGGCCGAAATGGCATATTTCGCGTTAAATGTTGAATCTGAGCTCTTCCAAAGTCGTCGGCTTGTTGGCATAAGCCAAGGCAACGTAACGTAGCAACACAAAATAATCAAGCGGCGTTAAATCGCCCGAACAAGGTGGCCAAATGACTGGAATATTTCTTGAAATGCTCACCATACGAATAATTCCATAGAATAATTCTGCGCAGGAGTAACACATAACAACCCCCACTCAAGGATCTGTACTAGAGGAGACTCGGGATCTACAACTTTTTTGTTAATTCGGAACAGATCTGCAGGAGTGTGGGAGAGATGGTTTTTAAAAAGCCTTTCAGTTTCTATACACAAGCTGTAGCGGCTTCGTTGGGATTAATGTAGCGAAAACACGAAAAGTCGAGACGAGAAATTTCTTACATTGGAAAAGGTTGAGGCAAGTAAGAAGATTACTAAATTATCCTGACTAGGTTGTCAGGGCGGGACTTCAGCCGTCATACGATAGGTGACCTGATGCGAAGATGAATGTTTACGTGGACGAATCAAAGGCAATCAACTGAACGCCTGTGCATGAACACAGGTTGGTGGATACAAGCTGCCACCAAGATGGGATTTCTTCGTTTTGGGTCGCCGCAATAGTGTGAAAAACACTGCATGTGTGTAGAACTCAATGTTGAGCAGCTAAGTCTTCGAACGGAAAGAGCAATGCGTCAAGACTGAGGCGTGCCTTGCAGGACAATGTGGTTTGACGATGTCCAAAACCTCGCTTGATTGTGCGTGGGCATACTGCTGATGATTTCGAGTTTATGGCGAAAAGGCCTAGAGATCGCTCTTGTTAACTTACCCCTTAATAATAAAAATATGGGTGGCGCCACAGCCCCTAGGGGACCAGGGCCTAGCTTCTCAGCAACCAATCGTGTTTTGCGTGCTATTGTTCTCTGACGAGTCAAAGGGACCTACTATTTAATGCCGAATCCGATTGGCTTTATTTAAGAAGCTTTTTCTAGACAGGAAATACCTTTTGAGCATTGTCAGTGACTTGATACTTGACTTGACTTAAGAATTTTTGGCGAAATTTGAGTCAAAATCTCTTTAAATTATCGTTTCTCATGCTCTCTGGGTAATGTCCAGTGTAATGTCTTGAGAATTAAAACTAGCCCATTCCCATCAGTCACGCACATCACGTTAACTTTAGACGGGCTGTCAATCACTGATACGAATGTAATTGATTGGATTTGGTCTCCATTTTTTTTTTTAAACTGCAACCACCACTAACCAATCGGAAGCTAGCAATTTCATTACGCAGATGGTCAACGATTGTTTATTAAATATGTCTTCATCCATCTCCGTGACAAGTGTCACATTTCCCCTAATGAAAAAGCAAAACGAGTGGGCAGCAAGCCGCCAAGCCGTCGATGTCGCCACTGCTGCCGCCGTGCCGTCCCAGTCATCGTCCTTGCCACACTGGTATTGACTTAATTAGAAAAATTATGCATTGAAGCACCATAAACCCTAAACAAATTGAGTCACATCACGGCGGGGGAGGGGGTGAGGTGGAGAGAGCTATGAACTCGGCAGCTACATAATAAAGTGCCCTCAAGTTAAGTGCTCCGTTAAGTGCTCTCGAGGCCAGTACGGCATGGCTGTGTGTGATGAGATGTAAGAGTGATTGTGCTGTGAGAGTAATATCGCCGAGAACATAGGCCTGCTCTGACTCTCTTTTCAAAGGACGAGAACGCTCCATTGGCTGATTGCCATTCTCAAATCAAAGCAGCAGTAAATTATTTCGGGAGCGTGCCTTAATTTATGTATGCCATAGACTGCACTTGGCGCCCTGCATGTCAAATTCATTAGAAAGGCGCATAAAAAATTCACAATGTCCCCAACAGACACACTGTTTCGGGGGCAGAAGTCATTAGTCATTCCCTTCCAATGAAAAGAGTAAAACGGGCAAAGGCACACTTCCACTTGCACCGCAACTGCATCCTGCTCCGGCTGCTGCAGGTGACATCAAGTACTGCTAGCTGATGCTGATGCTGATGCAGTCACCGCTGTTGCCTATCCTCCGCATGGGTGTTTGCATTTGCGAGCATCATAGACTCTCATATTGACGCAAATTTGCATTTTATGAAAGTCCTCGGAGTTAAATTTTATACATATGGTAAAAGATGCATAAGTGAAACCGTACACAGCGCCATGAAAGCGCGACAGAAGGACTAAGGCAAACAAATGAAAGTGGGTCCTTAAACACACTGATGAGAAGGAAAACTGTTTCCATGAAATATTAAAAAAGCATCTCTCTTCCGTCCTCACCACCGTGAGCGCCACCAGCACAGCCCAGACTTTTGCTTGTCGTAGCGTCGTTTTGTGGCATAAACCATCCGCAGCCGCTTAAATCAAATTCGCAAGCGGATACCCGTTACACACACGAGAGCTGTTAGATGAGTGCATGCACTGCACGGTCTATGACTGGAGGATGTCACCTGGCTTTCAGCTTTTCTGTCGGAATGATTGGTACGGCAGTATAAGCCTTCAAACGATATTTAAATGACGGGTACCGGTTGTTTGGCCACCCCGCACACGTTGGTGCCGGCGTTGTCGATGACAACGAGGATGCCAATTAGGACCAAGTAAACAGGGGCAAAGTCTGTTCTAGCCTGCGCTGGGTATTGCACGGGTATTTGTTTGAGGATTCCACACGGCTATTGGCAGTCCTTTTGAGAAGAATCGCTCTCACATTTCCAGTGGCAGTGCCGCTTAATTACTAGATGCAACGCTGATTGAACTGATTCGCTAAAGAAAGGTATTTCGGTTGTTGAAAGGCTTCCGAATGACTGGCTCTACCGTGCTACTGAGTTTTGGTATGCACTGGGAAACGGTGCAAACGAGAGTGGCAGTTCTCTTTAGGCTCCCTCCGACTTTGGTGAGTTGATTAATCAAAAAGAAATGGGGTCGGGTTTCCAATTTGAACCGCAGCGAGTAGTCTCTCGAGAGGTTGGTGCATCGAAAAATAAACGATCGAACCGGTGGATGACTGATTAAGGACCACTGTGCACTTCGTTAATAAAAACGAACGTGCTTTTGTGCACATACAGGTCGAATGGCTTCTCGAATGCGTACACATAGCTCTTATAGCATACAGGATTTTTTTTATTTTCCGCTCGTATGCCTATAATATAGTTGAAGTATTTAAGATGGTTCATCGCGTATGCAATTATTCAACACTGTCGGCTGCAGAATTGAGCGAGGTTTTGACAGAACTTTAAAATTTAATTCGATTTTAATGAGTTGAAGGGAAACGGTCGTAGCGAATTTATTGTGTTTATGGATGTTGAAAGTAAGTGCTGATTTGAAAATAAAAACCTAAAGATACGACACCAATTTTTGGGTAAAACTGTATTTCGCAAAATCCTGGATTAGGGACAATGGCAATCCATACGAAGTCCCCTCAGCCGATATTCCGGCCCTGTCACGAACTGTCATACGCTTGCTGTCAAATTTTGAGCGAAATACGTCATTTATTTGCTGCTTGCAAGCCATTGAAAGCACACAACTTGTAAGTTTGAAAAAGAGGGAAAAAGGTGAATTTCGAGTGCTTTTTAATCAATTTTAAGGAATAACTTCTAAATGCAGCTCGCTCAGGTCTTCCAGAAGTGGTTTGCACGTCAGAAACCACATTTAAAACTATAGAATGATGTTGGACGACCACAGAACGTACGTTCGTAACTTAATCCGAGAGTGATGGCATAGGCATCTCAACTGAGCTTCACATCTATCATAAATATTTGGAGATGAACACTGACTTACCGAGCGAACTTCTTGGGTTTTTCTATTTCAAAATCTACCCGTAGGGTTCAGTAAATATTTACCAAGCACTCTGAATATTCTCAGCCTTAACACCGGCGAAAAGTTTATTAATTATGTTGCATCAACACAAGCTAAACCGTAATTAAATTCTAACATTTGTTCTATTGTTCTACGCACTCTTTCGGTAAACGTGAATACATTGGCAAGACCTTGCAGCATTTTTTGTTCATTCAAATAAGGATTCACCACCGCCGTTCACACCCTGTTGAGGGAAAGGCTTGCCCATAGTTGTTTGCCCTTTCTCTTACCGGGTTGCGTCCATTAATTGCTTGCCAGCACGTGGCATTACAACCCAATTGCAAGGCAAAGAGAATCAACTTTGAAGTAAAACTTTAGGGTTGTTTGATGGCCGATAATTGCTAATTATTTCATGGAAGCAACCCGGTAATATTGGCCTTTTTTTAATTGAAATATACTCGAGCATTTATTTCAGAAGCGCACCACCGTGGACACGCATAATATTCTTCAACTGGTAAGAATGTCAGCTGCCCTTTGGGAACCCTGGACGAAATTAAATGTACACATTTCGTCTTTATGAACTTTGACACAAATGTGAATCTGACGTAATGGAAGAGGAGAAAAGAAATAATTGAAAGCTCTATTGCCGTGTTTGTTTTGCGCAAAAGTCTCTGTCAACTGTGCGCTTTTTAATTAGGATGTTTTTTATGGTCAAGCGCGGTTGGTAAATTGTTTGTACTTCGTGTGGTGATAAAAGGGATTTTCTTGGAAACGGGCAACTTTTGTCACTAAATATAGATGAATAACTTGCATATCTGAGCAATGAACGAGGAAATGTGTACTACGATAGCTTGATAAGAAAATAACGTGTGACCTACCGAAAGCAGATTCAGATTTTCCAGTGTAGGTCAATTAATAACTAAACTTAAATTAATTTATAGCTACACGATTATAATTTCGAAACTATTAATATCTATGGCATGTGTTTTTGTGAGTTTTACTAAAATAGTAAACATTTTAGTTTACATATAGTTTCATTGTTATATCATCTAGAGACGGCGAGGATAATTTTACCCATTTATACTACTCACTCACTCAACTCAGCAAAACAATATGTTCAGGTATTTCGAAAGTCTCGTCTCTTGCTTGCTTCGTTTTTTCCACCGTTCGGTCTTTCTTTCCTTCTCAAACCAGAAGAATCGAATTTGAAGAGTATATGTGACTACGGGAAATAACTTTTAAGAAATATACCTAAGCAGCAACACTTTATTATATAATATAATATATAATATATGGGTGGCGCTACAGCCCATAGAGGGCCAGGGCCTAGCTTCTCAGCATCAACTAGTGTTGTGCGTGCTATTGTTCGAGTGGAAGGGACCTACAGTTTTATGCCGACTCGGAACGGCCAAGTTTGAGAAGCTTTTTCTAGACAGGAAATACGCTTTGAGCATTGTCAGTGACTCGAAAGAGGTGAGGTCGTGAAACTTATTTTTGTCGCTCAGAGCTGGATTCGAACCTACGAAGTCGAGGTTGGGGTCGACGCACATACCCACAACGCCACGGCACCCCACACTTAATTATAGACCCTAGACATTTAAAATAAAAAACGTGTTCGAAATTACCTTTGATATCAATAATTTCTTCTAATAAATTTGTCAACTCTCATGAATCTATATTAAATAATGACTCCGAAATGGAAACATTTCTACTTAAATAGGATCTGAATGTAATGAAAAATTTAAAGTTGAAAAATGAGCAAGAGCAATTCTAATCTTCCCCTACAAGTATAGGATTGTAAAGTCAATTTTTTTCAAAACAAGTTGTTTTTACAAGTTAAGTCGTAATAGATCGTGTCTATAATTTTTTAATTTTTGCATAAAATAAGTCTGAAATGGACCAGATGTCGTATTTTTGCTGCACTGGGAATCGACCCTAGACACTGTTGGAGTCGAAAGAAATACTACGTACCTATAACGTTGTGGACACTACGCACCTACAACGCCACAGGCTTCTACCAAATAGAATGATCACGATAACGTCGCTGTACATTCTTTGTTATAAGTAATTTAACAACGCTTATTGTCATCCCCAAATACATTTGAGATTGGTAGCTATTAGAAACCTAATTCTTAAAACTTGTTTGAATTGAAAATTATGAGAAAGCAATCAATTTTATTTCAACTTGAGATTTTTAACAAGAAATTTTAGGTATGTCACATTTAATATTTAATTTTCTAAATTAGCAAGCACGGCACTCACATTAAAGTGTGGAGCCCGTTCTGATTTTGAAATTAATTCTCACTCTGAAAGGGACAAATCCAGATACACACTGCATATATAATTAAAACATCACCCAAAAACTGATAGCTCTTGAATAAGCAAACACGCTTTGATTTAACAGGCTTAAAATACATTTCTCCTTAAAGCAATATTCTTCATATCATTTCCTGAGCTAAATATGTACCAAGTAACGGAAATGTATCAAATTATAAATATTAAATGGAATAACATCAAATGTGACACACGGACGCACGTCATGGGACTTGTTCTGTCACCTCCCTTACGCGTTGCTGGGAAAAATCAATTTTATATAGACGATACCAGTGTTTCTGTCAGTGTCTCGTTTCCTTTCCTTATATAATTAGTATACTCATACTTGTGAGCAAGTCATGCTTTCCTTAAGGCTCATTCATATGAGCGGCGAACTGCGAACTTTCAGAAACAACCCTTTTCCAGCAAATATAAACAAAAAGTTAAACTTCTTAGCATGCAACAAGATTGTAACTGAATTATCGAGTATTTTCATTGACAAAAATCTCAATAAAAGTTAGTTTAAGTATCCTGAATAATGTTAATAAAAGTTTTTCTCTGCGAATCAATCTCTCTCTCTCCGCGAACTGCCAAACTGAATTCCTGATACACAAACGCAATCCAAAGACGAAAACACTCTTTCAAGTCGCTGACAATCCTGTCTTAAAAAAGCTTGTCAAACTTGGCGGTTCGGAGTCCGCATAAACTCACCTTCCACTCGTGAGAGTACGCACAACAGGAGTAGTTTCATTCATATCCTAGGCACAGTTTAAGATGTGCACCCATAAACAGACACATTGTGACTTTGAAATGTATAACAATATAATAAGATTGTCATCGTTAACATCAGAGTCGACGGAATTTGCACTACGTAACATAATTGATTTCGAAAGTACCGTCTTTTGGCCATTTCTACATTCCATAACAATATGTGATTTTCGTCAACAAATAATTTGCTAACAGCAATCAGCAATGGCAACCTTGCCACATCTGTGTCCTTATTCGACACCCCAAAACCACATTATGTTCTTTTTTTTCAGTCACCAGCCCAAGAAAGTTTGAATAAATTTCATATCGTCAGATGTCAAACTCGTCACTTTTCCAGAAGTGATATACGAGTCTCTAATAACTCTTCTCGTTAGGCTTCCATCATGCCCCCACTACATCACCCCCACTACATCACTGATATCCATACTCAGCCGTTCCTATAGCTACACGTGTATCAGCTGCCTGAGCCGAGACTCATCAATCAGACGGGTCACAGATTGGGTCACTAAGCTGCAAGATGGCGTCAGTCTGTTTAAACTTGTCCTTAAACTTTTTGAAATGGAAAGAACGAAAAAAAAACAAGGACACGCAAATTACATCCACCCCGTATGGCGCATGGACCGCACCGCCCTCAAATAGGAGTGATTCAACACAAACCTTTGGGTACACTCAACAATTTACCATTCCAGGTGATTATTCCATTTTCAACTGAAAATCAATAAACCACATTCTCCAACATAGAGTACACACTGCATAGGACACAGTCGGGCGAGCATAGTTTGTGTGTCCTTGTGCACCCACCCAACCACCACGACGCGTGTACGTGAACGAAAATTAGGGAAACTTCTGTTTACTTGGGTAAGTTCTTGAGACAAGCGGGAAGATAAACCCTTGAAAGTAAGGACTTTTGCGTTTGTTCGCATCGTAATGGTCTCCAATAGATTGCAGACAATTTTTCCCTCTCTCTCTCTCTTTATCTCTGTGTCTCTTCTGCACCCCAGGACTACCCTCATTCACTTAAGTTTTAATTAAATTTCTCCGGCAATAATTTTTCACATGTTATTCCTCAAGTTTTTTCCGGTTTCCAGACGCTGCTAATGACTAAAAGAATCGCCCTTGGGCATTTCGTGTGACGGTGGTAGTCAGCCACTTCCGTGGGGTTAAGTCGTCTACCTTGTTCCACTAAAAGGATGATCGCCCGAAATTTAGTTCTGAAAAACCGCTGCTGCTGCTACAGAGAGTTGTCATATGAATCGAATTGTCTACACACGTTAGAGCAAACGACACAGAGGCAAGGGCAAAATCGACAACGACAGCGGCGGCAGCGGAATTGGCGTCGGCGACGGCGTGTGTCATATAACCACTCATCGCACCCCAGCCCCACCCACACCCAAATCTTCTGGATGAAGTTTTTCCTACGGCTGGTGGCACACGATAAGTTTCTTAGGGAAAACTATGCGCTTCGACACCAACTGCGGCAGCGACATGAGCTTACTCCTGCAAGCGCTGTGTAGAGAAACATGTTCCTCTTAAAAACTTTGGTTATGTCATCTGTTGTTCTGAGCGGAGGCGGCGGCTGGTGCCTAGGTGCTTGTGCTGGTGGCGGTGGCGGTGGCAGTGGCTGGCGGCGTGTTGGTGGTTTCTAAAAGTGGGCGGCTGGGCGATAAGAAGGCACAAAATACTTTTTTGATTTGTTTAACGTAAGCCGGTGACTCTGAGATACGGCACAACTTGCTGCTGCCGCTGCTCCTGAAGGTACGACAAAAATGGAAGAGTACGGAGTACAGTTACTTACCTATGTGCGAGGTAAGAGCAAACTGAAACTTCCGCAAAATTTCCACCTTAATTTGCGAAGGGTCCTCAAGTGACGGGGGCTGGCTCAAGCGGAGTTAGGAGTTAATTTTTTCCAAAGTACACATTGCAAAATTTACCACCAAAAAACCCAAACACAAACATATGGGAGGCACACACATCGCATCTTTCTCTCTCCTATTTAAGTGTTAGTTTTTAAGGAGAATTTGAAATTTGCGGTCTGTGTCTGTGTGTGTGGAGTGGAGTAAAGTTGGAGACAGGTGACTGCGTTTCTTGCTCGGAAACGGAAAATCTTGCCTTGTGGGAGCCACATCATGTGTACGTCTGATGCAACCATGGAAACCTTGCAGAAATGCTTATAAACTATTCACACATTACCAAGGCGACCCACAACGATACATGTGTAGACCAGTTTACGGGGAAAAGATTTATTACGAGGGTCCTTGGATCACTAAATAACACATCATATGCACATTTCATGGTCCTCGCTGCACACACGTTCACGAACAGACAACTGAACCGAATCTACAGTGCGCTGGTGCTGCTGCTGCTGCCGTTGCCATTGTCCACTTTAATTGAAAATCAAAATCGAAGCTCCGCAACCATCTCCGTTCTCGACCAAATACGTCCAATGTCTCCCTCAATTCGAAATCTATACAAAGTGGGACATGTCAGCTGAGAAGGGGTGCGGGTGATTTTGGGGATGGGGATGGGGATGCTGATGGGTCCTAGAAGGATACGCTGGGATGTTGCACAACAGAAAGTAATGTGAACATAAAAATAAAACATTTCACTTCCATTTTGAGAGATCTTAAGAAATTGAAAATCTGCAGGACGATGCTTTCAGACAACAATGAGCGATTGAATTATTTATTGCATAAGGTGCAGCCCCATACCCTTCGGCCCCATTTAACCACCACAACAACCACAACCACTGACATCACCCAGGGGCACCCTTGAAATTCACCCGCTCTCGAGGACAACCCCCGGTTGGATTACCCCTTGGTCTGACCGTCTGTTTCGCTTCTCGGTGTCAAATGACATTTTCTGCAGAGATAGCCCTGCGACCGGACCGAACAATAAACGGAAAAGGACAAACACCACTCATATGGCCGGACAACAATACCCCGAAACTATTTGGAGACCGTTTTAGAAATCGATGTAAGCACATTCTGCTGACAAATCCAACAACTCGAGCTCCACTTGTGCCCGGGAATTTGTTCTTTGTTCGTAACCGGCCCCTTGCCCAGCCCTCGATTTGTGGTTTATCATCAGTGAGTGTCCCGCTACAAGCCGACGTCAGGCCATCAACTTCAGTATCGACGATGGACACATAAAGAGACTGCCCCTCGTTCCCGGCACCCAAACAAAGATAAAGTGGCCTTTCAATGATGCAAATTACCAAAGCCCCCTTGACGCACAACAGTCGACGAATGCCTGACGGAAGTTACGATAAAATATATGCCAGCATTGACACAGCGGAAGTGACAGACACTTTGCCGTCCCCGCCGCACCGCCGATACGTATATCAACCAAATGTTCACACCACAACGCAGTCATTCTTCCATTCCGGAACACCTTGCGCCGCGCCGTGAACCTGACACAGACGTAACCGTTATATTATCCTGGATATCCAAGTATCCGACCAAGGGAATGCCCCTCAATCAGTCACGTTGACTTATACGTGTCAAATCGAAAGTTAACGTAACAACCCTCATGCGTAAAGTGCGTAATCGCCACAAGTGTGGAGGCTAATGAAAGCCAATTAGCTTCCATCACTCAGGTGTGGCATTGGTAGTGGTGGTGGTGGTGGTGGTTCTGGTGATGGAAGTGGCACACCCAAGGTGGTGTACCTTCATACAGCCAACC
The DNA here is from genome assembly GCA_916610145.1 of Eristalis arbustorum. Classification (NCBI taxonomy): domain Eukaryota; kingdom Metazoa; phylum Arthropoda; class Insecta; order Diptera; family Syrphidae; genus Eristalis; species Eristalis arbustorum. Next base: position 555,799 of record OU744317.1, read on the forward strand.
AACCATATTTCCAAAGAAAAGAAACAATCGCCTTCACCTTAATTCGTCTCGATTAACTCTCGGAAGGTTAACATGTCTGTGGCGTGTCATGATTCATGTTGGCCGTGCCGCTATCGCCGCTACTTCTGCTACTGCTCCTGCTACTCCTGCTGCTCCTGTTGTTGCTGCCGGAGCTTGAACTGGAGTGTACTTCTGGACAGTCAGCACAATGGGTGGTGGTGGCCAGAGTGGTGGTGGTGGATGATGTTGGTGGCTTCATGATGACGATGACAGCAGACCGGCTCGAGAATGGTGGTAAAGGTGTTTTTTTTTTATTTTTTTGATAAAATACTGCCGCTGCTCCTTGAGAGGAAATAATGGAAGTCATTAGCAATGATAAATGTTGCTGAGCTGTATAAAAGTGGACGCAAGGTCGTTGTTCTCAACCATTATTTCACCTGTCCGATTAGCAGTCCGATTTAGTGGACTATTTTGAGGGCGATTGTGGTGGGCAGCCAGCCTCTCATTGTTTTTGTCTCCTGGAATGGCTTTGTTTAGCTTCTGAACTTAATCGGCGATATTTATTCTTCTGTTGTGTCCTTAATTGAATGGATTTCATCCTGTTTCTGTGTGGCATGACGGCTCTTTACATGCTGGGCTTCATTCTTCATTTTCCGTGCGTTTTCGTGTTTTTGTTGCTTCTGCCTCTTCTCTGTTCTTCTATTGCTCACATCACGCTAGAGAGTCGAAGACAATGGCAGCTCGGATAAGTCACGCAGGCAAGATGAGATTCCTTGGTAGTGGATTTCATGTGCAAAAGTGGATTTGTGGAAGGAGACTGTTCTCGACAGGCACGGAATCATCACTTGCCATTAAGTTGGTGTGGTTTGGCTTTGCCGGGGGCAACTAAATTCAGAAACAATGTGAGCAACAACGTGTGGAAGTTGGCAGCCGGTTTGCTGGCTGTTATCTTAAAAGAAGTGGATTTTGGATATTGCACTTGAAGATGGTCTGAGCAAGGGGATTGCACTTTGCGCTGGTTTTTGATATGAATGAGCATCTGGATTTTCACTATAAGTTTGGTTGGGGGATGTGATTTGTTAGCTTTGACAATAAACTCTACTGAAGTGCAGTCTTGGGGATGATTTCTTTTATTTGTTTTCGAATGTAAGCTAGAGATAGGTGAAGTGGATTTTGAAAATGAAAACTTATAGCGTTACCTGCTTAAGCCCGTGTACAATTTTTTTATTGTCGTCAGCTACTGGAGGTTCCTGGTGTCCTTAACAATCAGAGTCTTGTCATAAGTTGTTATTGCTCTTTGATCAAGATTGCTTCACTAGTGAACCTTAGATGAGAACATTCTCTGATGTGTCGTCAACATTCGGAATCGGTTTGTGTCTCTGTACAGCCAATACTATTCCGTTCTAGTAAAACACATAAAGTAATTTGCTGTTATTTTTCGAAGTGAGCCCAATTATTTTTCCATATTTCTAAACCGATGTATTTTTGTAACGTACGCAATTGTATTCCTCAAGGTGCGCTTCTCTGTCTGTTGTTATCTTCAATTGCTGTCAATAACCTTCCAGCGTGTAGATGGCCTAACGAATGTGCTCAGTCAGATGGGGATCCGACATAGAATCGCACTTGCCAACATGTGACACTTGTGGGTTGCTCGAATGATAAAAATATAACCAGTTTTCTATTTCCATAGCAGTAGGCTTAGTAGTTCGTTACAGCGCAGTTTTACCTTTTTTGTATGCTTCCAGCCGAGCTGTATGTGTCTGCCTGCACTCTCTGTCAAACCTGTTCAACCTTCCTGAACTTTATAGGGCAATCGCATCGCCAAAGATATGTTGCGAATATAATTTCCGAAATAATCTGTCTCGAATTTGGATCCTCAAGCTCCTGCGTCAATGTTGAGGTTTGTTACTGCTTGTTGCATGTAAGAATATAAGGATGCTGGTGATTAGGTGAAGTCTATGGAAGCTGTTATAGGTAGTAAACCTAAATGGCGTTTGTAGTTATTTATTTTTTCAACCTCTACTCCACCTTGTATTACTTGTGCACCCTAGCTTCCTGTGATAAAAACAAATAAACCGAATCGAAATTGACTACTAAAAGTCTTCGTTCAGGTGGTGGCCCACGGCGTTGTGTTTATGACCGTCGACCCGAACGCACTTGAACTTCGACATCGTAGGTTGTCTGTACGACAAAAATAATATTCACTTTTCTGTCTAGAAAAAGCTTTCCAAACTTGGCCGTTCGGAGTCGCTATGGAACTGTTGTAGATCTTTGGCGCTCTTGAGAGAACAATAGCAACCACAACACGAGGCCCTATACTGGCTGTAGCTCTATCCATATTATTAATGGGCTTCAAGCAGAAAAATTGCAACGCTTTTGACCAAAATATTCGCAACTATTCACTATTCGCTGAAACCCTTAGTAAGTAAAACGTCATTTCCTCAAAAGTCAAATTCCCACGATCATCACCTACCAACCAATTTCCATACATTGTGTGGGAAAAAAATTACCAGAAAAGTGTTTGTCGGCAGGGTGGTGTTTCAGTGGATACAGCCAACAATTCGATTTCACCTTCCTTCGTGAAGCAGGAAATTAAGTATTTACGACCTACGGTTCACACCAATTTCACACCCCACGTTATATCGATTGTCCACCCAGGGTCATTCATCTGCCATTGACACATGTAGCACGGCTACCCAAAGTCAGCCCCCCCCCCTCCCAAACCAAGTCAACGACACAGGAGACATAAATCCTTTTGTTCTCACAGTTTCCTGCAGAGTCCACCTGCGACGATTTTATAAGCAACGTCTGGCCACCACTACCGGCGCTTAGTAGATCTTCCATTCTGAACAATGCAAATTCCAACTGACATGTTCCGGAAGAGGTTCTGACACACCTGCAGATGGGACCACCCACCAACGTCGTTATCACTCCTAAATTATTAACTAAGATGCAATGCAGCGGTGCTTTAAGCCATCACATCGTGCCTACACAGGAGGAGGGCGCACCTCTAGAACAACAGAATCATACCGAATACGGGGGAGAGACAAATAAACCAGTGTTTATCCCGTCGTCGTTGGTAGTTTCACTCACCTTAATTTTTGCTCACTTCCTGTCGCAAAGTCATGTCATGTCATCATTCATATATGGAATATGTAATGCTTGTCGTGTCGACCCGGCGCGGCGTTGGTGTTGCTATTGTTGGCTGCTAAAGGCGACTGCGAGGGGGGAGCGAATAACACTTACAGCGCGTCGCCGTGTACTCTAGTGTGCAACTTCATAGTGTCACATATACATAAACACACACACACCCCTCGAATCTCACACCCATCGGGGTCGGCGGATGGGGTGAGAATGTCATTTACTAATGCGCCCCACATACTCCATGAAGAAGAAGACCATTATCCGACCAACAAACACATCCCGTATCCCCAATGGATCGCTCTCATTCGAGCCAACTGCGGCGTACAAATGTTCATCATTGTTTCTGACAGAGTACAATGCTATCACCAGGTCTCCCTACTCTCTGCTCCCTACGTTCTCTCGCTCACCAGCCCCTTGCTGATACCGCACACCATCCACAGTACAACTTTCAGCTGTCTGCGCTAATGGCATGCACAGGACCTGGAAATGAAAATTCTCCCAGGTATAGCGGGTAAGTCGGAGCAACAAAAACAAAAAAAAAAATGCCAAACAGCACAGTCACAGCACAGGACGAACATTCTAAAAATGTGTACACGCTGCTCACATTTAATTTTTCAGTGTTCACATTTTATTTCGATTCTTACTCTTGTAACTCGACGTCAACCGAAAATAAAACCGAACATGTGTTTGTACATGTGAGCCCTCTTCACTGTCTCCGCCACCCACTGCCTCACTCCATCAACAACTGGTAAGCCACCCAAAATGTCATGGCGCCTTGTAATCGTGCCGTACGTAAGTTGGCATCCGCATGAAAATCACATGGAATTTATTAACCTGAATTTTTTATACGTCGATGAATTAGTTGCCAGGATTCCCGGACCAAGGCAGTGTTTTCGGAACACTCCGGACCGATGGATGACGTGTGTGGGGCGTGGGTGCAATAAATGCTAACCTATACGAATGTCATGACTGGTTCGCATTCACCATTCTCGATCGTCGATTGCATTCAAATTGAAAGTTCTATTCGATGGGTATCGTGTGTCAGCTGTGATGTCGTGACAAGTTGCGATTAGAATCGGACAATTTTGAGAATATTAAAATACTGTAAAACCGACACCGATTGCTGGTGGAAGTGGTGAGAACGTGGGGCGTTTGATTACGACTCAATTGTTTATCGATCAGCGTGTGGGGTGGCCCAGAGTTCTCACAGTTCTATAATTCATTTTTATGTCAATATTCTGATTCATGGGGTCGATGAAAGCGTTTGACTGACGCCAATGTGATCATTGAGACAGCCACCATGACCACTTTGGAATTGTTTCAAAAGTGATTTTCGATGAGACCGGAAGGACAACCTGCAGGGCATAGGCAATTCAATTAATTTAAACTGCATCGAAATAGTTCGGCTAATTTTCAATTTGGATCAATTTTATTTCACAAATATATGTGGATTTATAAATTAGCCCTAGAGCGATTCTGTTACATCAGAGTCCCAACACACCAAAGTGAGAAAGGAGATTGTTAAAGTTCTTTGTTGAGTAACTGTATAAGTATGTGTGTTAAGGCTACAACAATTTAATGACGCTGGTAATGCGAATGGCTCACACACAACTGGCCACCAACACCTTCGTGAGAATTGTTTTCGCACCCTGGGTTAAGCAGTAAAATGTTGAAGGGAAACTTTTTTCTCTTAATTGATATCGCCTTGTTGAGCTACTTCAATTTATTCATTCTAAAAAAAAACCCACAAACTCAAGCAAGGGATGAGTGGGAGTCTGAGAGACTCTTTTTCAATAGTCACCCTACATATGACTGTTTAATGTCATCGCGTGTTTGGCTGCACTCAAAGTAGAATAGTATTCATGCTAATTTTCACTTCAAACACTTTCGCTATGGTTCTTGGTAAGCTTGTTCTTGCCGCTACTTAAATGATATCAGTCCTGCCAACAAATGTTAATGGTTTTTTGTGTTCAAACGTTTTTGCTTCATTATTGGCGTGACAAGTTGTTTCACCAGTGTGTGGATGTTGTGATCTAAAGCTGGTGAATAACTTTAAAAATCTCGACAAATTTTACTTTGGGATTAAGAAAGACTTTTTTGCAATAAATAAATACAGAACTTTTTTTTCTACAGCAAGGACTGGTGATGTGCGAGCTTTCTGTTTCCTCGCGATTGTTGGGCACATGCAGTTTTTAACAGATTCCCAGCAGCTAAGCTCGAAACTGTGGCCCGTGGCGTTGTGGGTATGTGCGTCGACCCCAATCTCGACGTCGTAGGTTCGATTCCAGCTCTGAGCGACACAAATAATTTTCACGACCCCACCTCTTTCGAGTCACTGACAATGCTCAAAGAGTATTTCCTGTCTAGAAAAAGCTTCTCAAACTTGGCCGTTCGGAATCGGCATTAAACTGTAGGTCCCTTCCACTCGTGAGAGAACAATAGCACGCACAACACGAGTGGTTGCTGAGAAGCTAGGCCCTGGCCCTCTATGGGCTGTAGCGCCACCCATATTATTATTATTAAGCTCGAAACTTTACATTATGTCAGTGGCGAGATTGGATGAAGGGATAACAATTAAAATGGTTGTGTTGATCGCGATTGGATCAGATCTGATATACTGCTTGTTAAATTTTTAATATTAGTCTAACATCATTTTACGCTTCATTTCATCATTTCAACGCCTAAGATGGTTAGGCCATGTAGAGCGCATGGACAACACTGCTCCAGCCCGAAGAGTCTTCGACTCCGAACCACTGGGACAACGCAATAGAGGACGACCACGAACCCGATGGCGCACTCAAGTGGACTCCAACTTGGAGTGCGAAATTGGCGTCAGCTGGCTAAAGAACGTGCCAGCTGGAGAGAAAAATATTTAGTATACATCAAGTCATTGAACAGACAAAATCATATTTTTCCATCGTGTTAAAAATGTCGAATTTTCTACCAGAAAGTGATGATTTGCGGAAAGCATTAATTTTTTGTTTTCATTTGAAGAAAAGTGCTGCAGAGTCGCATCGAATGCTTGTCGCGGCATATGGTGATCATGCTCTATCAGTCTATCTATCAACGGTTCAGAAATAATGATTTTGATGTGAGAAATGAAGAACGTGGAAGACCACCAAACAAGTTTGAAGACGCCGAATTGCGAACGATATTGGATGGAGATGACACTTTGAGTCAAAAGCAAATGGCAGCAATGTTAAATGATGCACAACAAACAATTTCTGACCGTTTTTACTTTCCCATCAATAATTAGTGTCTTATTTAAAAAAAATTCATACCGGTACACCTAGTAAGTTGAACATCATAGATAGGGTTTAAAATTATCAGAGGTTGCCTTCAATTCTTTAGCCAATTCAAGCAGAAGAACTTTTCTATATGTAACAAGATTTCGTACCCGGCTTTGTTTCTTCAACCGGTACTTTACCTGTAGTGAAATTATAATTTTTTTTTTCAAAATATCCTGAAGAAATGTGATTAATATAGTAAAACGCTTAGACAATTAAGCTTTCTATTATTTTTTATTACAAAACTTGTTTGTAGACTACATTTTTTGTTTCAGAAGAAGAAACAATAATAAGACTGCTCGACCCAGAGCTCAGGGAAGAATTTGAATTTTCTTTTGTCATTGATGCCTATCCTCATTCACATCTCTACTCATAATGAGTACAATTCGTTGACTGTGTGCATACATGTTGAAGTTTGAATTATCAATGTGGGCTGCAGCAAAACTGACGAAATTACGTTTTTTTCTCAACCATTTACACATAACGTGGAGGGATATCAAGCGAATCATAAAAAAAGTTCTTGGAAATCCGATCTGTGTACCGGCGCGCGATGTTCACTGCAAATTGAAGTCAAACTTCATGAACCACACTAAATCTTGTAACACATTATGTAATTAGTCTAGCTCTGAAATTTTATCAAAATCGGCTAATCCGTTCAGAAGTTCAAAATTCACAATTTCAGCAAATTTGAATGATTTGTGTGTAGCTGTGTAAATGTACATGCATATGATGATAGTTTGGGTATGACAAAATGAGAAAAGTGCGAAAATGTTTATTGTTTCCGTTCGTATATGTTCGATTGAGGCGTAGAAATATGAATGGTTGCAAAGCAAAATCTGAAAAATATGTGTGTATACGTGGAAGTTTCAACTTGGGGATGGTTGATATCCATGACTACGCAACTTGAAATGGTTTCGTACCGGATTGATGCAACCACCCTTATTTTGAGAATTTGATTCCCGTTTAAAAAGTGCTCGTAACTTCCGAACCGCATGTCGTACCGACTTAAAAATTGTCACATTCAGTATCTAAATTTTAGAATGACTTTTGTTGAAAATTTCAAAACTCTGCGACGTGTAGTTTCGGAGCCTTTGTCGGTCAGACACACAAACTTTCTGCTTTAGATATAGTTAAGATTATTAGAAATGGCTTCACAGCTATCGGATATACTAATGCTTTGATCATTATCACTATAATAACATTATGAACTTATAGGGTACAGTATGCTAATATGGGATCAACAGGGCCTAATTATCAATCCCAGCCCAAATTGGATTAACAACAAGAAAATTGAAAGAAATCAACGATTTTCGGTTCTGCACGTGCAATGGGAGGTCTCTTAACGGACCACGTGCAGCCGATGAAGATGAAGCCTATAAGGCAGAAATCACCGCCATCCAGGAGGTGCGATGGGATGGGCGGCCCTGGCGGTGCCCTGACCGTCAACCAGATTGATCACATTGCGATCGACGTCAGACATTCTTCCAGTATCCTCGATGTCCGAGGTGCTAACAGGGACTCGGATCATTATATATCCAAGGTGAGAACTCGGATATCGATAGTACAAGGGAGTAGCACAATAACAAAATAGTTTGCCGTCGGAAAACTACAATCGCAATCGACGCTAGGAACTTTTCCGATCAAGTCTCTCTGAAGCGTTGTCTAAACGCCATCAAAAAAGCTACCTCTGACGAGTTGGGTTTTAAAACTACACACAGAAAAAACTATATAAGGCGAACTTAAAAGAAGGGAAGAGCACCGGCTTCTCAAAACGAAAAAGAAAAAGCATGAGAAGCGCGCGATCGAGGAAATGGAGAGGTGGTACGGCAGGTTCCACTACACATAATAAACTACGATAGAAGAGAGTTCCGTCTCCCGACCTAGACGAAGTTAAGATATCGATATCGAGACTAGAGTCGAACAATGCTGCTGGTGCAGACGGACAGTCTGCATGACTCTTTTTAGGGCAGCTGGAGATGAACTGGTAAGCACCAATTTATTTGTCGGAGGAAAGCATACTCGACAAGTAGAATCTTAGTATCGTTAGCCCGATCTACAAAAATGGGAACCGGATATCTCCTCGACAGCGCTTACAAGATCTTCTCTGCCGTTTTGTGTAAGCGCCTGAAACCATTCGTCAACAACATGATATGTCCTTATCAGTGCGGTTTCAGGCCTGGAAAGACCACCATCGATCAAATATTCACATTACAGAAGATCCTCAAAAAAAGAGATGCACATCGACACCCTCCACCTATTTATCCGCATATGACAGCGTGCATGGTGACGAGCTATACAACGTTCCTACCAAACTTGTCAGATTGTGCAGGATAACTATGGAGAACTCTCGCTGTTCCATCAATGTCGGTAAAGTTTTAGGCAAGGCAACGTCATGTGATTTTTTCAACATCGTACTTGATAAGATCGTGCAAAACTCACTCGCGAAAACAAGAGGTACGATCCTTGCGTAATTATCACCATAGGCAGCTACAACATAGAAGTGGTAAAGGACTTCATATACTATGGTTCCCAAATTAATAGTTCGAACAACATCAGTACCGAGATTAAACGCAGAATAACTCTTGCCTACCGCTGTTTTTTTGGGCTTGGGAGTAGTAGAGTCCTCTCTCGAAGGACCAAACTAACGTTATATAAAACCCTGATCATCCCTGTTCTACTTATGGCGCGGAAGACTGGACTATCTCAAGAGAGGATGAAGACGCACTTGGTCTCTTCGAAAGAAAAGTTCTGCGTTCAATCTTTGGTCCTGTTTGCGTTGAAGGTTTCTGGAGAATAAGATTCAACCACGAACTGTACGGACTGTACAAAGACATGAGCCAGGCTCCGTAGAAGCCTAAGATAGCTAAGATATGTAGAGTGCATGGACAACAATGCTCCAACCAGAAGAGTCTTCGACGCCGAACCAATGGGACAGCGCAATAGAGAACGACTACGAAACCGATGGCACACACAAGTGGAAAAGGACCTGAACCAAGTTGGCATGCGAAATTGGAGCTAGGTGGTGCGAGATGGAAAGGCTTGTTGCCTGAGGCGCAGGTTCACCCCGGATTGTAGTGCCATTAGACAAATTTACAAAACACTTTGTGTTTGATTTTAACATTGGAACCAATGTACTCTGAAGATTTAGTAGTGCATGTTAAATATGTAAGTCTGCAAGAGCGGATCCTTGTGGAAGTTTAGCTTTGATTATATACCGAACAAATAAAATGACAAAAGTCTGATGGCGGTGGTACCAACTTAAAACATAAAATATTTTGTTTACGGTATAGTAGTATTGTTATCGGGAAGAAAAGTTGGAACTAGACACATACACACCTGTTTCCAGTTTTATTGCTCATTTTCTGAAAGCGTTTCGTTCTTTCCCTTTTTACAGTTAAAAAATTATTCAATTTCGTGTGGATAGTAGATGTCGCATGATTGGCTGATTGTGGAAAGTCGTGCCTATAGATTTGGTCCTAGTGGCTATTTTGCAGAAATCACGTGTCAGAGCACGGGAAGTCTCGGTAAGTCTCAGTGTGTTCTTATGAGCCAAGCAATGTTCATCTGTGTGAGCTGGGTCTAGCATAATGACCCTCATTCTGTTGCTGACCGACATAAATGTGTGAACTTTAGGTTGTGAAGGCCATGTTCGTCGACAGTTAATAATTTCGAGAGACAAGCAGGAAAAGGGTATCAAAAAGGATTCTTTCGGAAAAAATTAAATAAATGCATAATGTTTCGTTTTTATTTTCCACGTCCTGCCCACATTGCCAGAGATAAAGTCTTAGCCGTTGGCTAATGTAAGCAGGGGATGTTTCCACTTTCCACTTTGCTAGTGTCCCACCGCAATTGATATAATGAAACTGCTGGCAGGAAAACAACCCAAATAAAATTTCATTATCGTCGAGACACAACAACGACACACGAAGGCAAGAAAAGGACCGTCTCAAGCACTTACTTCCAGTTCACTCCCTTCGAACAAATTCAATTATAATGAAGAATAGAACTTAATGAACTCGCCATCATTGCCGCCAACGCCGCCGCGAAGATGAAAACGATTTTTTCCCCCAAAATGTACATGAAGAAAAAAAGAGGAAAATAAAATAATTTCAAAACGTTCCTCGAAGCAAAGGCCGCCTGTGAATAGGCACTCATTTAAATAATACCCAATGTATCTGTACGTAGGTACACAGCAAGAGCTCTTTTCCCTTTCATTTGAGGCAGGCAGCAGGCATCGCCGATCTCCCCGCAACTGCTGCCATTCAATGGCGCTTCATCCACTCTGCCCCGATGGTCTGTCATGGAGATTGAAAGTAAGTAATCACCCGCTATTATGAGACGAATGAATAATAATGCAATTATATTCAGCAAGCAGATGAGACTCCGAATCTTTCCCTGCGTTGAATGGGTTTGATGCCGAAAAATCAAACCAGCAAACTGCCATATCCCGGGACACAGTCAGTGCCATTCAATGCGAACTTAATCAATTCTAATTTGAGGACGGGCATGGTGTGAAAGCAACGCCAGCGAAAAAAAATGGGAAAATGCGGATGGCGGAGAGCGGGGCAAAAACCTTTGAGAGCGTACGTCATCTATGCCCACTCTGAAATAGGTTTTCGCACAAGCAGTGATTTCTGTTGTTTGTCCTGCCGGCACCACACCACCACATCACACAGCTCAATGGGTAGACACGAGCACACAGCAAACCCCCGGCGGGTGATTTCATTTATTTACAAGCTACAACATTGACTATTATTAAAACCCCATGTCAATCGAACATAGGCTTATGCCTTTGGTCTTACTTTTGCTTTGCTTTGCTTTGCTTCGCTTTTACGCTTGTAACCCTAACGCTGAAACAGGCACAGCTATCTGCCAGAAGGGATGAGCAACAAATCGCAGGGGTGGACTCTCGTCGGTGTTGAGGGTTAGAATGTGGGGGACTGAATTGCATGCGGCAACCAACAAGTTTCATGCTTAAACGTTTCGAGGTAAAATCGCTTAGGGTTGAATAAATTGTGCATGGCTAGGGTGCTTGCACCCCCATTTCAATTTTTTTCCCTCCTCTGCCCAGCCTTCCGTGTCACTCTGCTGGGAATTTTTGAAATAATGTGATGTGACACAGCGTACCACCACTACCGCCACCATCCCTTCGATGCTCACAGAGAGGACTGCTGCCGTTGCATATGTGCGTCCAGAATAATGACATCTAAATGGATTTCCAATAACTGAGAATAGTGGTGGTGGTTGATCGTGGCAGTGGATGGCGGTGGCGATGGGGTGGTGGCAGTGATTGTGTTAGTGATGGTGGTTAGTTTGTGAGAGCAACCCCTCAGCCCGCAGACTGTGTCGCTGGCAACATATGGCCCTCGGTCGTCACCGCACCGTACCCTCTATTAAGAAAATTGAAAGTCATCGCAATGACAATTTGCCACAGCTATGACTTTATCAGTGCTGGGTCGAGAAGTCAGTCGGAATGAATTTGTTCGGATTTTAGTGTTGAGTGATGTATGTTGGCTGGGCTATGGATACGTACAGACATAGCATCCATGCCCAAGCTTGTTCCATGCAGTTGGAGGGTTTCTCATTCAGAAGCATTCGTACCTCGCTCTTCCCCACAACCACCACCGCCTACCCACTGGCAGCGTACGTGTTTACTGGGAGTAGTTGATCTTCCCCAGACCAGGGTTCGCAATTATTAGACGGAAAATGTCTCATTTTAATTGGAAGTGCACGTTTGTTCTCGGGTTGAATTACAAGCTACACGTGACTTTCGTCTGAAGCGACATTCGAGGATCTCTGCTGTCAGGCGAAGGTCATAGCTCAGAGTTCATCGCCGCCCACTTTTGCGGGCTAAGGGCGTTCTTTTCAGTGAATTTTGTAACCAATACCCTTGCCGCGAGGGCAAGGTGAACGCATCGTTAAGGCTGAGATATGCGATAAGACTCGACCCCTCTCCTCTTGCAGCATAATTGACACAGAATCCTTCACCATGTGCCACGTGCTAACAACTTAACACCGGAAATATTCCAAAAAAGTTTTAATTCCACTTGAACACATTAGGTGGCAAACTAGTTGCGAAGTATGAATCGAGTGGGGACACAGCAACATCGCATCTCCATCCTCAGCCGTATGCACCCTCGGGGGCCGGGAAAATTATTTTAAATTTGAAAAGTTTCTAGCAGCGAGTGTGCCGCAAAATAACACTGCCACAAGCGAAACGGAAATGTGATTCCGTAATAATCTCCTAATAGATGCTCCGAAACACATTCTCAGCAGCAGTTTCAGTCGTTGCTGCGTAGGATTACGCTCAGTGCGAGAATACGGTGATTGGGTTCCCTTCGGGGTGAATGTCTTCGACTTCTAAGTGTATTGGAAAACGCATTTTTCATTATATCACCGCCTGGCGGAGAGTCTCACTCTACCCCCATATCCGCAGCGAGATAATTATGATTGAGAGCTGTGAAGGCAATAGATGAAGCATGAGAGTGAAGTCCCTTGCAGGCGACGTGGAAGAATTTCCTTTAATTCCTTTGTATACCGACAGGAAAATAATGGGAATTCGAATAGTGGTTCGTTGTGAAACATCGGGGAGTGCGCACAGCGCATGTCTCGACTTCGATGCCTAAAGAGGGAATTTTTCGTTTGAGAGTACTTGCTGCCAAGTTGAGTATGACTCGTTTGAAAGGACTTATTGAGCTGAGTGATGTGGGCGACTCTCAATCAGCGGGAATGTTGTTCTCAACAGGTACGTGTGGCAGGCAGTGTGAATAGTGTGGTTGCTTGTCCGATGCATTTACTGATCTATATTATATAATAATTTCAATTTTGTACGTTACATCCGCATGTATGCAAACTATAATTAACAAGAGTAGTACGTTTCATTTCTGTAAATGCTTTAATTTAATATTAGTAATATGTTTTGTGTGTGGTGGCCCGTGGCGTTGTGGGTATGTGCGTCGACCCCAACCATGACGTCGTAGGTTCGATTCCAGCCCTGAGCGACTAAAATAATTTTCACGACCCCACCTCTTTCGAGTCACTGACAATGCTCAAAGAGTATTTCCTGTCTAAGCTTCTCAAACTTGGCCCTTCGGAGTCGGCATAAAACTGCAGGTCCCTTCCACTCGTGAGAGAACAATAGCACGCAGAACACCAGTGGTTGCTGAGAAGCTAGGCCTTGGCCCCCTACGGGCTGTAGCGCCACCCATATTATATTATATTATTATATAATACGTTTTGTGTCATTTCATATACAATTTACAATTTACATATTCATTGTTTTCGTTCGATTCTTAACTGAAACACATTTACTGAATTCCAATCGCAATTGTAGTGCTTTTAGATCGACGTAGATTTTTCTATGATCCTACGCAAGTCTGTACGTACTGTGAAATTTGACACATTTGCTATCAACGAACATTGCATTTTCAGAAAAAATAGACAGTTCGGAGGTTGTTATAAAGAAGCTAACAAGCGAACTAATAAAGTAAAAATGATGGGGCTGACAGGACTACACAGAAGTACTTCAGAGACTGTATGTTGTTTGTCCGTCTTTGCTATCTGCTATCATATCATCATAAATAAAAAGATTGAGTTTATTTTTTTCTCTGATTTTTATGGTACTTGTGTACATAGCCCAATTGATCAGAGCTGATACTAGAAGGGTTGTAGGTTTCCTTTGCAAGGTGAAGATTGGAAAAGGGGTAGTAAGTAAGATATCTTAATTGTAGATATAGGAGTTTGGATTCAATTCAAGTTCTTCTTATTTGCTCTAAAAATCGTCGCTGTATCAGTTTACCACAAGATATTTTAAAATCCTTCCTCTTAAGCATCTGTACTTTCATAAGGTGTTAACGATTTTTTATTAGGTCGACAAAATATAATCTCAGAATCAAGAACCATAGCAAAAGGTTAGTAACCACCACATCACAAACTACAAACATTTTTTAATTTCTTTACGATAATTGCTCGTAGATTACTTAGTAGTTACCTATTAGAATTATATCCTTAAGACCTTAATATGTGTTTCTAAAGAAAGTAAGTCATTGTCCTAGAAAACCTAAAAAACCTAACATATGTTACCACATCTGGTACCACTCTCCTTTTTTGTAAAATATATAGAATCATACTTTTAATTAAACAGAAAAATACATTTTCAATTATAAGTGTACAAATAAACGATCAGCTGCGATTCATGATTCATCAGGCAATATGTACTTGATATTTGTATCAGTCAGCTGTTCGAAGAAATTAATGGCAAGATCAGCAAGGAAAACTAAACGCAATTATTATTAGTTCAATAAGAAATGTCTGTTACTGCCGATTTATCTTCCTCAGCCATTTTCAATGCCTCTGCGGTTTTGGTTTCTTTTTTCCTTTAAACGAATGAATTTGATATGATATGTGACATCCATTGGAAGCATTGTTTTCATCCCAATCAATTTCACATACCGCAATAAATATGAGTAACTTAGTCCAACATAGACATTTTCGTTAGTGCGTTTTACATGTGGTTTCATATGGCGTTGTGGGTATGTGCGTCGACCCCAACCTCGACGTCATAGGTTCAATCCCTGGTTTGTATGATAAAAATAATCTTCACGGCCCCACCACCTCTTTAGAGTCACTGAATGCTCAAAGAATAGTTCCCGTCTAGAAAAAGCTCCTCAAACTTGGCCGCTCGGAGCCGCTCACAACACTATTGTTTGGTGAGAAGTTAAGCCCTGGCCTCTATGGGCTGTAGCGCCACCCATATTGAAATGCATGCCTAAGACTGAATGAACGAGTATTCCAATGCACTTCTGCGCATTACAAAAGGGAGTAAAATGACAATGGCTACACTGCCTTAGCGAAGTGAGAGAAAACAAAGTCTTTGAAATATCATCGATGTACATTTGTTCAAGTGATATTGTCCGTAACACAAAACTAGCACAACAATTTCTTAAAGTTTTCACAATATTATTTGCCTTGGAGGTACCATATGCAGTCTTAATCCGATCATATAAACATACAGACAACACACATTATATAAAACGTCCATACTCACACCCACTCGAATAATATCACCACCTACCAATTTTCCCCTCACATCCTTACTGCATTGAATCGTAACGAAATTGTATGTTTTCTCAAACACTGCGGCGTGTATTATTTCCGAGTTCAACAGATAGCAGGGGATTTTATTTTTTGAAAAATTATCAATTCCACCATATGTTTGGATTTCCCGCACGAGAAGACATTTGGCAAGTATCCATTCAAGGAGCGACCAAATTAATACAATAACTTCCCAGTTTTCGTTTTGCAATTAGGGAATATTTTGTCGAGGATATTCGAAAGAGCACAAGTTGAGTATCCATATGGAACGTGTCCAGAAAATCAACAAATGGGTCTCTTATTCACCACAAAATAAACAGAGTACACAGACGAATGATATGGAAAAATTTCCCACCGTGGGAAATTTCCCAGCGCTAGGAGTTGAAGTTGTGTGAGCGCAACCGAACCACTAACAATAACGTCGACTCTTCGGGATATATTCTCATCCTCACTCATACAACGATTGCAAATCAGATATCTCTAGTGTTCTCACCACGCGTACTCAAAACAACCCCCGTCAATACGCCGCACCTCAGTCTGGTGCACCGACAAGTGCCAGGATATCTCCCAACAAGTAAACTCCGCGCATATCCTTTTCAGAACTTTTACTCGCCTGCCTCTCGTTCTCGTATATAACTGCGCGTTTGGTCGCCTCACGATTCAGTCGTCGTGATACCATTGAAACCAACGCAAGGGTCGTTTCGAAACGCAGCCCTACTCCCCCCTTATAAACCACAACAACAACACAACACAGAACAGCACAGAGTTCACCAGGAATATAGAGAAAATCTTTGAAAATAAAATTCTATCTCCTTTCGATTTCTTCAGCAACTGTATCTATCAATTAATTCGTTTCGGTGATTTGGCAAAATACACACGTTTGAAACACTCTCAGTGTCGGTGTGGTGTATCGGGAAATGTGTGTGCATCGTCGATAGGCAGTAGCACCTCAGCCGGCTTTGATTGACCCTTTTTTTTCTCCTGTGTATGCAAGGTGCCTTCTTATCTTTTTCAATTTCAATTTCAATTTTCCCTCTGTTCGTTGTGCATTCGGTTCAGATTACGTTAAGTATTCGCGAAATTCGAGTCTTTTTCAACGAGTTTTTTGTTGATTTATTTTTTTTACTTTTGTTCTTATTTCAACCCGACTTGATGGTAGTAACGTGTGACAGATGTCCCGTCGTCGCTGCTGACGACGATTTTTCGACAGTGTGTTGAAGTGAGTGTTTTAAGTGTGAGAGAGTGTGAGAGCTCTGGGAAAATCCCTATTAACGAAAATATGTAAATTCAGTGTGTATTCAATTTCGCATGAAAGGAAGAAAAGCAGGCAGTGACGAATAAAAAATCAAAAGGAGGAAAAAAATAAAATTAAAGTGGTGGCAGTGGAAAATCATCCAGTACTGGTACGAATAGTGAAAATTCTGTTTTCGTTGTACTCTCTCTCAATATATGTCTACCCTTCCATCCTGCACCGACGACCGTAGTCCATAGCCCATAGCCCATAGCTCGTAACCCACTAAGGGCCGCCCGTCACCCCAGCCCGATTCACCCACACACAAATTGAATGTACTTGTGTTGTTAAGCGCCACTTGAATTCGGTTGTACAATCTTCTGTACCCTCATGCATGTCCTTTTTTGTGTGCCCCAGTCTCGTACGGATTATGTAAATTTTATTATTATGATTTTTTCTCTCTCTCTTTCTCTCGTTCCCTCTCTTTTTCTCTCGCTCTATCTCTGTTCGGACAAGGACACCTTTCAAGTTTGCATTGTTTTTTTTTGTGTGTTACTTGTTTTATTTCTTGCGTTACTCACATTTTTCGGTTTTATTTTGTGTTCTTGTGGTAAATTCCATCTTCCCGTACAACAAGAAAGAGAAGTACCATGGGAAATTGTCTATTAGTGGAAAAGTATTTTAAAATATGTGGCCGAGCACCACAAACTGGAGTCCACCTAAGTGTCCGGTTTGCTGGAGAGCGAACATAAAATAAAAGAAGAACAGGTCCCACGTTATTTGTTGCTTTTTGTTGGTCTGCGGAGGAGTAGGAAACGAGAAAAGATGCTTTCTGTTGTGCTGATTCTCACTCAACCCTTCCAGCTAGATAAGTAGTCTTAAAGTAATCCATGAATTGCTTTTCGCCCAACCGCCTCCTCGCTCGCACCACCTTCTCATGTGTCCTTGCAAGTACGACGCAACGTTGGGGGTTCCATACCATTGTTGTTCATTATGCTATTACCCACCACCAGCGCCCTTCACTGGTGGAAGTATGCCATTGTATTAAAGCCAACTTCAAGTTGCAACGAACAGATGATATTGCCGACGAGCGAGCGGCGAAAACGCGGCGCGTGCTGTTAGCAGCACCAGCAGCGAAGACGACTTTGCAGCAGCCAGCCACTTCAGATACACCGAATACCAACGAAAACGGAAGGAGCGAGAGAGAACGAGCGAATAAAGTGCAGAAGGGGTTTTCTGAGTAGTATGTGTGTCAGGTTCCAATCCTCAGATTGCATTATTTAGTTGTTAGCTTCTTACGGCGCTGGGGTGGCCTAGAGGGAGGTGGTGAGGTTGCATTTTCGAAGCGAACAAAAAACTAAACCCTTTCTCTACACTTCAGAAATATTTTAAAACTTTCACAAGGACACATGCACAATGCACTCGCACTCGCCTTCGCACACATCTTCACACACTACTTACGCCACCCATGTGCATGTGCATATGCTCCTTTTTGGGATCTGAACACTTACTAGTTAGATGCATTTAGGGCCAACATCACTATAAACACACCAATCAACGTCTTCTCGCAAAGTAGTTGCATGTTGAGTGCAAAATAAAGCAATTGCATTCCTTTCTGCTTTTTTTTTGTTTCGTTACCATCAACCCACCCTCCATCTGCCATCAGCCATCAGCCACATCAACCCTCGTCCTTCTCATTTAAGAAGCACGGCTTCAGTAGTTTGAATTCTGATGGAACACAGCGAGCAGCCGTGAGGGGGGCATCAGAGGGAGCAAACAAATACGGTCTTGGGGGTTTTATGATGCCACCATAATAGCGTAAATGGCAAATCCCTTTTAGTATAATTTTCGACTCATTGTCGGAGAGCAAAATGGATTCTCAATTTAACGTTGCAATTTAAAGGAGGCTGACATTTGAATAAATAAAATAAAATAAAAATAAAACGAAGCAGAACTAAGAACAGGGAGCTGTGCACAGAAAAAGGAGAAACTTTTCCAGCCAAGGATATGCTGGCTTATTCATAATTTAATGCTCCACGTGACTTAGAGGATGAGTTCTCGTGCCTTTGCGCTACCCCGCGCTACCAGCAGATTTCTACACAATTATGCGGTTTGAATAAATTTCTATAAATCATCTAAGCATTCTCTTCAATGACATCCCCGGTATCCTTCTGTCCCCACTGCAAGAAGTCTCGTTGCACTCATTCAAAGTCACTCATTAGCGGGAGTTGGCAAAAAAAAGAGACGTTTAATTGAAGCCATAAAGGTGGCGGCTCCTTTGGTGTGTCAACTTGATGGCTTGCTTGATGACGGTTGTGAATTCGTAGTTCCTTGCTGCCAGGACATCACAAATCCTTTTGGTTTCTGTGAAATGGTGGAGTAGTTTTGAAGTATTTGCAATTTACTCTTAGTTAGTGCATACTTGGCAGTACTGAGATTCCGTGAAATTCGTCTTTGTGAAAGCAGTGAACAGATTCTCGGAAGAAGATTGATTTTTTCATCAGTTTTGATGGATCGTTCCGTGAATTATTCAGTGTTGTGGTCAGCAAACTTCAGGGAAACAATTTTACCTAGGAGTTCAGGGCTCTGCTGCCTTCCTTCTTTCTGGTCTGTTGTCAATACTCACTTCTACATACACATCTTTTGAAGAGGTTTCGGCTTGGTTCTTTCTAAAGTGAATATAGATAAACTTCAACATCGTTAAAATTTGTTGCGAAGGAAAGGCACTACCGTAGAAATTTCTCTATTCATTCTCGAATGCGTCTCGTACCATACGAAAGTGTTCCTTTTGTTTTGTTATATTTTCTTAATATCATACATGTGCTTGTATTTACATATTACCAATTTTTAAGATTTACAACTTGTAGAGTAATCATTTGTGCTTAGAATACTACTACTTGTGAAATCTGTTCAGCGTTAGGTGAAAAAAAGTTGGCACTCGAAGTCTGTTTTTGACTTGTTTTTCAATGAGCCTTGGTTTTGATTTGTCGGTTTGTGGAATGGAAGCAACAATGTGAAAGATCTGATCTGAATACCCAAAAAAAGTGTGAAGCCGTCAAGTGTTGTGACATTATACTCAAATTTGCCAAACTAATAATTAGCTTACCATTATTCTAAGATTGTGCAACAATTTAATGAAGTTACATTGACATGAGTGTCTTTATTAGAGTGCTCCATGTATGAATTTATATAAGAAGTGGAACGGTTTAGATTCCGCTGCTCTTTTATTTCAGACTCAGAGGTATAGTATGTGAGAATCTTGCCAAATTGCGAAGACAAAATGTAGCATCTTCCAACAAGATAGTGTCTAACGTGCTGTTCGTTTTTTATTTTGGTTATGGACTGAACTGCCTATTCTTTCGACATCATTAGAAAAAGATGTCAATGACTCAAGACCATTGAAAAATGCCAACAGCTCAAATCTTTTATGCACTCACACCTCTTCTCTAATATAAATTAGCCTAACAGCTGCGTATGTAAAAGTCTAATATATGAACCTGATAAACCATTTTCACACTGAACCCGATGAACCATTTTCAGGCTGACAATTGAGTCCTTCAATGTGCCAGTCGTCTAACGTAAGACAAATAAGTTGATTGTATTAAAATTTGCTCGAGTTAGAGCTACTTATTTCGATGTAGAGAATTGATGACAATATCAAAATATGCCAAACAACAAACACGATAAAGTGTAAATGTTTAATTTTTCAAAAAGATGGGTTAATCACATTGTACTGTGCAGTGCACTTCCACCATTGTCACTTCTAGATATTTTGTGGGGTAAATAAAATAAAGTGAATGGAAACAACTACAAATTCGCATTCCTATTCTTCCAAGATTAAGTCGCCAAGTACATAGGTACCCTTAGTACCTTGTTTCAGAAAATTCCCAAAAGTTTTTGAAAAAAAATGTTTAGCGTACACAAGTGAACACAATGGTTTTACAAAAATGTGATATATGTTTTTATCTTCGCCAGCAGATCTAAATTTCGAATAAATCAAACAAACCTAATTGTTTACTTGCAACAAAGTGAGTCGAATCGATGTGTCAGGTCTGGCAAAACTACAGAGTGTAGTTAAAATGTAACCAATGCTGTCGGAAAGCTGTGGCAATTTGTGCAGTCTGATTTTTGAAGCCGACGCGTGAGGACGTGTTTGTTGTGCCTGTGATTATCCATCATCAAGAACTATAAAGTGTGCAAAAGAATAAATTGATCACGGTTTTACAACTATTTGTGCATAGATTGATGACGCCGTCTTAAGTCTTCGATCTTATATTTTAAATACAAGTTGGCTAGCGAAATCATAAATACACATTTTTATTTTTCCGAAATATTTTCATATGATCTCGGCCATCGGAACCTTTAAGCTATTAAAATGCACATACCACTCACAGATACATACGTGATAATCCTTAACGGCAATCATTAACGTATAGATTTCGTTTTCAATTATTATTATTTTTGGTACTCACGTGTAGCAGATTTTTGAAGTACCATCAACAATTAACATTACAGGTTGAAAATTACTAGCATAAAGCAGTTAATTGTGTGACCTGACCACCAACAGGTCCATTTTGTGCAGAATCTCCTTGAGTGGTAAACTGCAGAATTTCATTGCTATTTAAATGTCTTTTATATAAAGCGTAAACGTTATCTCTTTTATTTCGCTCAGAGGACATGACGAATTTTAGGGTTTCCTGTAAAAATTATATCTCTACTTGGCTGAATATTAGTGTCATGTGAATGCATTATCGTCATCGTTGTCTCCCGGCCCGCCTTGAGTGAAAATATACTGTATACATTCAAAACGATAATGTTTGCCAAATTGGTAAGCATTGTTGAAATGAATGCTCGGTACGTGCCAAACACTGGACAGACCCTTGCCTTCTTGTTGCAAATAGACAGAGGTGTTCATTTTCGGTAGTAATAAAATGAGACTAGAGAAAGTGAAAATTATGTCTAGTTGTGACTGTATATTTGAAAGTGCAAATATGTTGAATAATCTTAGACCTTGACAGAAAATTTGCAGATGTTGTTCTTACATGTACAAGTGTTTAGTATTTTCATAAAAAATATAGAATTTCCATATCTTGGAGCATAATTTTTTATTTAACACTGTTTATGCATTTATGCATTTAATGTACTTATGTTCTAAAATTCCATCTTTTGACGTCAAGTTTTGAGTGAATTTTTTTTTAGTGGCACAAATTTTACAATGTGTTGCATATAGTTTGTTGGGCAGAGATTTGGTTTGCATCACCTTACTACTAAAATATTCATACAATCCTTATATAATATATCACAGAAAATTTGATTTAAGACTAGAATGTTTTAAAAAACACAAAAATGATTAACAAAAAATAAAATTAAAATGTGGATAAATAAGATGAGTAGATATATAGAAAATTTATAAATAATAACAGATAGGAACTAGAAGTAAATAAATATATAAATAAATAAATAAGTAAAGAAGTAAATAAATAAACAAATAAATAAATTCATTAATAAATAGATAAGTAAATAGATAAATAAACATATATATATAAATAAAAAAATTAATAAATACATAGAGAAGAAATAAATAAATAAATATGTTAATATATTAAACAAATAAATGTATAGATAGATAAGTAAACAAATAAGAATTCCACTTATTCTGCAGCTAAGTATGAAATCAAGTCGTTTTCGGATGATAAAAGCTATCGATTATACCGTAGAAAACGTTTTTCAACTCTAGCTGTGACCATTTCGATCATGGATATCTTATGAAGTTCCGTTGTCGAGAAAAACCAGAGGAGATTTAGAATCATTTTTATGAGCTTATTTTGCGTTACTTGGAGTCCACGCAGATGACTTTTAGCGCACCTACCCCAGACAGGAGACAAGTTTTGAGTGAATGGAAATCGATTCCCTTAGATAATACTAAGAATATTCTCATTTCTGGAAATGAATTCTATGCATTTTTCTGATATTTTCGCATCATAACTTAATTGGAAAAAATATACAAATTTCTCGCAATCTCCCTTGTCATTATCCTGTCAACTTGCTTTTCACGCGAAATACAGTTGAATTTGTATTAAAATCACTCACTGGAAGTAGTCGAGTAGCTTCGTGGCCACATCGATTTGGTGACTTTATTTTATATTTATTTCGAGTTTTTCAACAAAGTGACAAGCGTAAAATATTTATTTTATTTTCAACCAAATTACTTTTCATGAACAGATGACAAGCTGTTCAAGTAGTACCCCAGCAATGCAAATTACTGAGTGAATCTGCGGGAAATTTGAAATCTGAACAAAAAATTAATAAAAATGCAAGTACTGAACTAATTTTTCTCGTCCGCCCACAGGATACATTTATGTATGTATCGGCTGATGCTATCTTAACTGTGAGTCTTTTCTCTGACCTTTGCAATATGAAGCGTTTTTTTCGTCATTGTTCACCTTACATTTGTAACAGTATTAAAACTTATAATTCTTCGAAAATATAAAATAAAATGTAAAAATAAATATCCCATGAAAGCGGATGCTACAATAGCGACCCGCTCTTACATAAGCAGATAGTTAAGTAAGCGACTGTATGAAATAATAAGTAACTACATTACGTATTGTATCTTCTGATATTAGTTGAAATTAACCCTTTCCATAAATGCCTTGACTTAAATGTTTTGAGCAATCTATGATATGGACACATTTTGTTTGGACGGGGTTCCACAATGCTATCGCCTTGGTCCATGAGTTCTTTCCATTAACGATGTTATCAAAATAATTTTAACATAACTTCTTCCATTTATGCTTTTATATTATATGCAATAATTTCTTCCTTTTTTTCCATGAAAATTCACTCAGCATAGAGACTTCAAAATGGAAAATGATAGGTATCATCTTAACACAATGATCGACACTAATAATTATCAAGTTTCATGAAGCAGACAAAGCTATATTGTCCAAACAATATAGTTTCCTCAAGATTATGTGAAAAGAAACCACTTTCTTGCCAGTTTTAGGATCCCACACAATGGTGGCCAGCAAAATAATTGTACAACAATTATTGATATAACCCGGGCTCCATATGCAAGGTTCTTTTTTTCCGTTTTTATTTTGCACAAAAATATGCATAATAACATAAATCATAAAAATAATTTGTTAAATATCGTTCTTATGACTGCCACTACGTTTGTTGATCGGAATATAATAGTTTTTGATTTTGTTTATTGAGTACAACGAATAGTTTAAGATATTCAACCATTTAGATGTAGTGCAGAGGTAAATGTCCACTTGCTGCACCAGCTCGGTCTCTTCGAGCACAGTTGCTCTGTCTAAGAGAGTCGTCGAATCCTCTTCTATAAAGTGCAAGTGATGGCTGAGAAAACTTAAACTCAGACCTTCGTTTGAACACCGAGTTGAGAAGAAGATTTTTAATACAATTATCATCTAAAAATTAACAGTAAATACCGTTTAAAAGAAGAGGTCTTCTAAAATTAAGTCAGAACCGACCTTTCTGGCACTTAAGAGTTGTTAATATGACTACAATTAGCAGTCACACTGTAAGTGGAGTACCTTCTACAGGTGCTAAACGAAACTTAGCAGTTGACCCATTATTTCATGCAATTGTAGAAAGTTTAGGATAATGTTAGGCCCCTCGACATAAGTGCCGCCGGTTAGCCCAAAATTGTTCGATGAGCGGTTGTGAAGTCTCCGCCTCTTCTTCCTCCAAGCAGTCTCGGCATGTTGGGCATGTTGGGATACTTACCTACTTAAGTTTGCGCTGCTGTCCGGGGTGGAGCTGGGCCTCAACCAAAAAGTGTCTCCAGCCAGCTCGATCTTTAGCTAGCTGTGTCCAGTTTCGCACGCATAGTTGGTTGAGGTCCCCTTCAACTTACATGCGCCACTTGAGTCGCGGTCTTTCTCTACTGCGCCCTCATCGGGGGTGGATTCGAAAGCCCTTTCGCGCCTGAGCATTGGTTTCCATCCTGTCTACGTGACCTCGCCATCTCAATCGTTGGATCTTCATGCTTCTGTCAAAGTCGATGTCGCTGAAGAGCCCGTATAGTTCATCACTATATCTCCGCCTCCACTTACCATCTATGCAGACGGGACCGAAAATTACACGAAAAATGTTCCTCTGGAAGCAACCAAGAGCACCTTTATCCGACAAAGTTGTTGACTGCCTGAAAGTTATACCTGTCTGCTGTGACGTTCTGAGCGAGACGTCGGTGTTGGATGTCCTTTCTCGTTGACAGCATATACTTGGTCTTACCCTCGTTTACCGCTAAACCCATCTTCGCGGCCTCGAGTGCAATACCCACAACAGGGCCATCGATATCACGCTGCGTTCTTCCAATAATGTCAGCATCGTCAGCATATGCGAGTAGTTGGACTGACTTCTGAAAGACTGTTCCTCTGGTATTGGCGTTCGAGTTTTGAACAATTCTTTCGAGAAAAATGTTGAAAAAGTCGCATGACAGCGCTTCGCCTTGTCTAAAGCCTTTTTTGACATCAAAGGTCTCGGTTAGGTCTTTACCGCCCTTGATGGAGCAGCGTGCATTCTCCATAGTCATCCTACACAAACGGACGAGTTTGGTAGGGATGCCAAACTAGATATTGCTCTGTATTGCTCGTCTCTATAAATGCTATCATAGGCGGCCTTAAAATCGATGAAATAGTGGTAGGTGGTGTGAATATTTTCCTGTTCTAAAGCCACACTGGTATGGACCGACCAGGACGAATGGCATACTAAATTTTGTATGCGATATCTATGAGACTGATGCCTCTGTAGTTGGCGCAGTTCAAAGGGTCTCATTTTTTCCCTTTTTTATAGATCATGCAAACAATGCTGAGGTTCCATTCATCGGGCATGGTTTCCTCCGACCATATTTTACAGATGAGTTTGTGCGTGCTCCTTACCAAATCATCGCCTGCGGTTTTAAAAAGATCGTCGGGTAAGCCGTCAGCTCCAGCAGCCTTGTTGGATTTCACACTTCATCTGTTTCGGGTCGACGCAATTCTTGATCTTCATAGTCCCTTTCATTGGGATTGAAGGGTTCGTTTTGCCTGACAGCGGGATTTGGTTCTTCGTCGCTGTTATACAGTCTGCAGAAATGGTTTCTCCATATCCTCAGCATCGACTGTGACACTACTACGATGTTCTCTTGATCATCCTTACAGGCTTCGGTTCGGACTTTATAACCTTGACTGACTTCTATTCTGCCAATCGCGCGTTTCTCATGCTCCTTCTTTTTTCTCCTGAAAAACCGGGTGTTCGTCTATCCTCTTCTGCTCGTGGAGCTCCCGAGCAGCTCTTGTCCTTCTTTGCATTCATGTTGGGATATCCATATTGAAAACTTGAGTGCCAATTGTGCAGTGCCCGTTGAGAGTCTTAGGTGCTTACTGACTTATGTAGTGGAAGCAGAAAATAGATATGGGCCATATTTCCTTAGTATTAAGGGAAATGTGTTACCATCCACTCATTTATTATAGCATATTTATTAAAAAGAAGGGAGGTTATAATCGTGTTGAGAAGAAAAAGGTTACGGTTAGGGAATGCAACTACGTTGCAATTCCACGGTTTCTAAGAGTGTATCTGTCTCATAAATTTATTTTCTTCGCAAATATATTTTCTTTTCATATGTTCCTGTGAAATTATGCTACATTCTTGGGCCGGGGTGTTTCGCAATAGAGCTCTGTCGGCCGAAATATAAAGGATCTCTAGAACGTATCTTATTCTAATCCGCAATCTGTGTTGAAATTTCCATTGCATGTATTGCCAAAATCAGTTAATTACAACGCACGTTTCGATTAAATAAGAATGCAGGCAACGTGATTAACGAAATGGAACAAAAATGCAAGAACAAGGAGCCGACTAATTGCACGTGTTTCTTATCTAAATATTTAGTTTCCCAAATGAAAGTAAAACAATTGAGTATCGACAGCCCTGTGAAGCGAACACG
This sequence comes from Eristalis arbustorum, assembly GCA_916610145.1. Taxonomy (NCBI): domain Eukaryota; kingdom Metazoa; phylum Arthropoda; class Insecta; order Diptera; family Syrphidae; genus Eristalis; species Eristalis arbustorum. Next base: position 582,503 of record OU744317.1, read on the forward strand.
TGCTCCGGGGCTAGCCGGCCACTTACCAAATCCCAACACGAAAGTCCTCCTTAGAAATGTCAAACTTACCGAGTATCCTTACATAATGACATTATTTATTTATTTATTTTTTCAAATCGAACTCATTCTGATTCATTTCTATTTCTGTTTCTATTCCCTTTCAGCTTTCAGCGTTCAGCGTTCAGCGTTCAGATTTTCAGCGCTCAGTTAATCGAGAAGGAGAAAGAGGATATCCGTAAATGTTTTTTTCGGGAAAAATGTGTTAAGAAAAGAAATAAATTTCAAGTGTGTACAAAAGAGCACAGAGTGATGAAAAATCAAAGAAAAGTAAAGTCCTTACGGCCATACACAAAAGTGTAATGCAAATTGTCGAAATTGTGAGAACAGAATGTGGATTAGGAATTTAGCCGAGGGGTTCCGCAACAAGTCAAGGTATGTATGTACGACACATTCAATCGATATTTCTTCCGTCCTCTCTCACTCAGTCTCTTCAATCCTCATTTTCGTTTTCTTTACTTATTTTCGTATATCTTTTTTTCTCGATTTTTTAAATGTATTACCCGCCCGAATCCGGAATACAAAATTCCAGAACGAAGTGAACAAGAAAAAAAAAAACACGGAAGGGACACGCGTCCTCCTGCCAGCTCCGTCCTCAATCAATGGCCTTAAATTAAATTCGATTAAGGGAGTAGATTCCTTATCACTTTTCTTATATCTAATTCGAATCAGAATACAATAAAGAGGCAATAATACACACACTGCCGTGGGCGGGGATGTGCGAAAAATTGTTCGGCTCTCGTCCTTAATCGAGATTTCGATATTCCAAGAATGAAGAATGGATGGGTGGATTCGTACAAATGTAGTCCGCGAAGATATGAAAGAAGCAGAGGCGCACCGCATCCCGATTCTGTTGTGAATACTGAATGCCCCGTACACAGTACACAACAAAAGACAGCTCTCCTCTCCAGCCGATATCCTGTTCAATCAAATTCAAATTTATATTTATTTATGCAGGGTCGGGAAATAAATCCTTCCAGATTCAGACAGTCAACCAGCCAACCAGCCAGCCAGTCGACTATTGTGTGTTGTAACCCTATCGCAGGCTGAGGCGGTGACGGCGGTGCCGGCGGCCACCGTTCTTTGGATGAATGAAGCAAAAAGGGATAGAGCCATAATCTAAATAAGTGCGATATAATTCCTCTCCTATTGAAAATCGAAAATCTGAACGTTTGAACTGTACGGCACTGTAACGGCGGAGGAGCGCTAGCGTGTCGTCTTTTTGTCGCCTGCACTGTGTATATCCAGGGCGGATTTGCAGCTCTCTTGATTGGATCTGAAATCTTGGAGGAGTCGAGGGAGGAATAGCGTACACCCACATCAACTCGTGGTCGAGGGACGATAATTTTGGAGATTCTCATCCATTGGCCATGAATTATTCAGATAATAATGAATTTCAAATTCTAGAGGGCTTTCACTTCAAATTTTGTGGGGGGTCGTTGGGGGTGTTGCTTAGCTGGTTAGTGCGCGTCGTGATTTATCCTTTGAAGCGGCGGCGTCTGGCAACAGGTATGCCTTTGTAGATGAAAGTCCCGCGTCTCTTGTGAACGGAAAGCAGTACTTGCGCGTCCCTATTGTCGAATGATGATGAGAAGGACTTTCCGGTTACTCCGGCATAGCCCGCGTGTGTGGTTTATGAATTCAATGCTCCTAGTGGAAATTTGTCTGTCGTGTAGAACTGAGGTAATCCACTGAGGCAGAGCATCCCAATTTTAATCGGTCGCCCCAAATCGCTTTTTAAAATTCTCGTCAAGTCGATCACGAGCACCAAACGCACGGCTATGCCGTGTGATTACTCGGGGCGCTGCTGGGCGAAACTTCTCTCCGTTTTTCCCTAATTGATTTCATTTTTGTTTCCATTCGGGTATGCAACAAGGACACGAGCTTCCGGTAACGGGGGGCAATTTAGGTTTAACTCTTTTTTTTTTGCTGCTCATGCTTCGTTCGCCTGCTCCCTAGTGAATGGGTTCGAATTTAGAAATTCGTGCCCAATTTTCCGTTTTTTTTTCTTGTGTGTTGCCGCTGTCTCCTACAAAGAGCCAGAGAGAAGATTTTGTGTGTATGCGTACGGCTCGTCTGTAATTTTCTCGATTTAAGGCGAACCTTTGACAGCAGTGTCGTGACCAGGCGACAGACAAGTCAAGCGTAAAACGCTTCAGTCATCATCAATTAGCAACCGTTGGTTTGGTGTGCTAGTGACAGATTTCAGGCCTTCCCTTGTTCAATGAAAATCTGCATGACCTTAACCGTCATCAGTGGTGGCGTCGGGGAAACGTGGTTTGACCTATTAGCCGCCCTCGCAGCTCTGCACGCAACTGTACCGACGCGAAAGCCGTGCGGTATGTATGCAAATGATGAATTTGTTTCACAGTTAGCACGCTAATGCAATTCCATGCTAACGCATATTAGCCCGCGCAACGGGGATCCAGGATGTCGCCCATAAAGGGCGGCAAGTCAGAATGTCCTCGGCATGTGTGTGCACCACATGCGTGACATATTTAATCGTGAAAACATGAAATCGCTGCCCTGTAGGCAGCGCCTGTGACGTTCCATTTTTTATTCACCACCTTCACTGTCTGCCAGCAACAGCGTCCGTGTAACCCTCTGCCTCATGGCCCACCCATTGCGGTCGCGTTCCGGTTGCAGGGGCGTAGGGAAAATATGCATGAATGAAAAGGAAACTCTGCGGCGCAGGGTGTGCGCGTAATAAATTCGGTTTCAATTTATGATTAAATGATTTATGTTGGATGGAGGCCCGTGCGTTTAGGATGTTCTTTTTCTTCTGTTGGTACGCTTGAGTTTATTTTCGTTCAAGGACAGCAAATTGTCGGTCATGTCGGGTAGGGGAGAGAGTGACTGAGTTTAAAGCGTAACACTTGCGAGACAGACAGACAGCCTTGTTGTTGTGCTACGTGAGCGGAGTGAAATCCAAGTTGTCTAGTAATGGCTGTGAAATCTTCTCCCCATTCTGCCGCACGCATCTCGCCTGTCGGGATGAAAGAAATTCTTTTTTTCGACAACAGAAAGTAATAAATATTCTCGAATCAACAGAAATGATGTGGATCCATAAATCATTTTAAGGGTTTTCACTGTTTTCGAACAACGGTTGGTGTAGATTTTTTGCGCCTCATTTTACTAGTGGATGGCTCATTGAAAAGCGCTTTCCGGGGTGCGGGTGAAAAAGATTGCAAAGCGTACCGAAAAGATGGAGCGCGAGCTTGATTGAGCGTTTAAAGTTCCGCCTAAAGGGTGGGGGAGGACGCTATAAGAGGCATTGTTTGCTCGATTGGTTCTTAGTAGAAACTGACATGTACTCAAGTGGTTTTTTTTATCTCAAACATGGGTCCGATGCTTAAAAAAGAACGGAAATGTAGGCTGGTAGGCTTCTGCTTTGAAACAAATGGCGATGCATACATACAAATCTCCTCAAAAAGCAGTTCTTCTCAGACCTTGGAGTATGGATTTTTTTTCTGAGAATATTTAAAGTTGCTGTCTATTTGGTACCATTAATTTAATTAAGTTCTAAGGTTATTGTTAGCCGTATGCTTTTGAAAACTTGATTGTCCTTAGGTAGTCCTCAATTCAACGAGAATGAGTTCTTGTCATTGGAATAAAAAAATATCATATAACAAAATGATTATATTTGTGCAGCATCTATGCAGTACGCAAAGTACCGGCTTTGTGGACGTAGTTCACTTAAACTAATGAGTGGGTTGGGTTCATAACGCAATAGGTCAATTCTAGTTAAATTTTAGTTCACAGGCAAACTACGCGACTAATTTTTGGTTTTGTGTATCGACAGCGAAGATTTGCTAAAAAGGGTATCTTAACACTCTTTTGGGAAGGTGACTGCCTTTCGCTGTATGAAAAATATCTAATGATGCTCGAAACTTTTACTAAAAAGCAAATTGGAGGAAATAGCACAAGATACCTCATCACAAAACAACTATTACCTGCTCTTGATCAAAAACGCTCCTGATTAGCATAACCAGGTCGAATCTCAGAACCATTATTGGTGCTATAACCGGGCCTTGCGCTATCGGATTTACGCCTCCAGACTATGCATCCCGTCAATTTCGGCAGGTTTTAGAGATGGCGGAAAAAGCCATTGCACACCTTTTATTGCAATTGTAGTGAGCTCTCCTATCGCAGATTCAGCAACTTAGGCGACATGTTTTCAACAACTTGACAGCACTAAGCGAGATAAGCTATTATATGTGTTATCTTCCTAACCTACCCCATCGACTTTGTGCAACAACGGTAGGTAGCATACTACTCAATCTTATAAACAAACAAGTCTAAATGAATCACCTGGTATTATTTAAAGATTAAGGGTTAAAATGTCTGAATTTATTTTAATCGAATTTCCTAAAATCTGGTTTGGTAGATATCAGAAATCAGAATATGGAATGGAATTCAGGAAACTAAACAAAAAGGATGCTAGTTCCAGACACGCTCATTTCAACTGCAAATGTTAACGTTAACAGTTTTCATCACTCGGTCAGTCAGACTGTATGGAGTCTCCGAATCTATTATTGAATCAACCTTGTTCGTTCCACCTCCTATGTGAGATTTGAACAAAATGATATGATTTTCAGAAACTTTTAAGTGACAACTGACAACGCCATTCAGTTCAGTTCAACCACAATTATTTTAGTTCAAGGACATTAGACCCCTCCAACTGCAGCCGACTAACCAAACCAAATGTGGGTACTCTTGATTGACACAGATGTCAATCAAATCGGTCTGTCATGAATTAAGAACTAAAAAACTACTGCCTTACACGTTACCCAACATCTGTCACTCCCAACTGACATGGGGTTTATTAGGTATTCCATTAGGGCATGCCAACTTGACTATTATCAACACCCTCCAAAGTCATGGGTAGTGACAGACAGTGGCGCAGTGAAGAACTCAAACCTCCCCCACCAAACATGCAGCTTGTAATATACCACCGTTGACATTGTGTAATTACTGCGTACATGTCTGAATCCCTCATGAGTCACACGTTCAGCTTACAAAACTATTCAATAGACTTTTGAGCTGTTAAGATGCTCCAAACCGATACGCCTTGAACGAGTGAGTAACAAAGGACGACATGCCGTCGTGATCGAACACACAAACGACAGAAGATTAAAAAGTCGAAGAAAAGAGAAAAACGAAAACATCCACCTTGCCGCATCCCTCAGGGCGAGCTCGCATTTTTGTCCACAGCCAGCCTGTCTAATACATATTTTCGTCACGTAGAGGTTGAGCAACTGCTCTGAATCGACATTTCAGCAAGTAGTCATTATTTTTTCGCGTCGCCGCCATCAACGCTATTCCAAGAAAGTCATAAAAATCTAAATTAAATGGAACAACGCGTTCTTCCCCTCACCCCCCAGAGCGCCGTCAGCCACCGTCAACCATCAATACTCAGGGCAATATCCTAATCTTGTCGCGTAGGCATTCCGATACAAGAAGGGAGTGACACTTCGACCTCTTCAAAATCGAAGTGGCAATTTTGTACAATTTTCGCTGCCATTTGATGTTCTCCCCAGAGTTTGTCTTCGTGGATGTCGTTCAGCGGGTGGAGGGAGGATGAGGACTCATGAATCATTGCATCAAACGGCCAAATTACACTACTTCATCAGACCAGCTCCTGCCAGTCTCCCCCGAACCATATGCTCCAATCCAAACTAAAGCAAAAGGGATCATCATAAAGAAGTTGCCTCCACAGAATTCGCAGAACTCACAATTTTCTAAAATGAAAAAATTACTTATGCTCCATTTATGAAAACTTTGTATGCTACAAAATTCCAAAAGGGAACCGGAAAAAGGACACGACAAAACGAATGGAGGGCCAGACAACGACCCTCGTACGCACATGTATGCGGAGACAGCAAACCAAAAAAAGAAAAAATACTCTCTGAATATGATGTTAAAAATTAAGTTTCCAAGCTCAATCCACCCACAGCTTGCCTTCAGTGCGCCCATCCATTTGTAATCCTAATCCACCTAGGACGACACGGCATACAGTCGCAGAGTAGTCTCTGCCGTCGCCGACGCCGTCACCGTTGTCACTAGTACATTTTCCCCGCGTATATCATACTCCTACACACAGTCGGGCGAAGGAAGGGAGTACATAAAAAAATGTACAAATGTACGCGAGCATAAAAAAGGATACAAATTTCCATTTCATTTGAAGCGAAATCATATGAGATTCATCCAGTGCGCCCCCGGTATAGTCATCTCACATACAGCCGCATTGCTAAGCACACAACTCACCCCTAGATCATCGAAGGAGGACGAGGTGGAGGAGGATGACGGTGAGAGAGTGGCAGAATACAAATGCCTCATGCGGGGTAGGAAAGGCAGGCGAAGACGAAGCAAATCGAGGGACTTAGAGGCAATAAACCGCAAAATTTGTTTATGTTTTTCTCGAGCGAATATGGAAAAATGTTTCTTCCTGGCCGGAACCAACCTAAAGCCACCCCCGGCATGCGTCGCCGTCATCGTTAAATCCATTGTTCAACTATATAGTAGCACTCGCCCACACGTACACGTACACGTACACAGCAGTGTCGCACACAGTTGTGTGCCACCACCCAGCATCTGTGCGACGACGTATATTGAAATTCCAATCCAACAATAACCGCCGCAGAAAGCAACAGCAATTTCTCTCTGTTGGGGGTGAAGCCCGAGACCCGAAATTGGATTTTCCGTCCCACCAGAGGAATACATATTTAAGGGGAGCGAACGACAACGACAATGACGACTAGTACGACGACGGCAACGCCAACGACAACAACAACGACGACGACAAGTCAGGAGACGATGACGATGACGACGATGAAAGTACAAAATTGAGCGTAAATCGAAAACAAAATGAGAAATCTGCCGGAAACATCCCACACCCGCACATGTGTGAGCAAAGTTTTTCAGAAGAGAATTCATCATTAGGCAGCAGGCAGCAGGCAGCAGGCAGCAGGCACCAAGCACTAAAGACCAGGTCAAGGGTAGGGCCTTGTCACCGACAGAATCAGCGTGCCCCGAAATATGGTCTGGGGCTTAATTTAAAATTCAATGTTCCAAAAACAATAAGAATTGCACAGGAAACTGCCACTAAACTGCTAAGCGAAACGATGGCGCATTTCCTTCGGCAATAAATCGCACTCTCTCGCCGAGCACTCCTTGTTGTGTTGCGCAGCGCCGCGTCGCTGGTGAACGCTGTTTCGGGTGCATTTCGCCTGTGTCTTGTGCTTGCCCCGTACTGAGTTTATTTTTAAACAACGATTTCCGGGAACATTATCAGAATGCAGATACACACTCACACACAGACGAACTCGAAAAAACACAGTCACACAAAACATCCTTGGAATTCATGAGCCTCGGGTGGCTCGGGAGCCTGCAGAAAAAGGACTGAAATTAGAATATTTTATGCGATCCTTGAAGTCTCAACTATTTCAAATATTTGTGCATACAAATGCCAACCTCAGCGACTAGGCCTGCTATCGTCGGGCCGCTCCGCCTTCTCCTAACAGACTGTTCTGTGCTGTGTACAAGAGCGTAGGTGGAATGCAATTCACCCGCCCTCTCTCTCAGTCTCTGTTTGCCCAGGCCGAACCGAACCGAAACGAAATTTATTTATTTGATGCACGAAAGCCGCTGGCAACTGGAATTTCTCGAAAGCGCACTCGAAAATCATACAAATGAATACGCCAACATAGCTACACATCTGCACAGCCAAAATACCGACCAGATAACAAGCAAAGGAACCTTCATCACCGAGTCGCATGGCCTCCCCAAATCAGTGCTCTGCACCACTACGTCCCACGTTCCCGTCCGACGGGAAAAGAAGAAACAGAACTGGTTTGAGTTCCTCTCCAGTCGAAAAGTCGTTAGAATTCGCTTCAGTCAAAAGTTTTCGCTGAAAAAGTTATGTCCTTTCAACAGCAAAACGGTGGGAGGGAGAAGGAGGAGGGGCGATGATGTCTGATGATCATCATCGTTGCACATCCCTCTTTACGTTGATAATTTCGTGGGGATCGTTCTCGATTTGCATTCGTGTTGTGAATATCCCTCGCTGATGGAATTAGAGCCCGGAGACTCTGGCTGAAGTCCGTTTTGGACATTCCTCCAGTTTCGTTGACGTTTTAAAAGTTCTATCAGCAGAATGTTTGATTTTGAGGAGTCCTCATCATCGTCCTCTGCGACTTAGCTACCTTTGCGGGATGGGAATTGGGAGTTGGGACAGCACAGTGTACAGCACTCGTGTTTGAATAGTTGGCTCAATAAACGATTTTCCTCGTCAAGGCTCTTTTGTTTCTCCTCTCGTGTAGGGGCGGTGGCAAAATGAAAATCGATTGCAAAAGCCTACTGATCCCTCATTTGCATATTTGCACATCTATGCCCGGACACACCGGCCAGGACCCGTGCACGACGACGAATCGAATCGACTGGAAGCGAATGGAAATGAAAGGACCAGTCTATGGGTTTTTATGAAATAAGCCGCTTCTTCTAGTTGGGAATCGATATTTGCGGGCGACACCAGGTATGACGACGACAGCTCTGGGCTCAGCTGGGGATTCAGTATCGCTTCGTACGCGACGACTTCAGGGTATTTTATCACCTTTCTTCTTGGTGCCAAAACGAGTGGAGGGCACTGGCACTCACAGCCGACAAGAGCAGACGAATGCATCAGAGAGGCGGCGTAATTGGATGAATCCATGAAAACGAATGACGTTTTTGACGTTTGTTTTCGTTTGCTTTTGGATGGAGGTGGTCGGAGTGTGATGGCCTGCAGCTGCTTTGAGTATCTCTTGAGCAACAGATTCGTGCTGTGGGCCAGACCAAGGGAGCGGAATTGAGACTTAATTGTACCCGGGCAACGGAAGTTGGTGATGACACCTGTAGGTGTGTGTATGGGCGGTCTTCTGCTTGACCTCAAGCGGATCTATGCGATGTATGGGCAGATCAGATCAGATACTCGTCCAAAGCAATTTGATGCAAATGCACATGCAGCATTGTATTTGGTTAGTTTGATTAGCTATTTCCTTTTTCATTTTTCAAAAGGGGAAGGTTTAATTTTTGGCATTTTATCGAATATGCTTTGGTGGGTCTGTGTTGATTCACCAGTGGTTATGGGTTGTCGAAATGCCATGAAAAGAATCGAAGCCTTCCTTCCCTCCGTATCCAATTTAGAGATATTCTGTCAGCTTAAGACCATTATGTAAGACTAGATAATATATTCATTTTTCGCTTGCTACTTGTCTCGCCAAGCTTTAGACTTAATCTCCAATGGGGCAGTTCAAAGTGGACACGCTGATAAGAGACTCGGTCTGCTAACTCTGATCGGAGTGATTTGTAATGAGGAATTCTGTATGCGACTTGCGAGAACAAAATGTTCAGGCTTCAGTTTTGCTGCAGCCACCTGAAACGATGAGTGTGCCAGGAAGTCTAGTGGTGATTAACTAGTACACGGTCTCAAATGGTGTTCATTTAAAAACAAGACACCCTAATCTTTTGCTTGACCGATGTCAATGTACACAAGCATTCAATGCAATTCTGTTGTAGCAAGACTGAGCGTATCCGGCTCGAAGGACCAACATGTATAACCAGAATAAAAACCCTAACTAAAAAATTTTATAAACACATGTACATTGTACAAGGGTTATCAGGAAAGTTGTAACACCAATCGCTATAAATGGTTACTTGACTTACTGCATCTGCTTTGTGCCAAAACCACTGAAGCAAAGGGACGCGGATTTCTTGTCATGACACCCAGCTATGACGTCCATTCGTTCAATGCGGCTGTCATATGCGTTTTGATGGATGGAATGGACGTCCGATTTGGAGTTTGCCAACAGTCAATACTGACATGTACAGTGTTTGAACAAAAACAAAGCCTCCAAGTCAAATCGAAGTCCACCCGCCACTGTATCATTCTGCTGCCATGTCTGCAACCGATTGGATAACCCATTGCATGAATATTCCACGAGCAATAGACTCGTCACACTCCGCAATTAGTATCGAAAACGAATGCCAACCAGCATCCAACTCAGTCAAAAATTGCAACCAATAATCCTCTCTCTGATAAAATGCATACACTAGCCACAGTCGTGCTTAATTCGCCAACAGCGGCTGAAATAATTGTGACTTTGAGGCGCGCATGGAACGGGGATGGATATTATCTGGCGGAAATGATATCGGAGACCGTGGATGTGGGCCAAATTCAATCCAAACATCAAGCTGAACGGAAACAGGAATTTTCGTTGGCATTTCTTCCACAGCTCGTATTTTTTCCTCGTTGCGTTGTACATCAGTTCTCTGGCTGTGTTCGCCGATGGTATGCTTCAGTGGTTTCGGGTGAAGACAGACTCGAGGGTTTTTTTTCGTGCAGATTATTTCTACCGCTTGGGGTTTTTCATCTGAAAGGATACCGCATAAACACGAAACAGCGAGCAGCGAGGAATGAGGAAAAAAAGATAAATAAATGAACAAATACTCACACTACGTGGGTATCCTGGAGCGAGGAATCGATCCGTCAGGAGAATGCAACGGTATGTGCTGTGGGAAGCAAATGTGGTGATATGACATGCACCGTGGATGTGGGTGGGATTTTGTATTTTCATCTAAATGCACTGCTGCACTTGCAAAAATTTCTCAAAAGGATCGTTTTCACATGTGCACTTGGAGAGAGTGGGTTGCATCGTTCAGCGGCAAGGAAAGGGCTAAAAATTTTAATTTTGAAATGAAATTGCAAATCTGGGAAGCCACGAAGTTCCTAGCCCTGGTATCATCAAATCGCCCCAAAGCTCCCCGCAGTTCAATAATAATAAACACTTTGCTATAGTTGTCTGGCTATGCGGGGCAGTCGGGTGTGCATGTTTATCTGGATGGGGGTGCAGTGTCCTACATATTTTGCAATCCACCCTTGAGAGCACAGAATATGATTACGAGGATATGTTTTTTTTTCTTGTTTCCGGTGGCCAACCTACTACCCATTTCGCACGTTAGCATCGCTCCACCCTCCTCTGGGCCCTGGGGGAAGTAGGTGTAGTGTTAAAAAAGAAAGAAAAAAAAAAGCTTAAAAATGGATCGAATATTTTGCCGTTCCCGGGGAGGAGTAGTTGAAGGTTTTTTATGGGCCCTCGATGGGGTTGTCTGTGCAACCCAGAGCCGGTCCATGTGTTAGCTTTCGCAGTGGAAACAATTGCTTTGATGGCAGTGCTGGGCAATGCCAACGACGGAAGAGAGGTGATCCTTAAGCGAGTCAGTTCATTTCTCCGAGTCGGGACCTTGCTAATGTAAACTGTCCAATAGGGAGAGAGAGAGTATAAATTCTTTTATATTCCTCCTTTTGTCTTACATTCCGAATAAATCGCTTCAAGTCTGTTTATTATCAGAGTGCTCTGTGTTCGGGGTATGCTCTTCGGGATTGTCCGCTGCCGCTGCTCCTAAATAACAAAGGGCGCAGAGCGCAAGGCAGGAAGAACGGAAAACGAAACACACATTGCATCTGCAAGGAGCTGTCACAGAGCTGGAAAGTTTGAGAAGTATAAAGCCTCGACAAAATATCTAGTCTGCAATACACGTAGTCATTGCTAAAATATGCTTTTTGCTCGATCTCCTTTCATTGTTTGCTTGAATATGTATTTGTGTGGAGGCTACAGGGGTAGGAATTAAGTGAGAAAAAGTCGGTACCAGAAGTTCTCTCTCCGCTGCCGATGGTTCAGTGAACAACATGGAACAGGAAATTTGAACAGAACTAAAGAACAAAGTGATGGTAAACTTTTTTTTGCTGTGAGTCAGCATGGGAACAAATCGCCATCGAGCTGTACCACCCGCGCGCCAAATAGTCATGGCCACACAATGGCATTCGTTCGGCGAAAATAAATGGGGATACCGTAGGGGAAAACAATGCGTTGCCCGATGAGTGTACATATTCTGTGTGGAATTTTATTAGTCGCACTAAATTTTTGACACGCTCCTGGTTCAAAACTCCGCACATTGCATATTCTTGCATTTGATGCGATAATTGATACATTTTTTCAGCACTCTGCACATAGCAGACTGTCGATTTCGAATTCATAAACTGCGCTAGCACTGCGCACTAAAGTGTGTGTTCAAAATAATTAAATCGGAATTAATTTAAAAAATATACATCTGTGGATGTTTCGAGGAAGCCTTTACTCGTGGCATTTTTTCTCGCACACGCGGGTGGAGATATGCTACTGAAGTCCTGACCTATAGCATTTGCCCACATTGTTTCGATCACAGGGGGCTGTTTATTTTTAGCATATTTTCAGTTTGGCTCTGGAGGCGGCGTGAAAATGGAATGGGACATTTATTTTTACTAGGCATTAGAATTTATCTTCAAAATATAAATTCAATTATTTAAACCAAACCTCCCATACATAATATCTTTTTTATTAAATCAACTCATCCCGGAGATGATGCAACAAAAGCATATTGATGTCGGTCAGGTGTTGTAGATAAGTTTAGGTAAGCGTACCAACCAGTCTGTGTGTCTTTGTGAAGTCATTATAATATAAGACTTAGAATTTTGGGAAGCTTGTGGAAAGGGATCGCCTGATCACTGCGGCGTCAGATGGACTTATTATGATTTCCCCCAATTAAAGCTAACGCAGGAAGCCTGAGTTCAGGATGAAATTTCGTATGTTTTCCCTAGCCCAGATGCGTATGACCCGTTATTAAAAGTCACTGTTATATTTCCAGCTGTAATAATGGGGAATATGTGATCGATCAAAACCACTTATTTGCCATAACTGCAGCTAGAAAAAACGTTTGTACCATCACATTTTTATTTATTCTTCGAGCGATCAGCTCGATCAGCTCATCAGATCATTTCTAGATCAATGCCAAAATGTTTATTGTATGGAGTCAAATTACCCTTTTCGTCTTCCTGGAAAGAAGTCTTAGTTAAGGACAAGTTTGTCGACAGGTTCCTGGTCACGGTCAGCGCTCTCGTGTGACTTGTAAGTGGTACTCGTATTGCAAAGGACCCGTACTGTGAACACCTTTTTTAAGGATATGGATTTCTAAACATCACACCCCAAATTGTGGCAGTTCAATGTGCTGTATTGAGTACTAACCTCAGACCTAATCACCTAAAATGCTTCCAATTTTTAAAATTATAATATTACTGCATTATTTTAAATTAATAATTTCGTCCCGATTGAAACAAAACTTGTGACAGAGGCGAGTGAACGGCAGAATCTTTAAATATTTCGTTTTCATTATGAGACGCCTTCTTTTTTCAAATTCCACTTTCAAGACTATTTCAAGGCAGACATTGGACCCTTTGCTACTAATACGCAATTCCGATTCTAGCAAGAGCTTTGTCGCTCACGGGATTCCTTTTACGCATATCACTGGATGTGTGCATCTGACATCCAGTAGCAAAGGAGAACTGATTTTTGAATCAAAACTTCAATCTTCAGTTTCAATTTCAATTCCATTTCACCAGAACAACACTCCAAGTATGTACGCAACTATCCATTCTTTGGACCTCCACCACTTCCTCTATTGATAACAAACAGTACATACATCATCGATCGCAGTCTCAGAGTCTTCATTTTGTAATTCCCATTTTAATTGAAACATCCAACGCACGTGTGTTTCCCCATCGTCGCCGTACCGTGACGGGCACCACCACACACACAAGTAGGTCGACGAAGCTGAGCTCCATTTCCCCCATGAGAGGCCAATGACTAGACCAGATTGTTGGCAATTTATGTGAACACTACGAAGCCAACTTACGGCTGCTTTGCATCTGACAGGCTTAACAAATGAATACGTGATGATGCCTTTTATCCGGCTATCTGTTTCATCGGTCAACATCCACCTGTAGGGGGAGGCTTTGGCACGGATTCCTTATATTTTTTCCCCTTCTCATTTCCAGGACATCAAAGTCGAGCCCAACTATCACGCACCACACGGAGATAATAATTCGATTCTATCTAAAGCCGAACACAACGTGTCCGACACAGACACAAGCACAGAATACATGACCCACTCCAGGCACATACCGGCTGAGTCTGCTGCTGCCGTGCAACGCTTTGGAACCCAGGACCTTTTCACTCTCCCACTCCCACCACCGTCGGCTGAAATATTTCTGGAACATTTATCACTTTTAATGTCGAAACCTTTGGAAGAGGAGCGCGTTTTTGGTTTGCCATTTCCATTTCGTTTTATTCCTCCGCCCGTACGTTCATGAGGCGTGCAATCCTTTTCTTTTCACTCCTTTCTGTCTGCTTTTCCTCTTTAGAGCCCGCAATAAGGACATTAAAGGATTTGAGATTCCGGTGTAGGCGACCATTCCGCCCCCAGCTGTGGCACACATACAGGCCTCTTCTGAATGCCAACCAACCGTTCGCCCTCTGTCCCCAGATCCACACCGCTCCTGTGACGCCTAAACGTACACACATGACTCGTAACACGGTATCAAATGAACCTTAATCGTAAAATATCCTTTTTTTAAGGCTGTGACATGCCTGCCTTTTGTTACTCATTCACTGTAAAGAATCAAGAGTTCTTTTCATATTTTTTCTCCACACGCCCCTTCGGTGCTCCCGCGTCGTCGGCCACTTTCTCTCTCTGAGTTTGGTGAATGGTGAAAAGGTTTTTTTTTTTCTCTGCTCCTGAAATTGAGTTCATTTACCAGCGCCACATAGTTGGTAAGCGACGGTGGAGGGCCGACTCAGCAGCAGCCACTGTGTGCGGGTGTGAGTTGACATGTGTGTGCGATTAACGTGCCTTTTCACTCGGTTCCTCCCTCACCCCACTGGAATATCAATTATTATGCTTTATTTTTCTCCAACGACAAACACTTGCGGCAGGTCGCTCTTCTTTGATACTCAAAGAATTGCGAAATTAACGCAAACATCGAATTAATTCCATCGTCATTTGATACGGCCAATGTCTATCTGTCGTTGGGCGTGGTGTCGCTGCGGTGCCGGCAAATCAGAAATCAATACCAAATTTCTATTATCTTTATTAAGCGAGCAATTGAGAAGGACTTGACTGCTTGCCTGGTATTAATAGCGATACTGATTTGTCTGGACTCTGATTTCACACGGGCGCACAAGCATACACGCACACGCGCAGCACAGACAGAAGGGCATTTTCTTAATCTAATTATCCTGGAGTTTATTTACACTCCAACACCATTAATTTCTTTGCTTGGCCAGACCGACCGGGCTGTTTGGTTGGCGCTGGCAAGCGCCGGAGCTGGCTGCTGCTCAGTTCGCATCGTTTGCTGGGAAGAAGGATGCATTTGTGCTCGCATAGGGGAAAATTAATTTTCCATTTTCCCTTTCTGGAGCAAGGAGCAGGACGTGGGGAGAATGGGCGGGCGTGGTGCCGCTGTTGTGGATGCTGATGGTGCTGTTTCTGAGTTCATTTGGTCTGTTGAATGTTGTGCTCGCTCGTAAACCGAAGGCGTTCAATTGTGAACTGCATGCTGAGTGCGATAATGCCAGCAACATAAATGGCTGCTGCTATGTTATGAGTTAAACCTAGGTAGGATTATTGCTGGTGGGAAATGCAACGGCTTTTCATCTCTGTTTTAACGTAAATATGGATTGCATTTAAAAATTGCAACTCCCAGAGATTTGGTTATTTAAGCCTTTCCACTGAACGATTTAATCAGGAAATTAAATGCATATTTTAATCGATTTGAGATTGAGTTCTATGGAGTAAGCTAACTTTCATATGCAACTGCAAAAACAAATATCAGAACTTGTCTCATTTCTGACGTTGTTTATGATGTACAGACTGCAGCTTTTATAGCTGAATGGATTAGCCGATTCAGATAAAATGTTAGAGCTAGACTAATTACATAATGTGTTCAAGAAGTTTGACTTCAACACTGCAGTATCGAAGCGGACTCTGAGCGAGGTCACAAAATAAAAAAAGCTCTTTTCGACATGCTGCCCGCCACAAGTGGCTTTACTTAGCCTTAGAAATAAGAATTATTTGCCTTTTTCAATCAGAGTCTTGTACAGCACAGTGTTAGATCATATTTCGCAGTTGTTGCGCTTCAGGCTCTACTCAGATTCTACTTTATGGCATCTAAGAAAACATCTCAGCTCATGGATGTTGCCTATGGAGAGAACCTGACTTTATATGTCAAATCTGGTAAGGTGATCAACTTCGGCGAAGTGATATAAGCTTTTCAAGGTAGAAGACAGCAGCTCTCTCCCAGTCTTTCCCACAGGGATTAAAATTGAAACACCAATCTGATTATAACAGGAGTGTTGAGACTACCATTCAACTGATGCAAGACATTGCATCGTGATTGCACTAGTCTGGAGGCCACCTACTAGTCTGGGTACAACCTACTACTACAGTTCGTGGTTGAATCTTCTTCTCCAAAACCATCAACGCAAGCAGGATCAAAGGTTGAAAGAAGAACTCTACCCTCGAAAAGACCAATGGCTTGTTCATCCGATGTGGAGATAGCCCAGGATGACGCGTCTTAGAGCAGCATAGTGATTCGCATATATTTGAGAACTGCTAAAAGGAGCTAATCAAGATATTAACATCCGTCTTCACACTCAGCCATTTGCCGGTACGATTAGCTTGACGATAAACTGGTGCCACACAAAAAATGCAAAACCGAACTGACAGGAGTTACACTTCGGCTTGTATGAACAACTTGAATCAAAACTTGGCTGGCTCGAAGGACCAAAACGTTAACAAATATTTTATCCACTTATCCAGTCAGTCTTGTTAAGACGGAACAGCAGCTGTAGAAATATGTTTAGTATGAAAGATGGGCAATAACTGGTCGATTATACGAATATTACCATACTGAGTACATTAAAACGTATGGTCAAGACAAGACGGTTGTGGTATCCGAGCCTACTGATGACCGAAATTGTGGTACAAAAACATAGTAACTGCAGAATCGTCTGGGTCTTGAAGGCTAGAAGGAGCCTGTCCGAGCCCGCAAAATAGAAGGACATTCAGGCACTAGACAGATCATTGACTTGAGGAGCCAATTGCGCTTGTAAGTAGTAAAACGTTTAGCCCTCGTCCACGATCAGTTGTCTAAATAACCGTCGCTTACAATCCACCAATCTACCGTCTATAGAATCGTTAAAATGTTGTTAAATCCGTCTGACAGCAGGCGTGTTCATATAATTGTGGAACCAAAAAATTCCTAACCCACCAAATGCTTTTCTTCTGCCGCAGGTCTCCATTATTGTGTCGTTAATATCCGTTTGCAGTACCATAGATTTTTTTCTCCACTTTCTACTTTGTAACATATGCGACCCCGAAAAGGGCATGGCAATTAGATTTGATTGAAATTCTACCCTCGCACTGGTGTCCCGCCATCAAACTCCTCCAAAGTGTCTTTTGAGACCCGAATCATGTATGAACTTCACAACGGAGCACTGGATTTCGCACACCCGACGTGTCTTCAACAGCCA